>VXAU01005357.1:482502-537127 GCA_013399695.1 Formicarius rufipectus
GGGGGGGGGGAGATGGCAACGAAGGAGAAAGCTGTAATTGCAATTGCTGGAATTCACTTTTAATGCTGGCTGCTGAATACAGTAAACACATTCTTGAGTCCAGGGAATAAGCATTGATTTTCTTTTTTTTTTTTGCAAGTGTTCCAGTGAAAAGCTTCAAATCAATCCTGTTCTGTCAGACACTTTTGCCTCTTGGCCTCCAATTACTCACTTTCCACATCCACCCTTCCCAGATCTCACCTTTGCCAGGCACACATGATGCTGAAAGGAGCATTGTTTGATCAGGCATCCCACCCTGCACAGCCAACAGGGCTGGAGTGGCCCTTGGGGACACAAGAAACTCAGCACACAAGAAACTTTGCCTCCAAAGCACATGGGAGCAAAGGACAACCGAAATGTGGGGATGGGGTGCATGGGAATGTGGGGGTGTTTCTTCCTCAGTACAGCTTCATACACATCAGGGATGATGTTTCAGGGCTCAGGCTGAAGCCCAAGGCTGGACACAGGACTCACAGGAGCTTTATGGTTATTGAACTAAACCTTGAGCACCTGCTGCACAGAAACACCAAGGACCTGGACCCAGGGGGAACCTCTTCTCCCACCTGCCTCCCACAGAGTCCTCCAGCTCTCCAGGAGCCATAGTATCAGGTACATTCCCAAAGCTTCATTTTTCAGTGATGGCTAAGTAAAGACAGAAGACTGGATTTTCCTTCCATGCATTTGCAGGTTACTGGTAACTTTGGGTTTCTCCCACGTTTCCCAGAGGTAGGAGCAAAAGAGGAACAAAAGCATGACCAGCACTTCCCTGCTCAGGTAACACAGATCCCAGTGAGTCCCACCAGCTACAGAGCCCCTGCTGGAAAGCTTCAAAGGAAGGGAAAAAAAACATCACTTAGCCAGGGAACAACTCGAGGCTCCTTTGTACCTTCTGCAGGGGCCCATGTCAGACTGCACAACGAGTGTGGCACTGGCTTTGATGGTCTCTCTACATCTAATGCTGGGAGATAAGATATGCGAGAGAAGAACCACTCCTGAGCTATTTGTTCTTGGGGTTTTGATGCTTTCTAGGACTCTACCCCCTGGATTGCACCATTTTATTAATCTGCTCCATGAACAGAGGAAGGAATATTGGATAGAAAGTCTAGGTTGTGTGATAAAGACAACAAGCCTGATCATCACATAGGAGTCACACACAGTCTCCTTTTAAGGTTTACTCCATAATCTCAGAGGTCTTTTTCAATCCAGTTGATTCTGTGAAGCTGAGGCAAAGCTGATTCTTTGTCATGTTTTAATTCCAGGTGAGGCTCAAACAACTGCTCCTCTGCTTCCGTGGCAAAGGGAAGCTCCAGCTGCCCGTCCTCATGACAGGCTCCCTCCCACCCTGTGGAGGCAGAGTGCTGTGCCAGGGAAACATCACCCACCCAACGAGGAGGGCAGAGCTGTCCTTACAGCACTTGCAGGAACTGATCCCATCCCATCAAAAAGCCTCAGCTGAAATTTCCTAGGACAAAACCAGGCTCTGTGTTTTCTCCAGAACAGACATGGATGGAAGTAGACACATCTCATGGCTCCTGCAACAGATGCTCTCCCTTTTCCTGCCTCCCTGCTTGCCCCACAAAGCTCAAGACCTGGCACAGAGCAATTTTGCTTGCCTACCTAACAGCCAGTGTGAGGAAGAGCTACCATTGCAGTGACATGACCTTCATCTGCTCACAGGAGAGACATTTCCTTCTGACAGCTCCCACGTTCACGCTCAAATTATACGTATTGTATATGACTGTTAAGAATAATCACAGTATTTGTAGTGGTGTGTTAGGCACCAAATTATGTATAGGCAAAGCGATTAGAGAGCAGAACAAAATGGTTGTTCATGCAGCTAATGGCCAAAGTACCACTATTTTCTATCAAGACAATTTGCAGCCAGTGTAGCATCTTCTCACTCCCCAGCCAGGATCAGCTTTGCGTGAAATCTTCAAAAACAACTATGTTATCAGAAGTCTCAACAGCAGAGCTCAGAGGGAGTTGTAACAGCCTTGATAGTCTTTAATTCTTCTCACCCCACCACCTTTCCCTTCTGTCCCAAGTGTCTTCACTGTGAGCTGTGACTGCGTTGCTGCAGCCAAGTTGTGTATCCAGCACTTAATGCCATTGAAACTTCTGCTGACTACCACCATTAGATAAAAACCTGCACTTTAAGTTTGTTTACTAAAATTCAAAATCAATATCCATCTCAATTTGCTGCCCTACAAGCCTTCAGTCCCAGTCCTGTTTCCCAGAAGGAAACCAAAATATGCTCAAACAATACACAAAACACATGCCTTGAACTGTTGACAAGAGTCTTTTCATGGGTAAGGCCTCCAGGTCCAGGTCCCTCCCAAGAGATTATCCTTGGTTTTTACCATGAATCCTCTCCAAAAAGCCAACACTTGCCTTCTAAAGCCTGCCTAGGTCTGAGCTAGAAGGAACTCTCCTGTGCCATGCCCTTGGAAATAACAGAGCCAACACTGTAATTAGCTCAGCCAAACCAAGAGGGAGACTGCTTTGACAGCTGATCATCCCATGAGGTAGGAAGGAAATAGCAGAACTCCTAGGGACATGGGGAACCTCAGGCTTGGGCTGATGAGCAGCTTGTACCAAGGATGGAGAAGACAGTGCAGGAACTGTGGGGAAGGCAGTGGTGAATCTTGAGGAGCAGAACAGGAATGCTGGTGCCCTTGATAGCTCTTCCTCCAAGGTTGATGGAGCTGCCAGGATGTACAGCATGTTCTCTCCTATTGATCTATCAATGTCTGCTCTCCAGAGCAGGGATTACTCACTTTTGATAACATAGCAAGGTTGCCTCTGATGAAAATCAATGGATCCGACTGCCCAGCCTTCATTTAATTACATGACACTGTAAATACAGCGGGAACAGAGGACAGACATTCTCCACGACCACCTCTGCTCCATGTCCCTTTCCCCAGTTTCAGACAAGTATCTTCCTGGGATTATCGAGATAAATGGCCTTGATGAACAGACTTTTGCTGTCTGTTCTGTAGCCAGGGAAAGGACACAGGTACTTCTCCATCACGTTGGTCCTCGGCTGGTAAACCTGGCCAGGAAGAGAAGGACACCAGAGATGTGCAAGTACATCACTGGCAATGAGCTTTGTGGTAGGGCAGATTGGATTAAGACTGACTGTGAGATCAGGTGGCATTTTTACAAGCTAAATAAGCAACAAGCAGTTTGAGAGAGATTTCTCCCCCTGTTTACAAGGCCAACCAAGGCCAGGTTAATTAATCCCTCTTTCCAGCTGCCCTTCTCACTAGGGCTCTTTCTTCACTTTGAGCAAAGCACCCAAGACAGCTGCTCAGATCTCTCACATTGCAGGGTGATGAAAACAAAGGCACAGATGAAAATTGCTTTAGAGCTTAGCCTCTCACAGAAAACAAACGTGCCCATGCTGTAATTAGGACTAGGCATGCAAAAAAGCACCAGATCTTTGATTGGTGTTTAACCAGGAACAGTAAATAAAAATAACAACAATCCCTTCCCACATACACAGACACAAAACCAGGCAGGCCTATTTTTCTGAAGCTCACAAAAGAGGGTGGTTCATCTCTCTTGATCCTCGTACAAAGGCAGATCCCAGGCACAGACTGTGGCTCTGTGCATTCTAAAACCCAGCAGCAATGCCCTATCAAAACAAGACATTCAAACACACACTCCGGCCCCTGGGGAGAGCTTATACACAGCACAGACACGCAGTTACGGGGTTTCATGAATTGCTCAGAGCAATTCAGCTCCAACAACCAGGGCTGCAATACAGAACATCATCTGAACGTGGTGGCACAGCCCCTGCCACGCTCCCAGCCAGCAGCTGGGTTGGCACATGCCAACACTGCCATTTGGAACTGCCCTGCCTCCTCATCCCCCAGGCACGGTTTAAGACATTTGACGGCTGTGATAAATTCTCACTTGTTTGTTTTAATGAAAAGGTCCCTGACAATGTTTGCTTTCCCTTGCCATTAACAGCACAATTAGAGTCGGGAGGCCGATCTGCACAATGCCTCAGCCAGTCCTCCACACACAAACATCCTCCACTCCCGAACACACAGCTCATCCCAGCTCCTTTCCCAGCACTTAGGCAGAGAGCGGAAAGCAAAAGCACAGCAGGCACCAGCAGCAGACACTTCCACAGCTCTGCAGCAGGCCACAAATTAAAACCCAGGAGCTGTGGTGTCTTAACACAGCTGGTAAATGCGTGTGCAAGTCTCCTGTTTTGGGAGGGCTGCAGAAAGCTGGAAGTCCCCGAGTTTACTGGGGGTTAGGTAATGGAGTTGATGGACAGCAGGATATATCTGGCTGTCCAGAAACATCAGTCAGCATCAGGCTTTGCCCTGTCCCAGAAGAATATCTCTGCTCTCACCAACCCCCAGGGTAGCAGCCACAAAAGGGCAAACAACACAGGCAGCGGGTCAGAGGGTGCAAGAGCTCTGCTGGCACAGCTGCCTGGGTGTAGGAGAGCCTGCAGGTACAGCAGGGCTGGTCAGGCTTCTCCCACAAGAGATGTTTGTCCCCCACCTCTTCCAAGCTCTCCCCTCCAAGTGTGCCCTCTCTGTCAGCCCCACATGGCTCTGCAGCAGGGATCAGTCAAGGCTTGGAGCACAAGGCAGGTGCCAAAGGCTTGAGTCACCAGGCTCCCAGCCCTGCCAGAACCTGGCAGGTCCCCAGGAGGTGGGGATGCAGGGAAGGAGCACAGTCTCCATGTGTGTGTGCTGTTCCTCAGGATCCAGGCAGCATCTCCAACCCACTTGATGAGAGGCTGATGCATTCCAGGGAGGAATAAGACACCCTTAGGTGCAGCTCTTCCTCCTCAGTAGGGATGACCTAAAGGAATTGCCAAAATATGTTATTCTCTGGGTTTTTGTAAAGGTTCTGCTGGCAAAAGGACTGGTTGCAACTCCAGGGAAAGAGACTGTGGAGCCATGCATTCATCCTCCAAACACGGGGCAGAAGACAAGGGCTGCCTGGTCAGGAGTCATCAACAGATTGGAAGGATTACGACAGGGATCCTCAAGGTAGGAGCTCTCTAAGAAAGGAGACAAGGAAGGGAATAATACCTTTATTTCTAGATTATCTTATTTCTTAGTCCCCAAGCTATCAATTGCTTTGAGATATGCCATGGATATCAGCAGGCAACTTGTACTCCTTTTTTTCCTGGCTATGGAAGAACTCTAGAACAGAAAAACTGTTCCTGGCCCAGCGAACTCAGAGATCGACTCCTCTTTCTCTGTTGTCAACAGAAGGACTGAGCTAAGTTACCAAACAGCACATCCCAAGATCATGATTCTTTTCTCAAGTGTGGCTCAAATTGGACAATGAGTTAGAAGATTATTGGGGTGGAAAGGGCAGGATAGATGGACAGAATGCAATCACAAGGGCCTCACTTCTCCTGGAAGCTCTATTAATGGACAAGGAGCCCTTTGGCACATAGATAAGCCCAAGGCAGAGTGTAGCAGTGAGGAAGACAGGGAAAAAGCTTTCCAGGGTTGCTGCCTTCCTGTTCCACTGGCAGCTTGTACCATGACTTCCCTACATCAGCATGCACACAGCCCTCTGAGACAAGGACAATTCCCTGTCACACACACAGCAACAGCTGACCACTAATTAATCACAATGCCAACACAGCCTGAGCCTTCTTCCCTCCTTCCATGTTAATTTATCTAATTTTTTTCTCTATTATCACCAGATTCATGACTTAACTTTTCCCCACACAATTGCAAAGGAGAAAGATCTGGAAACAATCACAGGGCTGTGTAAAACAGGAAATAATGTCACATGTCGGGTCCCAAAGCCCACTTGGATCATGTCAATGCACAGAAATCAATTGGCTGTGGGATGGATGCCAGAGGGGGGTGTCAGGTATTCCAGGCAAGAGCAGCACCCACAGCCACAGCTGCTGGGACCCCTGCACTGGGAAGAGCATCCCTTGTCCACGCTGACTTTGATGGAGGGATGCCAGCTGGTGTCAGGGAACATTTATCTCTTGTCACACAGCTCCTCTGCGGAGCTCGACAGCAGCACTGCCAACACTCAGGCCCAGGAGCAGAGTCTCCTTAAGTGGATTCAGCAGACCTGGGCCAGTTCTCAGCTTTAGGAGCCTCTGCCCTGCAATGGCCTGGCCCAAAACATGGCACAAGCCCAGTCTGACTAGATTTAGTTCAGAGCTCCACACTTGCACCCTCTGCAATGCTGCTTTCTTCCTCTGAGCTCTTCCAACCAAGCTTGTTAAGCCTCATCACAAGCTGTAAACCTCAACCCCGAGTTCCAGCACTGCCTCGAGCTTGCCACCCAAGCGTTGGGAGATTTCTGCACGACTCAAGCAAATCATTTAATCTTGGTATCTCATTCCCTATAAGGGACTGTTTGTCCTCTGTTTTTACATCTCTGGGGTAAAGACCATCCCTGGGTTTGGGTACAACGCCTGGCACTGGGGGTGCCACACAAATGGGGTCCAGCTGTGATGGTGATTCAAATGCTCTCCCTGCTCCCAAGCCAAGATCCAACAGCACCTCCCCACAGGAGCTGCACCAGCAAACGATTAATTCCCAAGTGACTTCTACACGAGACACAGCTTCCAAAGGCTAATGACAGCACACGTGCTGCTGCGGCACGCGGAGCTGACCGAGCAGCTTATCGCCTTCCCCTCAGCTTATTACACCTCGGCAGCTTTGTATCTGGGAAAAAGGAACACCGGGAAACCATCTCACTGGGAGCTCTCCAGCAGGCCCGGCGTGGCTTTGAAAGCAAAGCCCTGAGATAAACACAGGTATGGTTTTGTCAGGGTCTCTTTATCTCCCTGAGAGGTCTGTGCAGGCAGGGCAGGAGCCCACGGACATCTCACCGGGGCACTCACACTGTTCATTTGGCTTTCCACGGGGAAAACGTGGTGGGCATTCTTGCCTCTTGCAAGAGGACCATGGGGAAAAGATTTCAGATTCCCAGCAGAAAGGGCAGGTATCATCAATACCCTGAGCGGGCACAGTGCAGGGAGCCACCACCACCACTCCCCCAGCATCCCAGGACCGGAGCCAGCAGGGGAGTGGAAGCAGTCTGCGGGGTGAAGCTCCATTCCCGGTTTTGGGAAGATGCAAGGGAGGGACTCTTCCTTCCCTGGAACCCCCAGGTAAAACCCCGGGGGTGATGGCGGTGGGGGCAAAGCTGGGGCACGGCAGCTGGGCTCAGGACGCTGAGCAGAAGTGTCAGAAGCCGGAGCGGGTCCGTGTCCCCCGCGGGGTGCGAGGTCCGGCTGTCGCATCCCGCGCTGCTCCACGTGCGGCGGAGCGATGCTCGCTCGGGCAGAAGAGACCGCGGCTCCCCCCGCACACCCCAGCCAGCTCCGGTGCCGCCAGGATGGAAAACTAAGCTGTCAGCTCCCGGTGACAGTGAAATTGCAGTTTAGGGGAGCCCTGTACCTGTCAGGAAACAAAGCCCTGACCCTCAGGCTGCCTCCGGAGCTCAGCAGATCGCTCGAGCACCGCTGTTACGGGCTTTGTTTCTACTTGTGAATGAGGGAAGAGAGCATCGTCCTCAGCCACCGGCAGCAGTGAGCGCAGACGTGGTGGGAACAGCCTGTGAAATTAATGGAAATGGCTTCTCTCCCCCACAAGGAGCAGAGGAGCCTTCAGCAAAGGGGCTGGAAACTCAGAGACGCTCCTGCCTGCTTCAGCAAGTGCCATGAGCTCCAGCAAGTCGGGAGAGGAGACGATGGGCTGGCATAGCCTCAGCCCCACGTCCTGGTCCCCAGTTCCGAGGTGCCCCCAGGACACAGCGCACACCCCAAGGAAGAGGGAGGTGAGAAATTCAATGCCATGGCCAAGAGCCCTCCCTGGGCCAGGGCAGCCCTGAGAAACTACCTGAGTCTGGCAGAGCAGCCATGGGGGGCTGGAACAGTAAGCTGGGGAGGCAAAGAACTCAGATCTGACCCAGATAGGCAGCAATGGTTCAACGACATCCAGTCCTTACTGGGGAAGAGCTCCAGTCACCAGCTTGACTTGAGCCCAGGCTGTCTGGATTCCCTTTTTTGGCTCAGACTCAGTACAGACTCCTCTTCCCCTCGTGTGGATCAATCCATGGAAATGAGCTCAAAGACAGGACGCGTTGTTGGTGGATGCTTGGAGATGCAATTTAAGGCAGCAAACGACATCCTGGAGCCTCAGGCAAACTCCCTGCAGAGGAAACACCTACGTGTTGTAAAGCCGCTTACTCCTTTCATCGTGGCCCCCTCGGGGTGAGGGAAGCCGTGAGGTGAGGGCGGGTGGGCAGCGCTGCTGGTGGCACAATGCAGGGGGGTCCTGCCCCACGCCAGCATCACTCAGCCTGCAGGTAGGCTTTCCTGCCTCGACAGCAGAGCATGCAGAGGGAGAATTACTAATTAAAATCCCTCAGAAAACTGCTTTGGAAAGAAAAGAGAAATAATAAGAAAAAAATAATTTAAAAAAATCTCAGTTGCAGAGTTCCTGACTGAACAGTTTCATCCCCATTTTGCACCACAATAGGAGGAACGCAAACAATAGCTGAAAGAAACTGCCTGATTGTCGTGAAGCAAAGTGCCGTGTTCATTTTTCATCAAATGTGGGTGAATCCTATTAAAAATATATATGTACATGTATATCCATTTCCTCAATTCATTTTCCCCTCAAAAACCAGCCCCTCGGGACAGTTCATTCCCAGCCCTGCTGCCCTCAACTGCAGCTGCAGAGCTGCTCCGGCTTCTCTGCCACCTTCCTCCCCGGTCTGAGAGATACGGGAAGGAAAGATGTGGCAAGGGGCACTCCAGGGCTACCGTTCCCTCAGTGCCACACCAGGGCCACCTCCCTCACGAGGTCCAGCCGTGGTGCCACATCTTCTCCACGTCCAGCCACCCACAAGGCGCCCGTCCCACCCAGCGGTGGCAAAGAGGGGGAGAACCAAGAGAATTCTGCCAGCATCACTGTCAGGAGGGCTGGGAGGGTCTCCCTCGCTGTCGGGGCGGTGCTGGCAGGGTGACAGCTCCGGGTGACAGCTCCAGGTGACAGCTCCGGGTGACAGCTCCGGGTGACACTCGTGTTCGGGGTTCACGCCGCTCTTACACCGTTCCCATGGAGACACCGCTCAGCGCAGCGTGTGAAACACTCCATTCGCTTATTGATTGAGCCGCCGTCAAATTCAATCACAAGCGAAAATGGATTTTTTAATGCGACTATTAGCTGCTTTTGAAAGGCAAATTGAGTTCAGTTATACCGAGTCAGCCATCAGAAAACAATTTGCCGTCAGCCAGACGGTCAGGCGAGGAGCCCAGTCCGGGAGAGCCGCGCACCCACGGGCTGGGAGACCCGAGGCAGGACCCGAAGGGAAGGAAACACGGCTCTTCCTCCTCAAAGAAGCTCTGCATGAGGAGGACGAGGTGTGAGGCTGGGCTTCGAGGGGCTGGCACGGACATCACTCTGCATGTCTGTGACTCAGCGTGGCTGGAAAGCCGTCACCTGCCCCGGTGGGTTCAAAGAGCAGCACGGAGGAGTTTTCATCACAAAACCCCAGACTGAGCAAGGCGGAGTCTGCCCCAAACAGCGGATGCCCGAGGGAAGCCAAGACAAGAGGGACACGCGACCCGAGTCATTGCAACAGGTTCCTGTTCACACCGAGACCACCGAAGTGAAGCCAAGCCAGCTCACCCTCGTCCACACCACCCCACAGCCAACACGACTCAACAAAGCTCATTTCCTTCCAGCCGCCGGAAAATAAGATTTTTCCCTCGCTGATTAGGGAAGCAGATTCTCATTACTATGTTAAGTGAGGATCAATGTTGCAGCCAAGTCTGAAATAAGCCCTGTCTGGCGAGGTGCTGAGCACACCAGTCTTCCCAGTTTGGTGTTGAGCACCACCTCTGGGGGGGATGGACAACGTTGCTCCAGGATGGAGATGGAGGAAGAAGGTGGGAAAGGATAGAGCAGTCTTTCACTAAACTTGAAGTTCAGAGAAAACTCTGCCAGATGTGGCTGGACTTGCCTGTATACACATATCTATAAATAAAAAACTCTATATGTAAATAAGCCACTTAAAATAAATGCATTTTCCCTTACAGAGCTCAAGGACTATAATACAGCCCATTAATTGTAAACCCATTGTTTTTAGAAGCCCTGAGAACCTAAACAAGCAAACCTCAAATAAATAAATAAATAAATAAATACAAATGCAGCTTCACTTTGGGGTGCCAGCCCTTCCAATTCCACTTTCAATCCCATGAGCAAGCTTACAGGCATTATTAAACACTTGCAAAAGCAGTCCAGGAATTTCTATAGCAGCATAATCCAAAGATCTGCTTTCAAAGAGCCTTTGCTTCCCGCAAAGCTCCAGCCTCAGCTAATGAGAGCTTAACCACATGTTTGTGGCAGATGAAATAGTATCATTTTGCAATTATTATCATTGAGACATTATTTATTTAACCTGCAGCCACATTATATTGACTGCAGAATTGCTGTCATTTTTACTTTTGATGACTCTTTTATTGAGCTGAGCATGAGGAATCGTGCTCAGTGTTCCCAGTGTGGGAGTTGCTCTGTCCCTGCTCACTCGCACTCTTCCCCAGCCAAACCCCAGTCCCTGCCCCAGAGCTGGTGGTATTTGGTGCTGGCATCCCTGAACAATGCCATTTACAGGCCTTTCCCCATCTTTTCCTCTCTTCCACCTTCCTCTACTGGTCAGATTTGGGGAATTAATCCATTCTGACCACCACCAATACAAATCACCACACACCAAAATGCTCCAGACACCAAAGGACAGAAAGTGGACTTGGTGCCACCTTTTCAACCCCCTCAGTGCCTCTGAAAACTCCTATATAAGAGCAGTAGAGGGGTGGCAGCCTCTGAGGGGCTCTGTACACCCCAGAAAGTCCAAATGTGGAGTTAACAGACTTCCTTGTGCTAAAAATCCTTCCCCAAGGAAGCAGCAGGGTGCCACCCCTGGGTTTTTCAGCAAAATAAACACCGAGGAGAGTACAACTCAAGATCTGAATGCCAGGAGTGTAAAAACAATCTGCCCTCCCTCTCTCTCCTGGCCTTGGTTCCTCCCTCACACGTCACTCTCTTGAAGCCTTGCAAGATGTGTTCACACAACAGGAAATCCAACATTCCCCTTCGCCTTTTTCTTTTTTCCTCTCTTTTAATTTTCCCCAAATGTAAATGAGGAAGTCATCTCTCCTCCGGTGATGAAACATCTGCCTGGAGAAGCTTGCAGTGCAATGCAACATATTTTGATCCCTGCTACATCTAATTACAGAGAAGAGAAAAATCACAAAGCAGGGTTTGGAACTTTTTTTCCCCCAAAAATACAAGGCATCTGAAAAATAATAGAAAATCAGCAGCACTGACAATCAGAGCAGAGGCAGCTTCCCCATCAGCCTTGAAAAGCAGCACTGGAATACAGAGCCCACTTGGAGCAAGAGGGATTTCAGACTGAGGTAGGGAAAGGTTCATTGCTTGTGCCACGGACACATTGGAACTGACTCGGAATCTCAGTGTCCTCAAAGCCAGAGACTGCTCAAGCCAGGACACAGCAATGGGGCTGCACATCCATCCTTTGGGGCTCCCCAGAGGGTATGCCAGGTCAAGTTCTTGCAGCTCCTTCACACCTACTCCAATGAACAAGGAAAGGAGGGATGTGGGGGAAGAGGCATTTGTGAGAAAGATGCTGAGCCTTAAAGAGCGACTCACATTCACAAGTTTCAGGACCCACCAAACAACTGATCTTCAGGAGCCAAGATGCAGAGGCAGTGAAGGCTGGCTGTCCAAGCTGGGATGCACTGGCTTACCCCAGGCAGGGGCAGCAATACTGCTCCAGAAGGAAATCAGTGTTGTAGAGAAGATCTGGAGACATTCAGATACAGCTTAAACCTGGCAATGGCAGGGGCAGAGCCCTCACTTTGGCCTTGGTTCCTGAAGAAAGCACACTGACAACAGGGGAGGTCTCAAAGGCACAGCAGGCACCGCCACCCACACCCCTTACCATGCAGGAGGGGCTGATTGCCTCCCTTGTTTATCCCTGAAAAATTCTCTGTGAAGCACCAGAGGGGTGCAGCCTCCAGCCACTCAAGGATGTTGTTCACCGCAGGAAAGAGAGATTTTAGAAGTTCAGAATAAAGCCCTAATCATTATCGTTGCTATTTCCCTGTCTTGCTCTTCGAGCTCAAAGGGAGTCCATGGCTAACCAGAAACAAACACCACCTCGAACAGACCTTGCATGGCAAGGAACCAAGTGCAGCACCTGGGGAGCTGCTCAATGGCTGCTCTGGAGATGACAGGCTGTTTATAGCAGCTCATAGAAAGGCAGCACAAAACAAACAGAAGGCTACCTGCCTTCCACCCTGCTCTCTCTGAATTTCAAGGGAAAACTTGATTTCTTTCTAAATGTTTCAAGTTTCCAGAAGAGGAAAACAAAATGCTGTCTGTGATGAATGGAGTTTGGCATCTGTTGGGGACAGGTATGGCACTTAAAACCATGGGAAACTGGCTCAAAATCTTCAGATGCCACGAGGAAACAAACGGCTGATGGGAAGGATGCCTAGAGATAGGCAGGGGTGTCCCAAGTCCCCATTTTTCTTCACAGGTATTTGTCACCAACGTTCTGCTGGCAGACAGGCCCCCATCCATTCTGCCAGCCAGCTCTTTTCTGAAACAATTGCTCAAAGGACCAGACTTGCTGCTTCTTATCGTGCTCGAGCCTGGAGACGCACAAGTGAGCAGCAGGTGCCCATCTCGAGCCAACAACGCACAGTGGTTTAATCCAAGTCCATCTACGTGCAAAGAACAGGCTGAAATAGCTGGAGCCTTCAGAGCTTGTCACCACCATGAGGAAAACTAGTGGATACACTTCAAATTCACGCCTGCCATAGATACTCTGAGCCACTCCTGAAAGGTTGTGTCCCTCCTCATTGTAGGTTTCCACCAAGTTGTGTCTGCCAGGGAGAGGGAAAAAACACAACCCTGGTGTTCTCCAAAGTGGAATTAGCCCTCTGAATTCTTCCCTTTGGGCACATGCACACGTGCATGGAGGAAGCACGTAGTCACCTTCACAGAGCACCATGTACTCCTGTTCCACAAGCAGCCCAAATCTGGTGTTGACAAGGTCAAATGCAAGAAGAAAACTCACCCTGAGCTAACAGGAAGCAGAGAGTCAGAAGATTAGTCACCATCCAGACGTCTGAGTTTGTTTGGAGAAGGACCAGCTGACGAGGGGTGAGGACATGAGAGGTCCAAGATGGTGGAGGACTCAGTGCTGGAGTTCAGTCCCTGGCTCTGCCCTCAATCCAAGCACCATCCGCTTCCCTCTGTGGGTGCCCCAATTCACCTGTCGCTCCTCATCTCCTCTTGGGGCACTGGAAGCCCTCTGCAACTTGCCAAGGGCAAGTTCTTCCAAGCACAACCAAAATCCCCAAGTCCCCTGAAAACAGGGTCAAAGGGAGAACTGGTATTAACCCCTCATAGGACAGCCCTGAGAAAGAGGGGCTCCTCAGCTATTTCTGCTGTCTCACAGGACACAGGAGAGTGTTCCCAAGCAGATCTGTCAGTCTATTTGGAACATCAATGTTTGCCTAAGCCAATAGCTTGGGAAGCTCCACAAATAGCAGGAGGGTTTGCTAATTGGGGAGAAGTCAGAGAAGCACAGAGGAAAACACATGCAGGCAGCACCAAAGGCAGTGAAGAGAATGGCTGAAGGGGTGATGGCTGAAGGGGTCTGGCCACCCCAAGGGCACGTTTGCCCTCCGTGTATTGTATTCTTGGTCCCTGTGCTGTCAACAACACTTTCTGCATATGCAAATAGGACCATAGTCCTGCAATTACATGGCAATCAGAGGCAAATTACATTCTTGCTGTTTACTTTCAGTGTCCTTAATTAATCCGGTTATTAGACAATTAATGAAGCTTGTTTGGTGAAAAACTCATAGCATTTACAGCGAGAGCTCACTCACGCACCCAGCTGGCAGAATGGGCATGCCAACACCTCCAGTGCCCAAGGCCAGGGCAGCAGGGTGACACTGCACCCTGCCCCATGGGCCGGGGGGCTCAGGGCTTGCGCTTTCCTGCTGGGCTTTGCTCCACCACAGGGGCGACCACCACATCCCAGCACACTCAGCCGTGGTACTGAGGCCCTGGCACTGGGCAGGCTGGAGACACAACCTCCCCAAACACCTGAAGCTCCCACCAGGACAGAAGCTGCTGGAGAAGACTTCCAGCTCTGTGTAGTCTCCAGTCCCCATCTCCCCTCTGTCACAGCCAGCTCCCAGGACACCCTGCCCTCCCCAAAGGTCAGCCCAGCTCGTGTTTGGTTAAGCTGCAGATAATGAAGTAGCATGTTCATCTAATGATCAAATTGCTGCACCAGGAGCATGAAAGGCTGAGGAGAACTAATTAAGAAGCTCATTTGCATACTCCAGCGTTTCCGGTGCACGCATGGGGTTCCCATAGCAACCAGTACAAAAGCTGGTGATGGTGTGTGGGTTTTAGTGGGTTTTAAGTGCTGTTCCTTCCCTTTTCATCCCCTGCAGATCACAAGGGCTCTTCGAGGAAGGTGTGGTGATACCTGGCAGGGGAGGGGGATTTCTGCACAGCAAGGGGGGATCCAAACGTGCTGTGAGCAGAGCAGGGGGCTGAGCCCACTCCCATCCAACTCAAACACCTGGGTAGCACGGATTTTGGGGTGGATGCACAGCCTGAGGAGTACTCAAACATAAATCCCTGACCTGACACTGTTCTATCAAAGAGACCTTCATGAGTCGCTTTGGTCTCAGCTCCATGAGGAGTGGACAGCTCCAGAGAGTTTTGCAGGGAACTGCACCAAATTCCACAGCATCCCAGTCTTGTGAGGAGGGGCTGGCTGCAGGGACCCCAGGAAAATGCTTGCAGCACACAGAACATGTTAAGCACTGTGGGACTGGGACCCCAAGCACTGAACCCCAGGATGGGAAGAAGGAAACCAGAGGCACATCAGTGAGGGTGTCAGACCCAGTCCCAGCAGGTTCCCTGCAGTGGAATGCAGTCCAGAACCGACTCCTTCCATCATGTCACTTCTTCTAAGCACCAAGATTTCTTTTCAGCTTTGTATTTCTGGTAAGAAACCTTTGCATTTAGATAAGGAATAAAGCCTGGGATCAGATCTGAACTCTGCAGCAGAGATCAACATTTTAATGAATTAAATATATTCTAAACTAAATGTAACCTCTTAGTGCTCACATTTTTGAGTGAGACTAACTTAAAGAAAAAGCCAACAATCCAACTCATTTCAGCGTTCTCTGGCTGTGAACTGGCCACAGGCCAATCAATTAAAGTGGATTTATTCGTTATTCAACTTCCCTCTGGCTGCCAATTTCCAGGCTGTGAATTGCAGGTGAGCAGTTCCTCCAACCACGGCTGTGATCCCATTCCAGACCAGTTTGCAGGCAGTGGTTTCACTGGACTGCCCTGGAGCAGCGCTTGGCCCAGGACCAGGAGCAAGGCAGGATGCTCTGCTGGCACATTCAGCGTCAGACAGTGCCAGGGGGATTGGAGGGACATGGGCTGTTTGACATCCAGCAGCAGCATTTACAGATGCAAATAGAGTCTGAGCTGCAAGGAGCATCCCCCAAGGGCTGTGCAGCCCTGTCAGGCCTGGGAAGAGACATTTAATTCCTCCCCGTTAATTTGTTGCTGTGCAGGGAGGGCAGAGCAGCTCAGCCCTGCTTCAGCAAAGCGTGTTTGGTCGCAGAGACCAGATGCTGCAGCTGAACATGAAACCCCCCCGTGCCCACGGGTGTTTGTGGGGCTGTGCAGGGCAGTGTCAGGAGTGGGAGGCACAGGGAGGAGACCTCGTCTGTGCAGCCCCAGGCTCACCCACCCTGGGCTGCCCCCACACCAGCCAGGGTGGCTGGGGCAGATGGAGTGGGGCTGCCCCTTCCCAGGACACTGGGAAGAGAACAGTGTTGAGGACCACAAATAAGGCAGCAGGGGAAGCAGAGTTGGTCCTCCCTGCCAGATGCCAGCACAGCCAGGGCTCAGGAGACCTGAAGTTCTCACCCCTGCACTTGCAACATCTCACCTCACTAATTCCCGTGCTAACATGAGAGTCCTTCCCTGGCCTCAGCCCACCCAGCATCCTGGAATGATCTCCAAAGCCTCCAAGCTGGAAGAGGTCCCCTTGCCCATCCAAAGCCTTCTCCTCCCCTAACATTGTTTTCATTTTCCCCTCCCCCCTCCTTTTTTATTCTCAATAAAAACATAATTACAGGCTTTTAAAAAAAGCAAATTATAGTGACATACTTTAATTATCTCCAAGCAATGGAGGACTAAATTACACAGTCAGAGAATCGGAGGTTACCTAAAAATAAAAGCAAGAATCTTCATTAAATGCTAATTGCAGCTTTCACCACTGAAGTGAGATTTCAACACAGGCCATCATTGACTCACTGGGCCCTACAAGTGAACATGGGTGCTGGGGAGAGACCCTTGGATACACATCCATGGCTCCAGCGACAGGGATTGCTCCAGCAAGGAGAAACCAGGCTCTATTCTGCCTCTGGTCCTTCCCCAGCTGCAGGGCTGGTGCTTCCACCTCCCTCCAGGGCACCCACTGTCACTCCTGAGACACTCAGAGGCACTGCCCATCTTCCCAGCAGCACTGGTGTGCTCATCACAGCTCCCCAAATGCTTTGTGGCACAGACAGGAGCTCCAGTTGCTCCCTGCAGCACCTGCCTCAGCTTTGCTGCCCTCCTGCTCTGAACACAAGTGGCACCTTGCTCCACACCTTGGCTCTCCTGGAGCCAAAGCAGGACTCTGAGGCTCTCCCTGTAGGAGAGGAGCTGGATGAAGTCCTGTGCTGGAGCAAGCCCTGCTTTTCACATCCCCTTCCTCCAGATCTGCTCACCACAGCTACAACAGGAGATCTCCTGGCCAGAGGGGCAGGGGGCTGGTTTTTCCCAAGACATGGGAAGCAAGGCACAAGGTGGCTGGCAGACTGGAAAATTCACAGAGAAATTATCTTGTTTTTCCATTTCCTATCGAGTTGGCCTAATTATGCCACTGCAGTCTGTAATTTGCCTCTCACAGAAGAGAGTTAATGAGTGGTTCCAGGCTGCTGTCGCTCCACGCGGAGCTGGGACGATGAGCCCGCACTCCGCTCCCACTCCAGCCCCCAGCCGTGCCCTGGGACCCCAAAAGTTCCCATTTATCTCTGGAGAAGGGAGCTCAGGACAAAAGCTGGGGATTTGGAACAGCAGCCATGGATAATAGAAAGTTCCAGGAAAGGGGAGATATGAGCAGGCAGTGGAAGGAGCTGGCACCCACCTGGGTTTTTCTCTCCACTTCTCAAATTCTCAGAAAAAAGTGGAAAATGTGCAGGTCAGTTGCTCAGGGAACTCAGGCAATTATTGCTGTTTAAATTCAATAGCCCTTCACAGAAATACAGGGAAAATCAGAAAAGTGCTTTTAATCTGTAAGGGAGGCAAGGAGGAGAAATGATGGTACAGATTTCACAAGAGGCACTTCAGGTGAAAAGAGTATATACACAAAGTATCAAAAACTAGGAATCTGATATCTAGGAATCAGAATTTACTCTTCTCTTCTGCTCAGCTACAGGCAGAACTGCCCTCAAATTCACTAAGCAAAGCAGAAACTGGATCCTGGGTCCACCATCTCCCCTCTGCAGGCATCCACAGCAGAGCCTGGCTGCATCCCCATCCATCTCAATGGCTTGTAGACAGCTCCCTTTTAATTAGCTTTCAAAATCAAATAAGTGTTTAGAATTAAAAAACATTGTATTGTGAAGTACCGTATGAAATTAACCAGCTGTGTTAGGGGGTCACTGCATCCACTGGGGTGTGCCAGTGACAGCCAGGGCAGGTTTGGGCTGGTAAAAACAGGGCCATCTCTGGAGGGCTCAGAGCATCCCTCCTCACAGGCACAGACAGGGAAGGGAGAGGCATGCTGTCATTAAGGTAGAATCAGTCTTTCCAGTCATTATCAGGCAGAATTCGGGGTGAAAGCTGCTTGTAAAGCCAGTAGAGCAGTATCTTCAAGCTAGAAAGAGCCTCACAGACATCAGCTCAGGTTTTCTGAGAGCCCTCTGAACCAGGCAGTGCCTCACATCTGATCCGACAGTGATGGATGCGCTGGGAATGGAGCAGTTTTTCCTCCTGAGAAGCTCTTTTGACAAGGATGATCTTATCAAAGTTTCAAGCTTTTCATTATGCTTTTTTCTCTTTTTTAACTCCTGCCTTCAAGCCCCACTCTGTCCCCTGTGCACCATCAGGGAAGGGGCACGTTTCCCTCTGGCATTGGTCACTGGCTGAAGCTCCTGGGGGGCTCAGGGCACCCTGGTCCCCCCTCCCCGGGTGACCCACCAGGGCAAGAGCAGCACTGTCATTAATAGCCAGGCAGGTTCAGAAACGTGCAAAATTCAGGAGTAACATCACACAAGGGAAAATACAGGCACCTCTGGGCAGGGGGAAGACAAAGAGGGATGGGGAGCCATCCCAGCACTCTCTCCAAGGCCAGGTCACCACCAGCTCCTGCACTTTCAATGGGCACCTGAAACAACAGTTTGAACAAGAGCTGGAGACACATACCCCTACAGGATGGGCAGCAGCACCTCCCTCTGCCTCTTTTCCCCAGCTCCCAGAAGGGAGACAAGCTTGGACCCTCCTCTCCCCTCCCAGCAGCGAATAAGCACACCCATCCCTTCCAAGAGGGAAAAGTTTGGGATCCCCAGTCCGGAGACAGAAACACCATCAGCCAACACACCAAAGGGCCCCAAAGCAGGCACAGCCCAGGCTCAGAATACCCACATACCCCACAGCTGTGCTATTCTGCAGACTGGCTGAATCCAGGAAGAACCCTCCTCCCGAGGAGGACAGAGCTGCTTTTCTTAGTGGGCAATGCCCTAATTAGCCCAGGTTGGTCCTGATGAGGAGTGGAACTGGCCCTGTCTCTGCATCACAGAATCCTTTATGTTGGAAGAACCCTCTAAGATCACCAGCCCAGCCAGTAACCCAGCACTGTCAAGGCCACCACGTCCCCAAGTGCCACCACGTCCCCAAGTGCCACATCTGCACAACTTTTAAACAAATCCCTCCAGGGATGGTGGCGCCACCACTTCCCAAGGCAGCCTGAAGGTGTGGGAAACTGGAAAATCCCTTCCTCCCTGGTCCATCTCCCCAGCCTCAGCCCACACCTGGGGGAAGAGAAAACAAGGAGGAATCAGCCCTTTCCACCCTGGATCTGCTCCAGCCCTGGGCACTGGTGGAGCACAGGCTGTGGTGTGTGCCCCAGTGCCCTGTGCCAGGGACATGCTGAGCTCCCCTCTCCCTGCCCTGTCTCCTCTCAGGACTCCTTAGCAGCAGGAATGCCTGGAGAGGAAGGACACCAAGCCCTGTGCTCTCCCAGAGTGTTTGGCCACCCAAAACCTTCCCTGTCAGCCCAAACCAAGTCACCTCCTGACACCAAGTCACCAAGAGACAGCAAACGCCGAGTGCAAAACCAGGGTCTTTTATTAGAAATCTCCTCGTATAAAAATGATCATGCTCTACACAGTCATCGAATAATTCATAAACATCCAGGCACTGAACTTTGTTTTTTTTTGTGTGTTTTTGTTTTTTGACTGGTCAGTACATAAAGCAGACGTATTTCAATCCATATGGTCATCACATACATTTAGGAACCACCTATAGAAATCAGCACTTTGAACACAGTCTAGGTTTTATTTTATTTTATTTTGTTGTCTGTTTTTTTACGTAAATTTTATGTATTTTTATTTATTTTTCCTTTTTGCAACATATAGAATTTGGTAGGATATGGGGGAGAGTGTGAAGAGGGACGGAGGAAGACAGGAACAAAAGAAAATGGAGGATTAAAAAAAAAACAAAAGATAGAAAACGGAAGGTTCTGCACAACCACAAACAATCTCACAAATTCCAGAAAAGGGAAAAAATGTTGGGTCTGTTGGGGTTTTTTGTTGGTTTTTTTTGCCAAAGTACAGGGAAAAAAAAAGAACCAAAGCCTTGCTGAAGTCTGTCACCTCTTCCCCACACTCCGTGCCCCCGCTCCGCTGCTCCCCTCCCTCCGTGGGAGCCATGCATCGAACCCGTGGGCGGGGGAATAGTTTTATTGTTTCTTTATGCATTTTTTGCTGCTGTTGATGGCCGTTGTCCCAGGAGCTCTGCCCAGTGGCCCTGCAGGAGAGCGTCCCTCGGCTGCCACCTCCCCATCCCGTCCCGTTCCCCTCCAGGTCCCACGAGGAGCAGCTCAGCTCCCTCCCAGCCGTGGCACCCGCAGTCCCTCTGTGGACCTGGAGCTAAATCGCGTGGTTGCTGTAGCTGACGTAGGTCTGTTTGGTGGCCAGTGCTGGAAGGAGAGACAGAGCTCACATGGATCATTAACAGAGTCCACCCTCCCCTTCTGGCGCCCATCCCACCCTGCTGACCCAACCATCGCGCCAGGAGATGCTGGCAGGGATGTGAACAGGGTTTGCTCGTGGATCCAGCCAGCACTGGCATACAGGATCCTTCCCTGTGAGGGCACTGAGCTGTGGCAGAGGGGCTGAACCTTCAGTGCTCTCTGAAGACAGTTCATTCTGAGGAGAGACCCGAGGACGTGACATGAGCCATGGGAATGTGCTCTCAGGCTCCCGTTCACTTCCCTCAGCAACCTCCTACAGACAGACCCACAGGTGCTCCACATTCTCCAGCTTGTCCCAGTCCTGCAAGGCACAATTTGGGGTCCTCCTGCTCCCCACAGGTGGGCACAATGCTCTGTGGAGATCCCCTACGAGGCCCCCAAGCACCACAGGGCTCAGCAGGCACATGGACACCCTCCAGCCAAGGACATGGATAGTGGTGGCACAGATGGCAAAGCCCAGAACACCCTGAGCAGCACAAAGGTGTCCTCTGTGGAGCCATCCCGTGGCACCACACAGAGGGGACACAGCAGCTCGTGGTGCCTCGCTGACAGTCAAACCTTGCTGCAGGTTTCCAACCGGTGTTCCCAGATAACAATTAGATACAGCAGAAGAAATTAGAGCTGACAGAGCTATTTGTTATCTGCGATGTTTTTGTAGCTGATCTGCCCATATCAAAACCCTGTGAATTATTTATTCTGTTGTTTATTCAAGGATATGTGACCTGCCAGTGAGAGAGTGAAAAATGTCCCCTTGGTGCTGCACTGACATCCCCCCATGTCTCCTGCCACCAGCACTGCTGCCATCCCCACTCCCTGCCTTGGCACACCTGGGAGCTCATGCCAAGCCCCCACATCCCCACGAGAGACACACGGAGCTGGAGCTGCAGCAGAGACTCAGCTCTCCCTGCTCCCAGACCCCCAGAGGACCCTGCTGCGACTCCCCACTGAAGCCACCTTACCTTGTGTTTCCAGGTTTTCACAGAGCTCTGATTTGGCCTCTCCATTGGGGCGGAAACCTCCTTTTTGAGAGAACTTGTTGGACATGGTGGCCGCCGTCACCACCGCCTTGAGGCTCCGCTTGCGCTTGGGGACATTCTGCTCCGGGTGGAAGAGGATGATGTACACCTTGGGCATGTAGAGCATGCCCAGGGACACCGAGGCACTCAGACTCACCGAGATGGTCAGCGTCGTGGTCTGGATGTACATCTGCAAGACACCAAGGGATGAGCTGAGACCCCCGCCCACCACAGCTCTGTGGGGTCTAGGAAGGTCAGCTGGGGAAGGAGAGAACGAGGGAACATGGGAAAGTTGGGGTTAAATAAAGGGAGTGGGAGTGCTGGAAATGTTGGCACTGTTGGATCTTAAACGCCAGGCTTGATGTTCTACCAGCTGCAGGGCAGCAGCTCTGGCACTGGTGGTGGGCACAGCAAGGACACTCCCAGGGCACCTCCATGCCCCATCTCCCTTCAACAGGTAATTCCCATTCCCCAGTTGGCTCCTGGGCCGTTGTCATGTAAGTCACATATTACACACCGACGCTGCCTTTTTGCAGTCAAAACTAATTTCACGCTCACTGTCCAGGACTAACAGTGACAGATGTTTTGCAAAATGAAAGCCCATTAATCTGACTGTAGAATAATCCATTTTTCTATGGAGAGCATTTGGCAGGCTCCTCACAAGCCAGGGGCATCTGAAGCAGGTGGAAATGGGAGGAAGAGACCTCCTCTCTCTGCCCATCCCACCTCTTGGGGTGGCCAGGAGGGCAAGTTCCTGCTCCATGGGCATCCCTGCTCCATGGGCATCCCCATTCCATCAGCATCTGGCACAGGACTCCATTCTCTCCAGCATCCTCTCCTCCAAACAGCTCGTGTGCTGGATCTGTGGGGCTGACCAGGGAGGGGGCTCTGGGTCTCCAGATGCCTTTGCACACACCTGGTTTGCAGGTGGCTGACAAGGATTTAGAAGGAGCCTTAAAGCAGTTCCTGGACTTCACCCATGACTCCATCACAACACAGTGTCCAGGGATTCTCCTGCAGGTGTTTCACACGTGGGATCTAATGCCATGTGAGGAGGCACAACCTGGAAGAGCCAGGGAAGCCCAGGGGGGATGCAGCAGCAGCCAGAACAGGGGGTCCCCACCTCCCCAGGGCCACACACTTGACCTGTTCTGTTTCTGGAGTGAGTAGAGCAGAAAGGTGATGGGGAGCAGATGCTGAGGCAGAGAGGGGCATGGGGGCAGCTCCATTCCAAGAGTGAGAGCTGGTGGGAGACACCTGCTCCCAGCCAGGGCTGTCAGCACCCCCTAGACCCACAGGTCCCAGCTGTGACCATGCTAAAGAAATCGACACACAGCTCAGAGCATTCCAACTCGGCCCTGAAGGGAAAATGCCACAAAACTTGTTCTGAGTCAACTGAAAACTTTGGTTTGTCCCCAGAATAAAACCTCCTGCTGTCACATGCATCGGTTTGTTTGTTCCACCTTCTCTCTCTAGGCAGTTTTTGGAAATAAAAATGTCATTTCATCAAGCAAAGTCAAAACATATCTCAGTGCCAGAATATGTGCACTTTTTTTTTTCCTTCCCTTTTTTTTTTTTCATTTTCACTCCAACTCTCCAGGCTCTGCTGCAGATGTCCTGAACTGGCTGGGAACAAGGGTAGCACTGGGACCCCAACTCCAGGCACCCCAACTCCTACCTGGGAACCAGCACTGGCACAGTGTGACCCTGGTGGGACCCGGCTGAGCTCAGCACCCCTTATCTCTTGGTCCCCCTCCCGCCCCCTCTGCTCCTTGGCCATGACTTTCTGAGGAACTTTACTTTCCAATCCATCAATTTCCAGATTTCATGTCTCCACATCACCTCCCCCCTGTGCCTTGGGACTCAGAGGTGTTTCAGCAAGAAGGGAGAGAGCAGCTGAGCTGAGCTGAGACACCTCCGTGTGCACTCCCCCCACACACCTGGGCTGGGGCTTCCACACCACCAGGGACTCCCCTCTGCTGAGACCCCCCTTGGCACCAGCTTCAGCTCCACACACTTCCCCCTTCTCTTCACCTCCTGCAACACTTTTGGGGTCTCACAAGGCCACCATGGTGACCTTCACCCCGATGATGCATCCACCAGGAACAGCCCTGTTTTCTGCAGCCCACATCAGCCTCCACAGCTGTGTCTCACCACAACAAACCCTCCAGCAGCTCAGAGAGGAATATTTTTAGCCTGGAGCTTCAACACAGCCGTGGAGCTCTGCTCAGTTAACCTTTTGCCACTGCAAAAAAACGACCATTTCTCACTATTTCAGTTCCTACTCTCTTAATTGGTTTCCAGCCCAGGACACTGCTTTGCCCCTCTGTTAACAAGACTCAAGCTTCCTCTGGAGCCCTTGGAGGAGTGTGCTGTGGTTATTGAGGAAGTTCCAGCTCCTGACCCAGCAGCAATTGCTGCCTCATGGGCAGGATCAAAGAGGAGAGGCATCTCTGACTCAGGGCAATGACGTTTCATTGAGGGACTGCAGCAACCTGAAATGACCCTGCACAAGCCCCCAAGCCCAGCGTTGTGCTCAGCCCTTGTCCAAGGCTGGATGAGCCTGTCCTGAGGGAGCAGTCCAGGCTCAAGACACAGCCCTGCATAGCTTGGGCTTGTCCCACAGCAAATCTCTGCATTAACTGGGAACTCCCCCCACCCTAAATCCATGTCTGGCCCCACTGCAAGGGATTTTGGACCATGGTGGGTGCTGGGGAAAGACAAACCTATTCAGCCTTCCTTCAGCGTACTAAACACCACTGGACAGTCCTTCTCGTTCCTTCCCCCTCCCTCTTTTCCCTCTCTGAAAGCAAATGTGATAAACAGGGAAGCAGACAATGACTCCACTGTTCCACTGCCGCCTTATCAGTGCAGGAAATTGTCTCTTTCTTTAGATCCTCTGCTATTGCTATTTCTGTAATCCACTGGGATCGGCGGGGATAAGAGGTTCTTTTCAGAAAAGGCTTGGGGGACTTGTTACAGTAATATGCCACCTCCATGCAAAGTTGTGGGCATGAGGTAAAGTGAATTAAAATAAAAGCAGAGATTGTTATCCGACTCCTCCAGACCTCAAGGTCTCGGCTGCAGCCTCAGCTGGGGTCAGGGCAGAGGTGCCAGCAGCCTGGGGGTGCAGGTCTGCCCTGTGGCATCCTCAGGATTCCAGCTGTGCTCTCAGGGGAGAACAACAGCCTGGCTGATGCTTCGGACTTTTCACACCTGGATCCCTCTCCACCGTGACCTGGGGGTGCCTCGAGGGGCATCCCCATCAGTACCAGCACCACACGGGGTGATGCTGATGCCAGTACCCCCAGTTCACATCCCAAGAACACCCTCAGAGCCAGACCCTCTGTGCAGGCCGTACAATGACTCCTTTTTGACTTTTTTCTCCCCAAGACTGCAAACCCACAGCTAAAGCACCGAGGCAGCCTCGAGTACCTGCTCCCTCTGGCTGTCCCTCTGAGCACACCCATCACCCCTCAGCCACAGCCCAGGGACACTCAGAGCCCACTCTGACGGCTGAGCACCAAGCTGGAATCCCAAAAACCTCTCCGGGGATCACTCGGTGGTGGCAGGCTGTGAGACAGAGCTTTGCGTCCAAGGGGAGTTGGGAACATCACTTCTCCCGCCTCTAATCAGCTTGTTAGCAGCCTAATAACAGAGCAGCCCTGTGCATTACAACCCCCAACGTGAGGCACAGCCTATTGTGGAGCTGCTGCCTGACAGCCAGCGCTCGGCAGCCCTAAATTATCCCGTGACAAGCTGCAGTGAAGAGGTGAGCAACCTTGCGCATAATCTACAATCATTATCATTTCCATCTTTATTACCCACAGTATGCCGAGCACATTAAGGAGGCTTTCAGGGAGCTTTTGTTTTGCAATAATTTCTTAAAAAACCTGCTTTCTTGTTAGTATCTCCCTTGCCATCTCATCAAAATGGAAATGCTGCAAAAGGCTCCATTTATTTCCTTTAATTCTCCTTCACACTTCCAGGCAGCTTGGTGAAACTTTTTGGTTGAGCCAAGGTTAGGGCTGGCTGGGCAGAGAAGGACTCCTCGAGTGCCGGGACTGGATGCTCCGAGCAGAGTCACTTCTCCAGGATACGACAAACTCAGGAGTCCACAGCAAAAGGTCCCTCAGCAAACCATCCCCAGCCCTTTGCAACAGGTGTTCCCAAAAGCCGTGGCATCATCAGCTCAGCATCGTGGGACACACTCGGGGTGGCCAGAGAGGGATCCGGATGGTGGGACACCCCAGGGATTTCCAGGGAACAGCAGTTCCAAGGTCTGTTTGTGAGAGCAGCTCTGGGCTGGCAGGCGAGAGCTGTTTGCATCTGACATAAATGCGATGACTCCTGTTTTGGCTGGCAGGCAAAGGGATTTGGGTCTCATTCATGAGATTTTTATTCTTTGTTCTTAATCCCTTGTACTTGAGCACAGAGCCTCATCCGGGCTGGCCTCAGTCCCATGAGAACTCAGCACTGGGGAAAGGTGCTGGCTGGGCAGTGATCGGTCCCTTTCCATGCAGAAAAGGTGCTCATTACACCGGGGACCCAGATCTGCCCCTGGGATTCATCCTCTCCCACAGAACATCAGCCTGTGCTGCCCACTGCTCCCATCAAGAGAGGGGAAGCAAGGTCAACAGAGCAAGGAAAACTCTTCCCACCCCAATTCCCAAGCTGGCTGAGCCAAGGGAGGCATCTGAAGACATGACAGCCTCCCTCAGCCCTGCTCCTCACAGCCCACCGGACACCAGCCAGGCCTCTCCCCTCCTCCCTTACCTTTTCCGCCGACTGCGACGTCCCAAAAAATATCGGGATGAAGGCTAACCACACAATGCAAGTAGTGTACATGGTGAACCCGATGGGTTTGGCTTCGTTAAAGGTCTCTGGGACCCCACGGGTCTTAATAGCGTACACAGTGCAGGTGACCATGAGGAGCATGCTGTACCCAAGCAAACAGATGAGGGACAGGTCTGAAATGTCACATTTGAGGATGCCCCGGGCAAAGTGGGGGTTTGTAGTCCGCTGGTCCTCGTAGTCAATGACAGAGTGGGACGGGTCCACGATAAACCAGATGCAGACGCCGACAAGCTGCAGCGAGATGAGGCTGAAGGTGATGACCAGCTGGGAAGCGGGGCTGATAAACCGGGGGGCACTCACCGACTTCTTGCCCTGCTCGAAGATGCGGTAGATGCGGTTGGTCTTGGTGAGCAGCGCGGCGTAGCTGATGCTCATGCCCAGCCCGAGGAAGATGCGTCGCAAGGAGCAGGTGCTCAGGTCGGGCTCGGCGATCATGAGGAAGGTGGTGGCATAGCAGAGGAAGATGCCTGTCAGCAGGACATAGCTCAGCTCCCGCCCCGATGCCTTGACGATGGGCGTGTCGTTGTAGCGCACAAAGGTGATCACCACAAAGAGCGTGGCAATGATGCCCACGATAGCGATAAAGACAGGGACCACCGCCCAGGGTGAGCTCCACTCCAGCTTGATGATGGGGATGGGAGTGCAGCTGGTGTGGTTCTCGTTGGGCCGCTCGTTGAAGTGGCAGCGCTTGCAGTGGAACTCGTCCAGCTGGTACTGGTACCCATCACAGCGCTCGCAGTGCCAGCAGCAGGGAATGCCCTTCACCAGCTTCTTCCTCTCGCCAGGCTTGCAGGGCAGGCTGCAGATGGAGCTGGGGAGCTGGGTCCCACCTCCAGGCCACAGCATGCTCTCCACCTGTAGGGGACATGACATCAGCCCTGCTGATGGTGAACCAGGCCTCCGCCAGGCACCCCCAGGGCATGGAGGATGCCCTGCCCTGCCTCCGTTCACAGCAGTGCCACAGCAGATCCAGCCCTCTGCCCCATCAGCACATCCCATGAAAGGTCCCAGGCCAAGCTGGCATGAGGTTAGGGTGGTGGTGATGAAGATCTCCACTGGCCCTTTGGGAAGATTCAACATCAGAAACCCAAACCAAAGTCCTTCCTTCTCTGGGAAAGCCCCCTCTGCTCTGTTCTTGCTTCCCTTTCCTGTCAGATGCCTGGAGCCCACAGGGTATGGGCACACATGCTGGTGGGCTACTGCAGCACAAGTGTGTACTTTGGGACACCCTCCCCTGTGACCTCCCCAAGTTTTTCTGCATGACTTTGCACCCAAAGACTCCCTGGCTCACAGACCTACAGGGTGAGCAGAGAAACCTGCAGGGCCTTCCTCTCAGCACAGACCCTCTGTGGCCCCACTGAAGCACCAGCCAGCCCTTACCTTGAGGTGCAGGTGGTCTGTCCATTGCCCGATGACTTTGTACTCAGGGGTGGAGTTCCTGATCTGGTACTGGTAGATGTCATAACGCCCTGGTGCATCTCCATTCTCATTGAACGTCACGGGAGTCCCAGCAATGCCTGTGGGAGAGAGGGGGCTCAGCACCCACAGCACCCCCAGCATGGGGGGCCCTGGTGATGGGGTCCAAGGGGGCTCTGGTTTGATGCTCCTCCCTCGCTACTTATTTTAAGAAATGGGGAAAAGCAGCTTTACAGTTAAATCAAGTGAAGTCTGCAGATAAATGCTAATGAAAGGAAAGGAGTAAAAAATCAAGCAAGAGGGAAAAATAAATAGAAGAGACACTGTGGAGGAGATCAGAGGGTGGAGATAAATAGAAGTAATAAGGGGACGAGACAGAAAATGTTTATTAAGGAAATAGAGCAAGGGAAAAGCGGTATTTTTAGTGGAGATCTGAGACAGATAAGGGCAGAGCAGCAGGATTCAGTGGGGTTTCTGCCAGGCAGGAGGGGAGGCAAAGAGGTGCTGGGGGGAGCAGGCAAAAGGAGAGGCCAGGCAGAGTGGCAGGGGAGGGCAAGATTGCTGCTGGGTTACACTCCAGAGGCTCCCAGGAGATGTGGAAGCTCAGACCTCCCCATCTGCTGATCTGCTTTGAAAACCTCCTGGTCTCTGCACCCCTTGTTTGCAGTGCAGCAGGTGTCTAAACGGCAACATGAATAAATTGCAGGTGCTGTTGTGTGACCCTAATGGGGGACAACCAGGGACTCCCAGCCCTGCTCCTCCCACTGCCCCGGGCACGACAGACCTGAGAAGTTGACATTGCGGATGTACTTGAGCAGCTCCACACCGTCCACCGGGTCCATCTTGGGGCACAGCCCGACCTTGCCAGGGCACAGGTTCTTGTGCATGTTGTGCAGTGCGTGTCCCATGGCATAGACAGCGTCGATGACAAACTGGACCTTCCCCTCCTGCTCGTACAAGGAATCCTGGCCGATCCGCTCTCGGTCTGCGGGTACAGGGGAAGCGTGTTCCATCTCCCTGTGCCCCAGCCACAATCCCCAGGGACGTGTCTGCTGCACCCAAGCCCTTGCAAACAAGCCCACTCTGGACCAGAGCAGCTGGAAACTGCTCTAACCCATTCCCAAAACTGCAAACCCAGGTGATGTGCAGCCAAGAAACATTCACTGGGGAAATACCCAACCAACCTCCTGGTAACACAGCTCCCACTGTCTCAGTCTCTGTCAGGGATGTCCAGGACAGCCCAGGCAGCATCCACCACTGTCTGCATGTCCTCTATCTCACTTCCAAAGCCTCCTGTCCCCCTGCTCCCCTGGTCACCCCCTGCCATCCTCTGGCCTCACTGACCCCGCAGCCTCCGTGGCTCACAGATCCTTCAAGGATCTGGCAATTACCAGTGACAGCTGCTTTCATCCCTGTCATAACTGCCCTTAATGGCACCAGAAACATGTTAATCATTTAAGAGAAGGCACCGATTAGTGTAACATGCTGTTAATTACAGCTAAGAGAGCATATCCCAAGGGGCACTGCCACGATGGAGAGCCCCGGTCTCTGCTCTTCCATTCCCTGCACAGCACAGCCGGGCACCCCGGCGGGCCACGGCGAAAGGGGAGGGTTTGTCAGAGAGCCGAGGGCACTGCCTCCCTCCTCCAGAGGGACAGCACTCCCTGGAAAGCCATGCAAGGCTGTCCAAAATTAACTCTGGCCCTACCACGCTCGGATGCGCCCTGATGGGATGGTGGGATTCACGGGGACCACGGGGGACCAGGCACTCAGCCTGTGCAGGTGGGGACAGCAAGGACCAAGCAAGCACCAGGCGCTGATCCCCTCCATCCCTGCTGTGGGAGGGTGGGATGAAGCTGGTGCTGGATGTGGAGCCAACCCTGCTGAAAGGGGACAGCCCCACAGAGGTCTCTGTGCCAGTGCCACTGACATGACACTAAAGCGAACCGATAACAAACTGACCGACAGGAAAAGATGGTATCAGGGAGGTGAATTCATAGCCCATCCTTCAAAGTTATAAAAACACTTTTGGAACACGGAGATTACTCATGCAAACCCTGCCAGGTGATCCCTCCTTCCACATTATTGACAGGAGTCATTAATCTTCTCCCTCAACTTTAAGCCCTTCCCCACATTCATCTCTGAAGGTGCAGACAAGCCACTCTGTCTTGTCAAGATAATTACCCATTAAAGGAAGAGATATAATAGACTGTCCAAGGGAGCTTAGCCCATGGGGATGTCCCAACTCTGCTGCCACCCCCAGCACTGTCCTCCCCAGGCAACACATGAGACCCAAGGCTGGTCCCTTACATCTCCTTGGCTTCCCAGCAGCCACCTCAGTCCCACACAGGTCCCCAAATCCAACCCACTGCAACAACACAGGCTGTGGAGGCTGGATTTTCATCCCAGACATCTCTGTGCCCTGCAGCGAGCATCAGCCTGGCATGGTGGGAGAAGCTGGATCCAGTGCCAAGGCTGAGCACTGCAGATAAGGAGATATCCCTGGGGCTGTCTGTCTGTCTGTCTGTCAGCACCTTGCCCCAGGCCCCAGCTGCTTTTTCCAGACGGTAACTAGGTTGGTGCACAGAGGGGCATTGTGGAGCAGACAGCCGAGGCTTGTTCCCAACATGGAGACAATAAATCTCTGCCAAACTCGAATAGATTAGGGCCACAGAAGGGATGTGACCTGCTGATTATAATAGCAGGGTCGTGCATCGTTCTACAGGGCTGGTAATTAATTTTCAAGTGTGTGATGAGGCTCCACGGCCCCCTTGGAGGAGGGATGCAGATATCTTCTCCAGCGGCGGATGAGAAGGGATTAGCATCAATTCCCAGCACACCACCAGTGCTGGCTTTTGGCAGGAGTTAATCAAAATCACTCACAGTGCAAGCTCCAGGGAGCTGGGGATGGAGAATCTCCAAATCTCATGGGAGCTGGTGGCAGCACCCAGCACCCACTGCCGTGTTCCTGGGCTGGGTGAGCTCATCCAGGAGCAGGGATGGTCCCCCCACAAGGGATGCTTGTGACAAACAAATGATAGGTTCTAGGGCTGGTCTTGGGGATAATGCAAGCAGTTGTCATGAGGAATTCCATCACCCCAGCCCTCACCCTTCACCTTCCTCCCAGCCCTCCCTTATAGGAGTGGGAACCACGAGCTCTCCTATTCAGGGACACTTCAGTTTGGTTTTGGGGGTGTAATAAACTATCAAAGTTGACATTTCTCTGGGCAAGCTGGACTCTACTGAAACCTGAAGAAAAGAGCCCCAAATGGGCCATTTGCTTCAGCCGTGTGCAAGGCAGGAGCTCACGGATCTGCACAGGCAGGTGATTTGCTTCACCGTGTGTTAGTTCCCTGCTCTATCTGCCAAGCAAACACTCAGGAGATGGTTTATTTGCTGACAAGTTCAGATAATTTAAAAACAGTTCCTAGGGCATTTGCCACGTCATGGTTTCAGCTGCCTCCACTGACACCTTGGCCCTGAAATATCACCCGTTTAAAAGCTACATCACTGTGAAGATGAGGAGATCAGTGTTCTCAGGACCCACTCGTGCATCTCCTGGTGCTAAGGGTTTTGTGATGCACTCAGGAAGGATGAGGAGCTCTTGGCTACCCAAGGCCACGGCCACAAGCCAGTTTCCTTGTATACCCTTGCTGCTTACCCAGCCCCTGCCTATGCATTAGCCACAAGACTGCCCAGATCATCAGCTGAACATTTGGGGAATGGCTGCAAGGTGAAGGATGTAGGAGCACCATCCTGCTCATCCTCAGTGGTGAAAGTAAGGCAAAAAAAACCCCAAAAATCAAAATTAACAAACTTCCCAGGCACAGCCATGTCCATTTGATGGCACACCACAGCTTCCACAGCCATCCCTCCCAAGGGACAGGACGGACACACAAATGTCCCCAAGTCCTGCCACGTTGCAGCCCAAGAGCCACCACATCATTATTTGCCTTCAGCCGGTGCCAGGCAGGCAGTAAATCTCTCTCATCTCTCAGTAAACATGTCACCTCCTCGAGCCTCCAACCATCACCTGACAGCAGCACTGTCAGCAAGACAGATCCCTACTGCCTTGTTTACTGCATTTGTCCCTAAAGCCTCTTTTGGCTGGAAATAGATAAAAATGCACAGTGGGGGTTGAGGAGGGGGTCAGAGACCAAGAATCGGGCTCTGCCAGGACCCCCACCTGGCTTTGATGTTCTGTCAAAAACAACCACACTCACAACCAGGACCACAAGCCCTCCCTTGCCCGCAGCAGCCCCGCAGCTCTTACTGGTGCACTTCTTGATGCTGCTGCCCTTCCTCAGTGCGTGCCGGCTCAGCTTGCAGTGGAAATTATCCTCCCAAAACTCAGCAAACCAGATGTTTCGGCGGTTGTTGTCCAGTGTCCTGCTGGAGAAGTAGCGGTCGAAACCTGCCCAGGGAAAAGTGGATGGAGGGGCTAAATCCCTGGAACGGCAGAGAGGTGCTTAACATGTTCCCCAACTCTGCAGACAGAGGGGAAGGGCAGTTTCGTGGGTGATGGCAACACATTGGACTGTGGCAGGATTGTGTCTGAGGCACCACTTAGGCAGAGCTGCAGGTGGAAAACCCACTCAGGGAAGACCCACTGCAAAACACAGAGATTCTCTGGGACATGGAAGGCAACAAGACACACTTCTCCAGGCCCATCAGTGCTAAAAGGAGGAATATGGAAAACATGGTGTGCAGAAAATAGGGAGGGGGCTGATGACAGGCAACATGGCTTCACCAAGGGCAAATCAGATGGTCTTTAAGGTTCCTTCACACCCAAAAGATTCTGCAGTTCCATGACGATTTCACAGCCAAAACCTGCAGTTAGGGGGCTGCCACTGGGGCAGGCGGCAGACCCAGGGGCAAGCTGAGGGACCCACCGAGCGCAGCCCCATACCTCTGACAGAGACCCTCTTGGGCAGGATGGTGACAGAGCCCTCGGCCACCTCCTCCAGGTGCAGGACTGGAGCAATTTTGGAGCCCCAGCTGTCCGAGCCCATCCAGATGAAATGCCCCGTCTGGTTCGCCCTCTTGGCCGCCTCCAGCACCCTTCTGTGGAGAGAAGCAGCAGGCTGGGGCACCAAGTCCATGTCCAACCCCAGGGAACTGGGAATGGTGGCACGGGGCAAAGAACAGCACTGATGGCATCCTCTGCTCCAGGCACATGGTTGGCACCAGACACAACCTGGTGTATATGGATTCACAGGAGCAAATGGTGCAGCCCAGCTCCCACATGCTCTGTCCTCATAGCCCAAGCACACAGGCTGCTTCTCCCACCTTATTTGCATATTTGCTGACTGGTAATTGAATTTCCCCTTAATTACCCAACATTAAGAAAGAAAATAAAATCAGGTTATGCTGCAGCAGGCAGAGAAAGCAGCAGCATGGAGAGTGTGTGCTCCCAGCTCCTCAGCATCACCAGCCATGGGAGAGGAACTGCCAGTGCTCAGGACGGGGCTGAACTGGGTTCTGCTGGGCTCAGCTGGGCAGCTGAGTAGCAGCTGGGAGCAGAGATACCAAAGGATCTATCCTGCTGAGCACTCCTCATTGTGCCAGACACTCAGACACACGCCTGCACACTCCACCAGCACCAGCCAGGTCAGAAACTCTCAGAGGTGGATGGGAGTGGAGCGTTCCTGGATCTGACCCTCTGGGCTCTGCTTCCCAGGGCTCGCTGTCCCCTTGGGGACTCCTGTGGGTCCCCAGCCACGTGGGAGTGGGACCCGGGGCAGCTCTGTCTCCCCGTTCAGAGCAAAGGCAGGTTGTGACTCACCCCCCGTGTCGGAGCTGATCATTTCAAGTCCAGATGGTGTTTGAAACGCGTAATAAGGAAAAACACCCATAGAAATCCAACAGAGAGTGAAGACGAGATGGGAAGAGGCAGGCGTGCAGTGAGAGCCGTGCCGGCTGCTCCGAGCTCCTGGCACATCCCGATGCAGGGCGGGCACAGCCCATGAACCGCTCCAGGCACGAGCAGCTCCTCCAGCTGCCCTCTGTCCCTGCGTGGGACCAGGGCAAACCTCCCCAGGGCAAACCCAAGACATTCCCGAGAGAGCAGTGATTCATACTTGATCTGAGCCAGCCAGGACTTCCAGCAACAACCTTCCCAGTCCATCCTGCCTAGCAGCATGGCCCTGATTCCCATCTTCCAGGCTTCACAGCCCAAGATGGCATGAGGAATCATGCCCAGCATAAAGCCAGGTGCTGTGGAACCCCACTGCCCAGGGCTGCAATCCCATTTGGATGGGTAAATGTTTCCAGACCCCCGGTAATGGGACCTGTCCTTTACCCATCAGGATAAATCCCCTTCCCCTCTCACCCCCAGCTGATGTCAGCTCCACAGACATTTCTATTAAGGAAGGAAAAAAGAAACTTGGAGCGTTTGCACATCTGATGTAAACTGATTTAAACTCACAGTTTACCCACATTTACATAATGTTTGCTGATTAATAAATTAGACACTTAGGAAATCAGGGGTAGCTCCATGTGAATCATTCTGCTCCATAAACAGCAGAGCCACAGACGCTGCTTCACCCGTAGAGCAGCTCATCACCTCGAAGTGTGGCCACGTCCCCAGCCCCACAGAGGGGTGGGAGGGTCCCCAAGAGGTCCCCCAGGCCTGTTCCTTTCCACTCTGGGGCTGGGGCTGCACAGCAAACCAGAACTGGTGCCAGGGTCCTGCCCCAGCCAGCTCTGACCTGCCCCTGAATCATATGAAGCAGTGGCTCATGATAGCCACGGCTTCCAAAACCAATGGAAAGGGGATTTTTCCTCCATTTCCTGCCATGCTTCACTCTCCCCACTGCAAACACATCCCTTCAGTGCCCCCCAGACCCCCCTCCCAGCCAGGCCAGCCTCTCCACACCTGATATCATCCTCGTTGGCAAAGATGATGACAGCCCGTGCATGGGAGGTCTCCAGGAGGCGGCGGATGATCTTGTCAAACTCTCCTGGCTTGGGCTCCCTTGGGATCTTGACAGACTGGGCCACACAGACCCCCCCTGCAGCAGAGAGAGCCCCAACACTGAGACACCTCATGAATTCCCACCTCCCTGCAACAGCCCACCTTCCCAAGGCTCCAGTTCCAAACACCAGCCCCTCCCCAGCCCAGGATTTGCAAAGAGTTCTGCAACGTAGATTGGTCAAACTCTGGTAAAACCAGTCCATGGGAAGAGCAGATGTGCCCTTCATCCCCACAGCAGCCAGGCCCTGCAGAGGGTTTTATTCCCATCCCTGCAGCACTGACTGAGCTCCAGCCCAGCTTTCCAAGGGGCCATTGCAAAAACAGGTAATTAAAATTAAAAGAGATTTGGGGAAGCTGGTAATTTCAAGAGCCCACACACACTGCTGTTGCACCTCCAGCCTCCAGCTTCAGAAAGCCAGAGACCTCCTGCTCCTGCATTTCTGCAGATGCCAATAAAGAGAGAGACGAGAGAGAAAATTAAACATTGCGGGACCTTCTGGATGTAATTGATGGTCTTAATTTGCATAGTAAATGACACGGTTGATGCCTCCTGCCACTAACAGATCCCAGATTAAGCAAAAGTCGGCATAATTAGCACTTGGGGCAGGGAGAGATTCCCAGTGCATGGCCCCTGAGAGGAGCAGGGCGGGACAGGATGGGAACAGGCTCCAGGAGGGTTTGCTCCCTACATGGAGCTGCAGGAGAACTGGGAACATTTGGCCCCTTGCAGCCAAAAAATGAGAGAAGTGGGATCTGCTGGGTGCTGAGCAGGCAGCAAGGGTGGACACAGCATCCCCAGCCTGCACTCACTGGCTGGAACTTTTCAGGGGGTTTCTGGGGGGTTTTTTCCTGTGGTAAGAAATTGGGCCAATTTGCTGTTTGTTTCCCATATGGGGAGCCAGATGGATGGAGAGGAGGGAGTTGGATAAACAGACACCCGGACAGACAGATCAGCCAGGCGCGACAGGCAGCATCAGGCAGTGCCAGCAGGGCAGGAATGTCCCTGCCCAGGGACACTCACCCGGTCACAACCAAGCCCCAGGCCAGGCTGGGGATCAGGACACACTGCCAGGGGCCACCACGCAGCTTAATTACAGTTTCCATGGCAATAAATAGAGAAAATCCACCGAAAGCAGCCGTTTGCAAACACAGGAACCTTCCAAAAGACTCAGTGTGCACACCCCCCTGGCACTGGGGCTGGCACAGGCACCAACACCGTGGGGCTCCCATGCTGGATGTGCTCAGCTCTGGGCACAGGAGGGCACACACCATGACACAGATTCCACTGTGACATGCTCTCCTGAACACGTATGCAGGGACATGGGGGTCCAGGCACACGGCACCTGCACACCAGCCCCTTCCCAGCATGGCCAGAGCAAACCCAGCTTCAAGACTTCCCTGAAACAACAATGAGGAGGGGACGCAGGAGATGGGCCCATAAATAAACAAGAAAAGAGACTAAATCGATGGCAATTCAGACATGATCATGTTACTCAGTTCCTCTACTAAATCAAACTAACAAGGAATGCAGCTCCTCCAGGTAAGACCCTGCAGGGCCTGGGAGCCCCTTGCTCCTGCAGCAGATGCTGACAGCACCATTTAATGTTTTTATCTTCTTAATTAATGAAAAGTTAGTAATGAAAAGAAACAGATCCAGGGGGTCAGGGGGGCAGTGGCTGGGGGTGGGTAGAGCTGCGTGTTTTGGGGAGTCCTGTCTCTTGGCACCTGCGTTATTCACAGCCCCAGGCACTGCAGGGGAAGGGGATTTGCCAAGTGATGCTCCCACTGTCTTCACACAAAAATCCGTTTAGTCAAAACACTCCTCTAAAGCAAGAAATCAAAGTGAGGAGGTGGTGGTGATGGGGAGGAGGTGCAGCACTGCTCCCTGACTTGCGACAAGGTGTGACTCCAGGAGTAGGCAAGGGGTGAGGGCTGGGGATCCTTTCCATCCCCAGCCAAAGAGGAGCAGGAATCGAGGTGAAAGCCTTCAGGAAGGGGGTAACATCCCACAGCCTGTTGCTGTTTGGAGGCAGGTGCTGGGTTGGAGGATGCTCAGCCAAGGTCCTGTGCTTGCCATTGCTGAGGGGTGGCGGCACAGAACACAGAGCAGAAACAGCCTCGAAAACCCAACCTGAGCCCATTTCCAAACTTCCCTTTCAAACGCTGCCTGCACCATCCTCAGACACATGGCTGTGTCCCTGCCAGCAGCATCGCCCCCACCCTGGTGAGATCTCACCAGGGCCCCAGGGATTCTCCTCAAGCCACTGGGGTGACATCACTGTCAGACATGGGTCAGGGTTTAATCTCCACCGTTATGGCTCAGTGGGAGCACAGCCATTCTGGGTTCCCCTCCTGACTGCAGGTGGCTAATTATCTTTTGCTGGAATTAACATGCACCAGCACTGATGGGGGGGGGGGACTGAGCACTGAGCTCCCACAGAGCCCGTGGCTGCCAAGCATGAGGCAAGCAGGGACCTGGGTAAGGGGGACCTGGGTAAGGGGGACCTGTGCTGGGAACAGCAACGTGCATGTTCCCCCCTAGCACGATGTGCACCCCGGGCAGTCCTGAGCATCCCAAGGAGGGATCAGCCTCTGCACAGCCTGGCACCACCTGCACAGCTCCACTGCCCACCCCCGGCTCCTGTCCTCACCCCAGCGCTCCACATGAGATTCCTAAGCTCAGAGCCTTAATTGGGAGCAGTGGGCTGTTCCACTGCCCCAGGATTCATTATTCTTGCCACTTCAAAGCCTCCAGGAACCAACTCATTAAAGGAGAAGTCATTAGGAATATGAATCTGTGCCCTTATGGAGGCAAAGCTCCCACACATGGTGAGACCAATATGCTGTGGTCAAACCTTCTGCCTTAAGAGCTGGGAGTGGCTTTTTGGGGGTGACATCTTGGTGCATTTACCAAAAGTAATGCACCCGGCTACAATCAGAAAGAGACAGCCAGGGATGTCACATGGGGATGAGCAAATGCATCACAAATATACATCAGCCTCTTAACTAAAAATACAGAAAACTCAGTGAAGGATAAAACAATAGAGGGGGGAAATGACAGTAAAATTGATCCAGACACATGACTAAGGAGTCCTGCACTAGGCTGGAAATATTTCCCCCCTCAACAAATCCAGCACTACACGTTCCACCACACAGCATAACACACTGCACTCACCAGCTTGGTTACATAAACATCAATGCAATTCCTCATCTCTGAGCTTGGTGACAGTGGAGACATCAACAACCCAGAGCTAAAGGGCTGCAGACAGGTCTGTCCAACCTCCCAAATGGTGCCAGGGGTCAGGGGCATGGGGAGATGCTGGCCAGGAGGGCTGGACGTGGGGACACCTCTATGCTGGCCCTGCTGTGCACTTTGGTGCCCACTGGCAATCCAGCTGACACCCACAGCCTATGCAGGATGTTTTTGGGGAGCAGGATGCTTTGGGGAAGCACTCAAAAATTTTCAGACTTAACATCTCTGCAATTCTGGCACCCAAAACCCCCACATTCTTGTGAATAAGGACTCTCCAGCCACCAGTGCAGTCACCAGCAATCCCCAGGCGCCAACAGCATCATCACCAGAGTAACTGCAATATGGATAGAGACATAAAGATAAAAAAATAAAGATGTAACAGCCACCCAGGTCAGTCTGTCATGGTAGCTCAGGGCCAGCCCCAGATGCAAGAATAACCCATCTCCAGGGTGAGTTTCTTCCCTCCATCGTCGTCGGAGGTCGGTTTGTGCCTCAAGCAGAAACGCTTTGCACTGCGATGCGAAGCTTCAACGTGAGGCTTTGCTAAAAATTGAAACTGAAGGTCAAGTTGATAATGCATCAGAAAGCAAACAGCTTGAGTGCGAGCTGCTAACGACAGCAATGAGCATTATTGCCTGATGGAAATAAAACCCGACTCTGAAGGCTCAGGCTTGGCATGAGAAATGAATCAGAGCGCTGTGGGGATGAGAGCAGGGAGATGCTCAGCCTGAGCTGGAACCCCGTGGGCAGAGTCAGCAAGGTCTGTGATGGGGATGGGGCAGGGGCTGAGCTGGGGATGGGACTGGCTGTTCCCCCAGTATAAACACCCTGCACAGATCATCTACCCTGCTTGACCAACAGCTGGCAAGCCCCTAGTAGAGGCCAGATCTTCCTTCCCTCAGCTGACAACCCTTTCCATCCCTCTGACAGGCTGGAGGGCCCTGGAACCAGTGATAAATCACAGGACCCTTTCAGTTGCTGGAGAAATGCAGCTGAGAGCCAAACATATCCAACCCAGCTATAATTGAAGGGAGGGATCCTGCACCCCTTCCCAGCAGATCTATGCTGATGTAAAGGTGTTTGGTGTCAGCAGAGCCCTTTGCACAGTGGAAAACATACAGGTGAAGTGGGCACAGCCTGGCTCTTCTTCCAGCCTGACAGGTGCCACCACAGAGGGCAGCGCTGGGGGAGTTTCAAATACAAAAAATAAAGAGAAAAGAAGGAAAAAAGTGTAAACATGTTCTTGGCCCAGCCTCACCATTATTCACTGTGGATATACTTCCATGAGCAGAGAAATGAGGCTGACCCACAGCACTCATTCCCATGGGAAAGGCTCTAGAGAGCAGGCTGGAGTGGGTCAGAGCCCACTCAGGGCCCCGTGCTCAGGCTGGCACAGAACAGCTCTTACAAACAGCCATGTTCCTGCAGCACATCAAGGATTGCAGCATCACCACTGGCACCTCACGCCGCTGTTACGCTGCACTCACCGTGGAATTATGCTTTTTGATAACTAAATTATCACTAATGCACATAAGCATTGGGTTATGTGGATACACAAATTACAGGACTCTCTCAGCCCTGGATTAACACGCAGCCGTTTCAGCTCCATGTACACTCGTTTACTCTGCAATTACACTGTCAGATCGTTAACATCTGGTTCGAGGAGTTCCTGGTAACCACAGGTATCTCGAAGGAGAAGTGCTCGTGCTGTGCTGGGACCACAAGGCACAACCACTGCTCCTGGTGGTGAATGGAGGAGGAGCGCGGGTTTGAATCATGCCTGTGCTCCTGGCCACGTGTAGCCCCACACCCAGACCCCACAAACAGGGCAGCAGAGCATCCCCCAGCTGCTCCCCAAAGACCTGCCAGGCACCACACACACCCAGAGTACCTCTGCACCTGCTGATCCACACCCCCCCCAGCAGCAGCTACTCCAGAGCATCCCCACGAGCTCCTTCTTGGAAAACCACAGCCCCGTGAAAATATTCCACTTTTCAAGTGAAAATCCTGAAGAGCAGCTTCCAGGTTGGATCCCCAGATGGGTTTCTCTGCATACTAAAAGCAGAGCTGGTTCCAGGGCCAGGGTGCGTGCGAGACGGAATTAACGCTGTTCCTATCTATAGGGCTTTGATTAGGAGCTCGTCACCTCAAAGTTTTTATTCCCTTTATCCATTTAAAAGGCCGTAACACAGTTTGACTGGCTCCAGATAGGCTGGTGTCCCAGCGATTTTGCCAGAACCTAATGTGCCATTCAGACACATTTAAGCCAGTAACAGGCAGCAGCAGCCTGAGCACCGAAGGGTTTTAAGTGCCTCAAAAAACACCCTTTAGCTCCCATCTCACCCCATGCATGTGATGCTGCAGAGATGAAGTGATGCTGGAGCCAGGAGGGACCCCAGTGCTGTGCCAGTCCCTCTGTGGGATCTCAGGAGAGCTCTGAACTCACAGTTAGAGCAGCCACAGCAGCAGTTTCGAGGGCTCCTCACCCATCCTGGCTGCTCCAGTGTTGATTCTCAGGTACCCACAAGCTCCCAACACTGTTCCCAAGGCTGCTAATCCCCCCTAAGCATCCCAGAGCTCCTGTCAGCAAAACGCTTTCTGGCTTCAGACAAATCCTCCCAAAGAGTTTTGCTGAGCACAGACTTTCTGCCTGTCCAAAGCCCATAGACAAATTGAAGTACCTGCCCTCAGGGATAATTCCACTAAAATTGGGCAACGTGCACGGTGGTGCCAGCTTTTTATTCTGTTAAAATCTGGGAGTATTTGTAAAAGTCATTTCTTCTGGAAGACACCCAGTGCCATGGCTCAGACGCAGAGAGAAGAGGTCAGACCAGCTCAGAGGAACTGAGGGAATGAGATCTCAAGATGCTTCCCAAAAGAAGCCTGCCCTGCAGACTGAAGCCCAGTATTGCTGGTTGCAACCCTTGCTGGAAAGCTCGAATCCTTCCTGTCCACATCATTGTCCTTGCAATCAGCACAGCAGCCCCAAAACCCACACTGCTCCAGGGTCATCTCCCAAATCGCACCATCCACCCCAGTTCATCGCCCCAAACACAACCCAGCTCAGCCACACATGTCCCTCCATCCCATCCACTGCCTTTTCTCCTCCTCCAACCACAGCTGCTCTTGTCCCAGGAGAAATCCACTCACCATCCTCCCTGGACTTCTGGATGAAGGCCTCCACACCACTTTCACCATAGCTGCCCTCGGAGGCCAAGGTGGAGACGTAATTCCACTTAAGGGCTTTGACAATGTCCACCATGGCCTGGGCCTGGTACGTGTCCGAGGGGACGACCCGGGAGAAGAAGTCGTAGCGGCTGTTGTCACTCAGGTCCGGCGCGGTGGAGGCGTAGCTGATCTGGGGGATCTTGGTGGAACAGGGAAAGGCAAAGCATCATTCCTGGCACCAGGAAAGGCAAAGCAGGTGATCTCCATCCCACAGCGATGCCCTCGCCTTGCCCGTGCTCCCAAAGTCCTGATCTGAGGGAGAGGGAGGTGGGAATAGAGGAAGATCCACACCCCCCCCTCACCTCCCACCCTGCCGGGTCCTGCCCACCCAAGCCATAAATAAGCCCTTTAAATTAAGCAGATCCTCCACACCTTTCACAGTGTGTTGGGATGATTTAAAATTGCAGGATCAGGCGATGTTTAACACTTACACAGCACTTTCCATCTCTAAAACACACCACACATCCTCATTTATCTTAGAGATGGAAAAGGCTTACTGAATTATCAAGCCCAGGTTCTCACCACTAGCCTGAAGCTCCCTACTAAAGACATCCCAAGTACCCAGCCTGGAGCTGGTGCATCCCTGGGAAGGTTCTGGCCACCCACCACCCTCTCACATTCCTGCAGGTGCTGATTTACTGCAGGACAGAGCAAATGGAGCAGGAAGAGCCCAGGGCATCACTGAGCCCAAACCATGCTGTGCCTCAGGGGCGAGCGGGTGCAGGGCAATGACCCCCCAGCTCTTATAGGACTCTCCTTCTCTACTGTTCCCTCTGATCCACTTTAGGAATAATTCAGTAATTACAGCTGCCAGAACCACAGGGGACTGCAAAGGGAGCCCCGTCATCCTTTGGGCTGAGCAGGCACCTGGATGTCCAAATCAGCTCAGGCTGACTCAAGTGCCCCTCCCAATACCCCTCTCCAACAAGCACTCAGACAGTTCCCAGCAGCAGAGACACCCAGGTGGGTTTGGAGGGGCCAGGAGAAGGTTTGGGGTCTGTGAGAATCCTAGTTTGGGTTCTAAGATCCAGCCATCCTTCTGGGAGCCTGCATGGGGAGTGGCATCCCAAGGATGAGGAGATAGGCACCAGGGCCACCCCACAGAACCTCCCAGGTCTCCCAGCTCCAGGACCCACTCCACCCTCCTCTATTCCTGCATCTCCCAGTTCCTCCTTTGTTTCTCTGTTATTTCCCCTCTCCCACTCCTGCCTGTCTCTCTATTCAATGCGATTCTGATGTTATAAACCCATGACTCCACCTGAATGCTAAAAGGCCCCTGGAAAGCAGCAGCCACCCTTCTACCTGCCTGCAAAATAGAAGATGAAAAAAAGGGAGAGATGGAGGAGGAGTGGGAGAGGAAGAGGAAGGAATCTTTATCAAGGCACAAATAGGATTACTCCCTGTGACAATCTGCTTTGTGCTCCGTTCCGAGGGGCTCTGATCTGCTCGTTGGGGATCTGTGACTGGAGCCGGTGCATGAGACTCGATTAAAATTCTGCTCAGCAGGTGAGGAGCTCGCCTGGCAATCACTCATCCCGGGGGGAGCGGGGGGGCTGCTCCCTCACCTCCTCCCACCGCGCCTGCAGGACGGACACGGGCTCAGGATGGAGGCAATGTCTGCAGAGTGCCCCCAGGAGTGGGGCACAGGCAGCACCAGTGCCCACATCAAAGGTGATCTGGGGCCAGGGATGCAACCCTGCCCTTCCAGGGAATCCTTTCCCAATGATTTTTCCCCTGCAAAGTGTTTTGGTTTAACCCTGCCTCCTGCACAGGGCACTGGTGGTAGAGACTTCCCAGCTATTCCCTGTGCCACCACCATCCTATCCAAGTTCAGGTGGTCTGGGATAAGCTTGTGACCTGCCCATCCTGCTCCGACCTCAGCTGGAAAACAAAGCCCAGGAAATACCTGTTGATCCACAGGCTACAAACTGGAAGCTGTATTTTTAATAAACAAAAGGAAAGAGCTTTTTTCTCTCGCTCTTCTGCCTTGGATGAAAGTGAAAATAAAATACGAGTTCCCAAATGACTGTTTCATAGATTTCCTTTGCCTTTTCCCCCTCTGCCTTTTTGATAGTCCAACTCCTGGCACCAGCTATTTTCTCAGATAAAAGACAAAAGTCCTTTTAGGTCCATAAAAGCAAAATGCAGGCAGGGAATTCAAGGTTCTTAGAAAGAAGGATGCAGGGGGAAGGAGGAGCTGGAAATGTATATCAGGTGCATATTTGGCCACTGGTGGTCCCCTGCCTGGCTCATCTCCAGCCTGGAATAAACACTGGGTTGACAAAATCAGTGGGACCAGCTCTCCTGCACCCCAAGAATTCTTTGTGGGTCAGAGGGGGGAGGAATCCCACAATAGAGGGTAAAATCTCCTTCCTCTTCTTTTTTTCAACCAAAATCTATAATCAGCATCATCCAGAAGCACCCCCAGCCTGAAGCAATGTCCCTTGGGGTAAGAGAGGAGGGGGGAGCCAAGGGTTTGAGGTGTCATCCTTCTCCCCCAGCTTCCTGGGTCAATGGACTGACTTCCAGTGCACTGGAAAAGCTGGATTTTGTACCCCTCATTATCACCTATCATTAACATGGCTCAGGAGCTGCTGTGGCATTTTCTCTACTCGTGTGGGACAGAATCCCCCCAGACTGGGGAGAATTAGATGAAGGTAGCAATTTCAGCATATCCCAGCTAAGGTTTAAACCATCAATCTGAACATCAGCGTGAGCAGGACGGAGGGAAGGAGCCCTGAACCAACAGGGCCATTGCAGAGTCAGAGCTGGGCACACTTATCAGGAGCACACCATGAGCAGGGGCTCTTGCACCAGCCCCCCCATCCAGAAACAGGGTTGGAAACAGCTAATCCCCTACCCATAATTATTAATTTCATGCATATCTTATGCAAACCTCTGGTTCACCGACAAGATGGAATTGATTTAATTAGAATTTCCATCATCAAGCCATTTGGATGGCAGCTTTTAATTAGGGAGAGCATAAAGCACCGCAGGGGCTGGAACAGTGAGGGGCTGAGCGGGGTTGGTCGGGGCATTGGCAGTGCAGCAGAGTGAGCTGCAGCCCCATCCTGCTGCCCCTTCCGTGGGCACAGGGTCAGGCCCAGTGCCAAGCCAGGATCCAGCCCTTGGCACTGCCTTGGAGAGCAGCAACGCAAAAATAAAGCACTGAGAAGTGCAGGAGGTGCAGGGGGATTCTGCCCTTCAGCATCCTCCCTGCCAGACCTACCACCTCCCTGCCTTCAGCCTCCCACTCCTCCTCACTGACCTGTGCCCAGGGACTGGCTCAGGTCTGTGGGGCCAGGGCAGCCCAGGGGAGTCAGGCAGTTGAAATTTGTTTAAATAAACCCAGGGAAGAGCAAGGAACCAAAGTGGCAGGAGCGGGTGATTAATCAGAGTGTCCCCTGGCTGGTTGCCACCTTCCCCACTTCATGAAGGTTATTCACCCACTAAGTAGGGAAGTGTGTGCCGAATGCAGCAGTGCTCTGTCCAACCACCCCCAAAGCCTCAGGGCACCCCAACACAACCCGGGGGGCTCAGCACCAGGGGCTGATCCAGTCCTGCACACCCCAGCCCCAGGCAGCACAACCTCAGGTGAATTATTCATGTTGTACAACACCCCTGTGCTAAGGAGAGCGACTGCACCTGCTGCCACAGAGAAAACAAGCGACTCAAAATGCCTGGCATGAGTCAAGCCCATCCTCTGCCCGAGGATGCTCCTCACCCTGGCTGAGCACTTGGGCTCCATCCTGTCACAGCTCCTTCTGGATGGGGATGCAGAAAATGGATGCAAAAATGCACCCCAGACCCTGATGCAGCTTTTTGGGGATCACACTTGCAGGAGACAGACTTGGCTTCTTTCACACCGTCACTGCTGTGGTGGTTCAGGAGACAGTGGGTAGAGCTGGGGCTGGAAAGCCAGCTGTGAGGGGTGGGAAGGAGCTGGAATGTGCCAGTGTGCTCTGGCAGTGACGCCAGAGAGATGCTATCGCATGGAGCTGCGAGCACGGATGTGGGGGAAGGACCTTCTGCAGGCAGAGCGACCAGGAGTGATGAAACCAGTTTGGACAGAGGACGACACATCTGCAAGTTGTTCCACTGATGTACAGCTTTAATTAGGCAGCAGCAGCTACGAAGGACCTGTTATTTATGTAGCACAGGAATGACAGAAGCCCTGACGGAGGGGACAGACTGGCCTAGCAGGGAGAGCTGGGGGCTGTGCAGGGGGGAACAGGGGTGCAGCAGGGAGAGGTGCACTGGAGGAAGTGTGGGATGTGGCAAAGGACCATGGCAAGGAAGAGCCACCCCTGCTGTGTGTATGGTCACAGGGGAGAACAGGCTGCTCCAAGCTCCCAGGATAAAGTTGGCAGGATGCTGTGTCCCCCTCCCAGCAGGACTTGTGTCTTCTCCTCACTTTGATGGACTTTTTAATTGATTCCGTGCCCGCTCTGCTCACTAGATGTACTCCAGCCCCCTCCAGGCGTGGTGTAGCCCTCTCGGTGAACCACTTCAGCAATTCAGAACCCAGTGCGCTCAGAGGGCGCTTGCAACACCAGCGCAACGCCCCCGCTGCCCGCAGGGAGGGACATCCCGAGCGGGTCCCCCTGTTCAGCCCCCAGCACTTCACACCGGTGTCCCCGTGCTGAGGGAGCGCCCAGGGGGACACGAGCGACACAGCAACACGGGGCCAAGCAGGAGCAGAGCTCCGGCAAGTGCCATTCCCCAGAGGATGGGCAAAGGCGGCTTTGCTGAACCTCGGAGCAGAGTCACCCGCACTTAAAGGTCAGTGGCGGCGCGAAATGGAAGGCGCCTTATTTTCATTTTAAGCATGTCCCTGCCATTAAACCAGTGTTTGGATAAAGAGCGGCAGCAGTGCTTGAGTCGTGGGCCCCCCAGCCCCTGCCTGCTGCAGGAACACAGCTGTGCTCAGACAGGTGGGAAAGACCCCCATCCCACGCCAGTGATGTCCCTGTGCTGGGGACCCCTGGGAGTGCAGAAACTCTGTACACCTGCTCAGCCCCACACCAGGATTCACTGCTGACTAGAAAGGGCTGAGCTTATTCTTATTCTCCCCTCCTAGAGAGTATTGAAATCTCCATCCTCTCTTTACCTGCCCTTCTCCCCATCTGCATTTCCTCTCTTCCTGTTGGGATGGAATCAGCTCCGGATTAATGCTGCTGGGGCTCAAGATGTACCTGGCTGCACATCTGGGGCAGGGTGGCACCTGAGCTCAGGGGCATCCTTCTTACACAGGTCACAGCCCTTTGCCCAAGGATCAAAACAGGAGAAGGGCAAGGGGAAAAAAGAAGCCAAGAACCTAGAAAGACTGTAGGTACCTCCAACTCCTCCAACTGTCACTCTCCTGCTTCCTTCTCCACTGCCTGCCTGCCTGCCTCCTCCTCTCCAGAGCAAGCATTCAATCTTTTTTGTCTCAGCAAATAGCTTTTAAGTTCCTCCCACTCTCTCTAATTTATATTATTTTAATTATTGAATAGCCCTCTCACTCGTCGCCTGGAACATTAACACGTTTTTAAAAAAAAAGGGACCCAGAAAAATCAAACTCCATCAGCGATCTGGTTTTTCTGTCTCCACTAACAGCTTCCAGCCCTCCCAGGAGGGCACCCGGCTCTCAGCACACCAGCCTGGTGGAGAAAGAGGAGGGGGGAAGAGGGAAAGGGAAACAGCACCAACCCTGCAGAACAGAGGGGTTGTTGGGTGCTGGGGGGAGCCAACCTGGGATGGTGCTCCCACCACTGCTGAGGGTACAGGATATTTACATTCCTCCCTCTTCCCTGCGGAGGGGCCCTTATTCACACTCTCCAACCCCCAGGCATGGCTGCAGATAAATAAATACACAGTGAGGGGGAGAGGAATTATCAACTCAGCCTTCCTGCAGCTGGCACAGAGCAGGAGGGAAAGCCGCCCTCATCCTACCACAGCCTGAGCACCCCTGAGGTTGGTGGCACAGAGCAAGTGTCCCCCGCCTGGCTGACCTCCTATGGGCTGGAGCAGAGCAGTCCCAGCTGTCCCTGCACCCTGTGAGCCATCACTGCCTCCTGCCCTGTGGCTGCCCAGCCCTCTGGCTCCAGTGGGACCTTACATCTTGGATTACAACCCACACCCCTTATCGAGCTCTCCCCATAACAGGTGTCAGAACCCATTCTCAGCCCACCTTCCCACCATGCATCCCCCCTCACCACAAAGCCGGGAGAGAAGAGATAAAAATCCTCCTGCTACAAGTGTCATCACTGACAGGGGATGGAGGAAGGGATCCCTGGGGACCCGGGGGAGGCAGGAGAAGCATTTAACAGCACCAAGCTCCTGCCTACCCCCAGCTGTGGAGGAAGAGGCACGCGTGGAGAAACACTGCCAAAGCACCCGCGGTGGTTTTGCCGGGGGGGTTCTTTTGACCCCAGCCAAGCCCTACCTTGAAGAGCCGCAGGATGTTGGCCACCATGATGGAGACGGAGCTGCCCGAGGCGCCGATGACGCCGACCACCCGCTCCGGTTTGGTGATGATGGGGGGCCCGCCGCTGACACAGCGCACCTCGGTGCTGTCCTTCTCGATGAGGGCTTGCACAAAGGTCAGCGACTGCTCCAGGGCGTGCGTGTCCCGCGAGCACGTGTCGAGGATGCGCGCACCCAGGGTGATGTTGGGCAGCAGGTCGGGGTCGTTGTTGATGCGGTCCAAGGCGAAAAGCATGGCCTCCAGGCGATGGATGCCCTTCTCCTTCTTCAGCTCCCCGCAGGCCTTGCCCTCAGCGCCCCGGCCGTGCACAGGGAAGAGCCCCCCGAGCGTGATGTCCCCGTCAATGCGGATGGAGTTCATGTGTGGGTAGCCCTGGCCCTTGGGCTTGGCGGCACCCCCAGGCGCCCACCCCCAGCTCCAGGCACTCAGGAGGAGGCAGAAGGAGAGACGCTCCATGCAAAAGTGACCCCCGCTCATCGCCAACGCTGGGGCAGAGCTCGGGCTGGGAACACGGCGCTGCTCAGGGGGCCAGGTTGGCAGGGGCAGGGGCCATGGCTCCGTGGGGATCCCACTCCAGCTCTGTCAGTGGCTCCCGCTGGTGCTGCTGGCCCTGGGGCACCGGTGGGTGGCCAGGCTGCAAGAGGGTGCCGGGGTCTGCATGGCTACACCAGGGTGGAGAGACAGCAGCGAAGACACAAGCCCACGCAAAGCTTCGGGTCCTTCCTCTGGAGACCTTGAGAGGAAGGGGGACAGTGGCAGGAAAGAAAATTAAGCGGGAGTATGAAGAGGACATCGGCTATTCTGAGCTTTTGTTAGGGAGCCCGTCAGAAATCAGCACTGAGAGTTACTGCAAATAATAGGTTTGGGATTCACTGGATTTCTGATTCACACCAGTGGCTTTGGCTTAGCCCAAACTGGGCAGATGGGCTGGTCAGGGCCCCATACACGCTGTGCCCCACAGAGCAGGACAGGTCAGTGGTCAGCTGGGGGCTGGAGGGAGGCCCTGGGACCCCATCTCACCCCATCCCCTCTTTAGGGAGCTGTGAGGGTGGGACAGGTTCTAAGACAGTGCTCCGAGGGGCAGAAATCCCACATACACCCCCAGTCCTGGTCCCAGCCTGTCGTAGAGCATCCCTCCTCTCTCCCGATGGGTTTTTCAGTCATCTGTCCACAGGCCTTGAGCTCCACAGAGTGGGCTCAGCACTGGTCTGTGCCCTCAGTGAGAGCCAGGCACTGCTGAAACCCACTATGGATTACGGATCCGAGTCACTACTGAAAGCACTGCGCTCCTGCCATGCTCCCTTCAGGACACTGATTCCTGAACCAGCAGCTGCTTCCTTGCAAGTTTCCACTATCAATAGCATCCAGCAGCAAATATTGACAGCACCTGAGCTGCCCTTGCCTGAGCAGCACAGTCCCTGCCTCCGTTTCCCCCCAGGGCAGGCTCTTCCTCGAGCCTGTCCTTGGTCCTTGCTGCCTTCCAGCAGCCACTGATGGATGCTGAGGGCAGCGCATGATTAATGCAGGCACCAAAAGCAGCACGGAGCCAAGCAGGCAAATGCATTCCCCAGGCAGGATGGGCTGCAACAGTGAGACCAAGGAAACAGCTTAAATTAATCTCAGCTCAAGCACAGAGCTCAGCACCCCAGCCCACGGCTGCCAGCAGGATCCTCACCAGCTCCGAGGGTGCTGCCCACTGGAACTGGCTGTGCCAAGCCCCTCTGCATCTCTCACTCCACAGCCCCAGCCAGGAGGACCCTGGTTTCAACTCACCTCCATAAATTATGCACATCCCCGCCCGCCGCAGCCGCTGCCGCTTGAAGGGCCATCTCCAAAGCAATCCTGACAGCCCGGGCTTTTAAGGAACCAGAATTACCCGGTGCCGAGCTCAGTGTGCTTCCAAAGGCAGGAGGTTGGGAATGCTGCAGCACATCGCCTGCCCCAGCCTGCCAGGAGAGCCCCTGGGAGGGTGGCCCTGCTCAGGACCCTGGGGATCAGGGATCATCCTTCTGCATAGTCCTGCCTCCTCTGGAAGAACCACCCCACGCATCTCCAGTGGGCACAGAGCAGGGGAATGTGGCTTCTGGCACTGCCTGGAACCAGGTCTTGCTTTGCCAGAGCCAAGGAAGCAGATGAAGGGGAGACCAAGGGATGCTCAGATACCACAGCCCCCCTCCCCAGCCCTGTACTAGCTGAGAGCAGGTCCCTTCTCCCATCCTCATCCCTGGAGCTGCGACATTTCTGCTCATCAAAGGTGGGATGGTCACAACACGGACTCGCTCCCAGGAAAACCCTCAGAGCCCATGGCAGCTCCTGGGGAGCTGGCAGTGCCCTCAGAGCCCACTGCTTCTCCCTTTCTTCTTTTAAGCTTTTTCCTCTCTGTTCTCTCCCCTTTGTGGCTCCTTTGATCATATAATCTGAACGAATTGAAGGTAAAAATATCACGGCAAGCAAGAAGAAAGCGCCAATAATGGGGAGGGGGGGAGGGAGCTGGTTCAGATCCTTTGCAGAATCATTAGGGGAGATGGAGCCTGAATCACCCAATGAGTCTGTGCTGCAAATGGCCCGGGAAGGGGTGGCAGATGAGCACCCCTGTCCTCTCCACCTGCCTTCACCATTCCCACAGCCACACAGGAGCCACTGCTCCTGCATAGCCCAGAATTTCGTCCCACCATGCCTGAGCCTCCCCAAAGCAATGCCTCCACCAGCAGGCGGGACCAGCACATCTGGAGGAAGATGCACATCTGGAAGAAGACACCTGCCTACAGCAGGTACTCGTGGAGCAGGGAACAGCCTTACCCACATGCTCTGGGCAGCAAGGGGCCAGAGCTGCCCTCCTGCCTCACCTGCACAGCCTCACAGGGGCACTCCAAGGGTGGGAATAACAGGTGGGAATCGCCCAGCCCTGAAGGAAGGAGCAATGGTGCTTCCTCCCACTTCCACCACACACTGTCAGTGAGGAAAGAGCATTCCCATCGCCCTCATCCCAGCCATCCCACAGCACGATCTAGAAAGTGGTGCAGGGACTAACCAAACCAAGAAGATCTCCAAACCCCGGGCATGGGTCCCAGCCCGAGCTGGGATAGGCTGAGGAGCACCAGGGTGAAGGACGCAGGTGCCGGGTCCTGGGAATGTTCCAGGGGGAAAAGGCAGAGCCCTGAGGGTCCCGGCACCCCTGGACATGGGGCCAGAGAGCACGGTGGCATCCTGCCCCCCTCTAGTGGTGGCCAAGCCACCGGGCCACCGGCATTGCCAGACACAGAGACCCCTGGAAGGGTCATGGGAGGGCTCAGCTGGGCAAAAGAACTGCCCTTGGGCAGGGGCTGGAACTGGATGAGTTTTCAGGTCATTTCCAACCCACTCTATCCTGTGATTCTATGAAATCCAACGCTAATTAAAAATTCCCCCACACCATGGGGAGCTCCTGCTGCAAAACCATCTCCAGAGCAGGAACCGACCATCCCAGGCATCACCTCTGCAGCTCCTTCCCACAGCTCCTCCAGCACATCACCACAAGCTCTGCTCTGGCTGGGCTGAGGTGGGACACGCTCCAGGCAGACCCTGTGCCCGAGGACCACGGAACTCTGCCTGCAGCAGGACCCATCATCTCCCAGTTCAGAGCCACGACACTTTCTGGGGTTGTTAAACTGGACAGAGGCTGAGCCTGTGAAACGGCCCAGGAAATGCAGCAATACAGCAATACAGCCAAGAGGCTGTACCCAACACTCACCTGCATGTCCCCATCTCCAGCTGCCAAGGAGACCACCACCACCAGCACAACACCACGGAGACTCCAGCCCAGCCCCAGCACTAGGAGGGCTGTACCAGCTTAAGCTACACTGCCTGTCACCAGCTCGACAGCATCTTTTTGAAAATCAAGGCCATTTCGCTTTCCACCTGCTCTTTCTCAGCAAGCAGGGCCAGCCAGCAGGCAGCACAATATCCCAATTAGCACACACACTCACTCCTTCCGCTTGCACAGCGGCTACAGGGAACTTTGCCTGGCTCCTGCTCTTTTTAATTGCAAAAGCTCCACGAAGTGCAGCAGAATTGAGACACAGAAGGAGGGAAGGGACGCCAGGTTAAGTTGTCTCTAGACGGTCAAAACCTTAAGTATTCAGGTCCAGTACCCCAGCATTTGCTTAGAGAAGCAAGGCCACGGCTCAGCACGCAGCAGTGAGCAGAGACCCCAGATTGTACCATTCAAACTGACTCAATGAGCTCCAAAAGGCAGCCCCTGCCCCAGCAAGCCCTCGGCTGATGCATGAACAGATGTCACAACGCTCCCAAGAAGCCCAACCCCATTGCCAGTGTGCCAACTCGTCCTCTCTGCAACCAGATCCTGCCAGTGCCCGGCTCAGAGCCCCAAGGGCCGAAAAAGCTGAGTATGACCACCCACCTCACTGCCCTGGAGCATCTCTTAAAGGATGATGAACTCCAAACAGAAGCGCTCCCGTGGGGCACAGATCAGACTCAGGGAATATTTATCACACCATATATATCCTTAACTGCAGCAAGCCCTCTCTTTCTGCCTTTCTCCTCCTGCCAAGCAGGTCAGGGCTAATCCCTCACTTTGAAGGATTGGGATGGCGTGGCAGGGGGGAAGGCAAGTAGGATACAGGCAAGGAGCAAGTGGAGATAACAGCAGCTCACCTTGTGGGTCGAGGCGCGGGGTCTCCGCCGGCAGCCAGTGCAGAGCTCCAGCAGGAGAGGCTGGAGGGAGGGAAGGAGCTGCCGCTCATCCCCACTCCTGCCACGTGCAGCAAAATCCCGCTATTAATTTTTTATCACTGCCTGCAATTTGGGACGGTGCTGGCTCGGAGCGGGAGCACGGCCTGACTGCCGGTGCCCGGCAGCGCCCCTGGTACTGCACAGCGTTCCCGCTCCCATCACACCCACACCGCAAAACCAAGGTCTGGCAGTGCCAGCCCCTGCCAGCACCACCCCCAGCAGGGGCAGAGACCCCCATCCTGAGCCAGGTTTCGTGCAGGGCCATCCAGGGAACTGCACCAGCCCCCAGAGAAAACCCCTCCATGGGATGCAGAGGGATGCATGGGATGGGAGGAAGAGCCGGTGCCCGCAGCAGGCGCGAAGCAGCAAAGGGCGGCGGGCACGGGTTTGTGTATGTTATAATTAGGACCTGCCACTTCTTCAAGCCGTTGCCTTTCTGGGAAGAGCTGGAAGGGGGTGGCTGAGCTGACAAATCCATCCTCCTCCTGCCTGATGCCAAAGTTGAAGCACGTGATGCTCTTTTTCGGGGAGCAATCAGGCTCCCCTGAGGGGCGATGCTGGCTCCGGGATGTGGAACCAGACCGCGGCTGCACCTGAGCTTTGGTTCACACAGGAAGATCCCCTTGACGCGGCCCTGACACCCTGGTGCCTGATGCCCTCCCCAAAAGGGGCTTTGAAACCCCCAAACTGGGACAGCTGGAGCCGCTGCTGCCCATGGGGTCCTTCCAGCCTCACAGAAAGGGAGGACCCTCACCGTGGCCCCCAGCACTGCCCCTCCAGCTCGGTCAGGCTGGCCAAAATCAGCCGGGATTTCTGCACATCCCATCGGACTGTGGCTCCCAGCATGGAGGCAGCAGGTCACAGGGAAGAGGGTCCTGCCCCAGCTCTTCCCCCCGCCCCAGCCTTACCCAGCACGCCCCCCCACACCCCCTGCCCGCTGCCCTGGTGCGGATAAATGCTGCTTACAGGGGGCGAAGGGAGGGAAGGAAATGAGCTTTTTCTTTTGGCAGTTCTCGTGGCGTTCTCCCGGGCTCCTCGCTGCATTCAACAGATCAGCTCCGCTCCTTCCCTCCCTCCCTCCCCAGGGCATGCAGCCAGTGCCGGTGGGTTCCTCCGGTCACCTCAGCACTGCCTCCTGCCACCCCCGGCGAGCCCCGAGCCACAGGTCACCTGCAGCGCGATGGCGATGGCAAAGGCAGTGACTCACCCGCAGCCTCTTCGTCGCAGCCGCCGCCGAAGGCAGCGGGCATCCCCCAGCGCCGGAGCAGCCCCCGGAAAATCACCCGGCTGGCAGAGCACGGCAGGCTCATCACAACCGCGGGGAGAAGGAGGAGGAGGAGGAGGTGAAGGAGGAGGAGGGTGGCGGGGCTGCACCCGGGCAGGCGGTGGGAGAGTTCTCCGTTTTTTTCCCACGGCTGCCAACTTCCCCGGCGGCTCCCGACGCCTCAGAGCCGCTCGCCCGGAGAGCGCCAAGGAGCGGGAGAACGCTCCGGAGAGGAAACCGACCCCGTGCTGGAGCGGGCTCTTCCCGCCCCGAGGGTACCTCCGCGGCGTCGAGGAAGGGTCCTACCCCCCACCCAACCCCTCCAAGTTGGAAGGATCCGAGTCCTCAGCCCCTTCCGCACCCTTCTGTAGCCCCTGCCCTGCCCTGCGGCGGCTCTGCGGGCGCTGCCCGCTGCGGCGAGGCGAGGGCAGCCCCCGCCGGCCGCTCGGCCACGGTCACGGCCACCCCTCTCGTCCGCTGCCTCCCGCCCCAACCCCTTCCAGCCCCCTCCGTCCAGACAAGCCCCTCAGCTCCCCTCCCGGAGCCCCCGCAGGGCGGTGGGCGCCTCTGNGCTCGGCCACGGTCACGGCCCCCCCTCTCGTCCGCTGCCTCCCGCCCCAACCCCTTCCAGCCCCCTCCGTCCAGACAAGCCCCTCAGCTCCCCTCCCGGAGCCCCCGCAGGGCGGTGGGCGCCTCTGGGGACAAAGGTGGCAGGTTGGGAACCGGGGCAGGAGAGTCCCCCGTGGCCCTCGCGGCAGGGGCAGCGGGACGAGGATGGGGGGCAGCGCTCCGCAGCCCCCAGTGATGAATAAATAATGCGATGAGTGGGAAAGGCGAGAGCCGGGNGGCGAGGCTGCAGGGAAAGGGAGCGGGGGGCACCCCAGCCCCTGGCGAAGGTCCGGGCACACCAGGCGTCCCGGGGATGCTCCCCCCGCGCCGCCCGCACTTACCCGCGGGCAGCGCCAAGTTGACG
>VXAU01005357.1:537243-550979 GCA_013399695.1 Formicarius rufipectus
GCGGGACCCGCCGCGCTCCGCGCACCGCAGCGGCGGCGAGGAGGAGGAGGAGAAGGGGGAGGAGGAGGGGGAAGAGGAGGAGGAGAGCCGGGGCCGGGGAAGTTTTGCATGAAGAGGAGCTGGGAAGCCCGCCGCCGGCTTTGCCAGCCTCTTAAAGAACTAGCGCAGCACGGGGAGCCCCCGCTCTGGCTGCCCCCCGNGACAGCCAGTCCCCAAATACCCTTTCCCAAGTGGGAGCAGCTGCCCAAGTCAGTGACGCGGGAGAATGCTCGTCACCCCAAGCCGTTGCCCTTCTCTTCGCCCTCCCATAAAACGATGCCAACCCCCCGCCCCGCACACATGTCCGCAGAGCTCGGCTCCTGCATCGCCTTCTTTCCCCATCGAATCCCCTCCCAGGCCCCCGCGGCTCCGAGGAGCCTGTCGTGCTGTGTCGATTCATTAATCCAGAGAAAACACAACCCCCTAGTAATGGCCATTGACACATTAACTGCTGCGATCCATCACGATAATGACACGGTGGGTGATTGCTCGGTCACCGGAGCGTTTAGGGCACACCCGGCGCTCACCCCGAGGCACTCGGGGCTGCGAGAGCTCCCAGCCCCTCAGGGAACCTGTCCCCGCACACGAAGCCGAGTCTGGCTGCAGGAAGGGCTCTCTGCCCCTCCACCTGCCTAAGGGGCTTTGAAGGAGCTTTGGGCTCTCCAGTGAGATGCATCTCCTGAAAAGCTGCCCATTTACCCTCCTGCCATCGAAATAAATGCAACATTCCCATGGATTCAGGTACTTACGGGACAATGCCCAGAGCGACCAGACTGTTGCAGTGGTTTCGTTTACAGCAGGAACCCAAGTCATGTTTCTTATTCTGCTCTGAGGCAGGAAAGGGCAGCCAGGGGGGACACAGCCCCATCCAAACCCCCGTGTGTGCATCCCTTAGTCATGCCAACACCAGTGCCAGGAATCAAAGCAAAAGGACCTCTGCACTATGGCCAGTGGGTAGGGAACACAAGCACCAAGCCCCTGGGAGGAGAGGAACCGCTGTTTGCTCCAAGCCGGGGCTGAGCAGACTCCAGACACCCTGGGATAAGCTGGGCACAAATTCCTTGGCCAAAAGCTGCTCTCAGAGGCATCCTGAGGTCAAGCTCCCTGCCCTGAGACGGATGAAGCCCTCAGCTCTTGGGGATTTCTAAAACACATGCTCGCCTTCAAGGAGAAACAAGGGTGTTCTATTCACGGCCTGGGGTCTCCCAGCACCCAGCCACAAGGACGCCAGGCCACCCTGCTCTGCTCTGCTCTTGCCAGGTCCTGAACAATTCCTTGGAAACAAGTCTCTGGGACAAATTCTGGAGATTTTAGGCTGAAGTATCACCTGAGCTGTTTCAGCTCCTTGTCCAGAAATGCCTGGTGCTTACTGCTGCCCTGGCTCTGATGGAAAATCCTTATCTAACCCCCAGAAGTCTTGGAGGCCGGAGTCCCAGGGATTTGGGATGCTCCTGCTGGCAATGTTTTTCTTCTTTTCTCCAAGCCTCACAGACTGCACATCTCCCCTTCTCACACCATTCTTCCAGCCATCAGCCAGAACCCAAAATACCATCACAGTGCTCGTGTCACCATCAAAACCCAATTAACATTTGGAAACACGGCTCAGACTGATGCACCAAACTTCCTCTGGCATAATGAGAAAGGCCACAATGTGGGGGCTGAGAGGACAGTGGGAGGCTGCAGGGAGGGATGAAAGATACCCCAGCAATTCCAGGGGCACAGCCCCTGCACAGGGCTACCCCAAGGGTGGTCTGCAGATCCTGCAAAGGTCACTGTGGTGGTGGCCAGGGTTTCTGCTCAGCACATGGACAAAGCTGATCAAACCCTCCAGGAGAGTTCGATGCCATCAGCAAATGGACACGGAGCTGTCGGCCCGGGTCGATATCACCTTGGCAGGCACAAAGCAAGAGGAACTGAGCAAGTGGCTGCCTCTCCCATGCCAGGGCAAGGTTGGGGTACACCCCGAGCCGATTCCCAGCTCCATGTTCATATCCCTCCAGGGGCTGCAGGGTGCTCCAGCATCTCCAGGACTCCTCGCAGCCTTTCTGTGAACTCCAGAGCTCGCAGAACCCATGCAGTAGGCTCTGGGTGCCCTCACCCCACTCAGCCCATGGCTGTCCCCCAGGCAGGCACAGCTGTGGCCACGCAGCCTCCAGCCTCCTGCTGCCCTGGCCCCTGGCCAGATGGGAAGGTCACTGTGTCCACTGCTGAGGCCACCAAGCGCCATCAGGGAGACACACTGCTTGCAATTTTTATTTTTTTTTTTTTAAATATAGGAAAACATGAAACCGCATCTTATGGACTGGACTTTCCGGCTCAGCTCTGCAAGAGGGCTTTGAATAATTTATATTCAACCCACCACCTCCTCCTTCCTCCTCATGGGTCACTCCTGTCAAAGAGACGGAGGCTCAGGAATCACACACGGTGCTTTTCATCTGGGGGTTGCATTGCTAGTGCCTGCAATTGCCTTGGGTGTGGATTTAATTCCCTCCTGAATAGAAGGGTGCAGAAAATAAATCTTTAATTCAAAGTGAAATATTAATAGAACTGTAATTAGCTGTAATATCTACACAATTAAAAAGCAGGAGGCCCAGCAAGAGCTATTTTCATGTGTATTTAAATTAAAATACGTTTTCAGGGTAAAGAATAGGAGGGGCTGGAGATGTTTTCTGGTGTCCCACTTGTCTGAGGGAGAAACATGGCCAGGAGGAGCAGCAGCACAGAAACACAGGTCATGCCTGTGTCAGTGATGCAGGAGGAAGAAAAAGTACAGGTTGGAAGAAAAGAGTAGAAGTATTTGAGGGGAAAAAGGAAGAAGAACACATTGACACTTTTGTCCTGCTCCTTGGGGATTTTGCAGCAAAGGGAAGGTTTTCAGTGACGTCAGGCAGAGATGAGCTGTAGCAAGAGGATGGGAAAAGTCTCAGTGGAAGCTGGCAGGGTGTTCCAGGCTGGAAATGAGCAGGTGACCCTGGCTCAGCCCCCACAGGCATTTTCCAGCAGGAATTGCTTGAGATGCTTACAAAAAGCCATTCAGTCACCCTGTGTTGGGCAGTTACTGAAGGGATAAACAGAACTGCAAAACAAAACCAACAAAACAATTCAGCTTGCCCCTCCAAAAAATACCTAAATAACAGGCCAAGGGAAAAAACCCTCAACCTTGAATTTCTTTCCACAAGAGACTCCCACACACCCACAAGCACACGAATGTTGGTAATGGATCTGGATCTTTCAGAGAGCAGAAACAGCACTGCCTGTGCTCACATGGGCTCGACATTCACACATCGGGTCTTTGCCTCTCTCAAGAAGTGAGGATAATGGAATGCCGAATGTCAGACCAGTTAAATATATATAAAACTCATTATACGCCTCATGACTAACAGATCTTGATTGGAAGAGTTGCATTTTAAAGCAATGTGGGGAAAAAAAAGCCCATTCGGGCTTGCGAGGAGGAATTAGCAATGAACGAGGGATGATTCGGCTGCAGGCTGAGAGTGATGACAACTCCTCCTCCTCCTTGAGAGGAAGGCTGCTGCGGCCGTGCCAGTTCCCTGGCAGCCCCTCTCGTAGCCCCTCACCTACTTTTGGGTCTGCCAAACGCTGACCAGCACCTTTCCTGCAGCCCAGGGTCCTGCCAGGCACCCACATCCCACCCAGTTGCTGTGGGATCCCCAGCAAAACTCCAGCTGGGGCCAAGAGGCCAGACCTGCCTCTCAGAGGGCACCACTGGGACATTTCCTGGACTTGTGGGCTTTTCCCCCATGTCCCCATGGCAGCACTGAGGGGATGGAGTGTGTTGGGGATCTGGCCCTGCTCCTCCACGAGTGGCCAAGGGGAGCAGCCAGCACTGCTGCTTTGTGGTAGTGCCTGTCCCTGGACAAACCTCCCCCCCACTGCAACCTCAGAACCTCTTCTTATGGGGTTATTCCTTTCTCCTGGGTTTATCCAGTTGGAAAATTCCCCTTTGGAGCTCCCTGCTGCTGTGTTTCAAGGGGACAAAGGGTCTGTGCTTGGCTTTTGCCACTCACTGAGCCAGTACTCGGGCAGCACCACTGCTCTTCTCCTTTACAACACTTCCACCTAATGGCAAGAGAGTCAGTGAGGAGACAGCCAGCCCAGGGCAGGGGGACAGCACCCCTCAGCATCCCCATTTTGTTGCACTCCCTGGCACCCTCAGGCTCCAAGCAGAGGCCAGCACAGCTCAGCACGCTGATGGACTCACCAGGCTCAGATCGTGGTGACAAGGGAGCTGCTGCTTTGCCCCCAGGACTGACCCCATGAGCAGGTACTGATGGCTCCAGAAATGGGGGGGTCTTGATGCCTCCACCCACTGGGCCATGTCACGCCTCCTTCCTGCAGCTGCTCTGGATGCAGGAGCCTTGCACCCCAGCCCTGCACCCTGCTCTGCTGCTCATAGGGGAACACGAGGGCTGCTCTCAGCTGTGCCCTCCAGTTTGACCAACTCAGTGCAACTGGTGAATAGGTCCCACCTCAGTTAGAAGTTGCTGCTTATAAATGAGGAGGAAACAGCACAGGCTCAGGGACATACAGAGAGACCAGAGGCAACTTTGGGCAGTGATTACTCTGGATTTTGGGTCTGAACAATATAGAAACATGAAAAGCTGAGGCACAATGTTCTATTGAAAAGCCCTGGTTGTGCATCTTCAGCAGCTTTTTCTGCTGACTCTTCAGAGAGTATAGGACCTGCCCCCAAACCAGCACCCCCAGTGTGGCCTCAGAGACACCAGACAATGCCACCCTGGTCCCACAGACCAACCTCCCAGTTCTCTCACCAGTTTTGTCTTTAAAGCCAGAGATATCCCCCTGTCCCCAGTGCAACATCCTGTGGATATCTCCCTGTCCCCCAACCCCAGCACTGGAGGCTCTGCAAGGAAAGGGGACAGACAGCTCTGTCTGCATTTCCATTTGGGTGCAGGAGGGGCTTTTCCACCCACAGGAATCGTGAGCAGCTGGAGATGTTTTCTTTAAAAGAAAAGAAAGAAAAAAAACAGGGAAAGGGAAAGAGAGAGAACATTTGGTGGTAAAATTAACTGTGACGGCCAGACAGCACACACTCCCCCTGCACCCACAGGACAATTAGAGGAAAATCTTTACATATTAACTAATGTGAAAGCCATGGATGTTGTGGAAGTCAGTCCCTTCATTCTGCCAAACCAGCCATGCTGGAGCAAAGAGGCAGCAGCATCCAGGTTGGAGGATATGGGCAGGGGACGGGGCAGAGGGATGGGAGAGAAGCATCACTGCCTCTCAGCCTGAAACAGCCATGAGCTACCAGTGAGGGACCGGCACTGGAGAGCCACGGGATGCTGGATGGGCTCAGCACCAAGCATCAGCATTCTGAGCACTCAGCCAGGAATGAAGATATCCAGGATACAGGGAAAAGCAAGGAAAGGAGTATGGAGCAGGCCAGGAGGCTCTACTGCCTTCTTTCTCCCCTCCAAGTGCCTGGGGAAGCCACTGTTTTCCTCTTCTAGTCCACACCAGCAGCTGAGCATCCATCCTGTGTCCAACCAAGTGCACGAACTGCCATGTTCACCCTGTGTGCACCAACCCACTCTGCTGGAACACAAACTGCCCCAAATTCGGATGGATTTGCAGCAAAGGCTCCTCCAGCACCCCTGGTTGCTGCTGCAGTGAGGGGCAAGGGGCAGACCTTGCCCATCACCCAGGAAAAGGGACCCCGGGTAAAGCCCCATGGTGCCAGCACAGCCTCCAGCTCAGAGCCAACCCCAGCAAGCAGCACCCGTCTTCTCCTCCCAACTTTTCCATAATTCATGCAACAACCTTCTGAAAGAAATATCCTCCTCGGACATAAAATATTCATGGCCTCATCCTTGCAAGGAAACACTGTCTTCCTTGGAGTGCGACCAAGCAGCCGAGGCCGGCACGGATCTGCCTTTGCAGGAGTGATTATGTTGGTCATCGACTGGGTGCTGCAGCAGGGGCTGCACCAGGAAGGGCCCCCCCAGCTGGTATCAGTGTGGCCCCTCCCTGTGCCATAAAGTGGCTTTTGGAAGTGTCAGAAAAGGGTTTGGGGAGAGGGAAGAAGGATCCTGCACTGTGAGGCAGCATCCCAAGAGATTCCCCATCCTCACGGCTGCATCTCTGGACCAGCAAAGCCATCCCAGGAGGGATCATCTCCCCCAGCATTACCCTGGATCTGATCCAGCCCCACCCTAGTCACATCCACTGTCCCTCACACACACACAGGGTCGTGCACCTGCCAACAGCCACCCCTTAGCACCTCAGCCCCTTTCAGCTCCCAGTTTGGATGCTGATCAATTCATTAGGAACTCCTTCCTATTCCCCTATCTTTGCAGAGCTTAGCAGAGGTCCTGACCCCATTTGGCTGCACAATATTCAAACCCCTTATTATTATCATTATTTTTTCCTTCCGTTTTTCTTTTTCTTTCTCCCACAGTTCCCAAGCAAGGGGTTCTGGGGGTTCTCCTGTGCACTGGCTATAGCACAGCCCAACAAAGCCCCATCTCCTGGGACAAGGGGGAGACAGAGGTGGGTGCATCTTTCAGCTCCAAGGGGGCTCAGCAGCGGGGAGAGGGGGCTGTGGGGTCCCAGGAGGAGAGGCCACTGCGGCAGCAGAGGATGAAGTCTGGGAGAAGGGTGCTCAGCACGGCGGAGTGGTTTTCACTGAGTGGTGAAAAACGATCTGGAGCAACCTGTGCAGTTCTGGGACCCTCGGCTGCCGCAGACTCATCCCACGCCCCCACACCAGGGCTCCGGTCCCAAAGCTGGGCTCGGCATCTCCAGCAAAGGCCACCAGTGCCTTCCCGTGGCAGCCGCCCTCACTGCAGCCACGCAGCGGGTCAGACCGGGCGCATGGGATCCCTGCAGCCCACGGGGGACCGCGGGAAGGTGTCTGGGGCAACCACTGGTCCTAATCTCCACCCCGGGCACACACGGCTGCGTTGGGGACTGTCCCCTTCTGCCCCACGTGCAAAGGTGAGCAAGCAGCTCCCATCAAGCAAACAGCTTCTCATCACCCTTGTGTAGCAGGTGAAACACAGGCCCCCTACTCCACGACCCCCGGCAGCCTTCCCTAAATCTCTGGGGATCTCCTCTCCGATCAATGCACCCCAAGCCTCTCCCCTCGGGTGCTGGGGAGGAGGGACCCTCAAGGCAGCCACATCCTTCTATTTAAGGACGACATGTGGGTGCTGCCCCGGGGGTGGGCTTGTTCGGGGGTGTTCTTCCCTCCCCGCAGGGCCCATGGGGCTGCTCATCAGAAGCAGGAACGCTGCCTGTCCTCCCCCAGCTCCGAGTCACGCCGAGCCGCCCCCCAGCCCGCGCCGTCGTGTCGTGACGCTCCCCTCGAGGGGAGCCACGCGTGCGCCTCTGCGGCACCCACGGACGGAGGAGGAGTTGCTAAGGGAGCCATTCCCCAGCCCTGGAGCCGGCTGGGAAGGTGGGTGACAGCCTGGCAAATTCCCACACGGCTGCTCTCATGAGGGATGGGGGCACCGGGGGGCAGGAGCCTCCTGTCCCTGCAGCGACGCCACGAAGGTGGCAGGTGTCACGGGGGACCCTTCTTCTGCACAGGGGCCAGGGGGATAACACAGCCTGCTCCTCTCACCGTGGGTTTGGGGGCACAGAAGGGTGGGATGCTTAGCCCCATGGTGACTTTCAGCCTTGTGGACCCCCGTCCCAGCCCCTGACCCCCTTAGTGCCCCCCAGAGCTCCCCTGCCGGCGTGTCCCTGCCATTTGAAAGATGAGCCCCTGGCTCCTCCAGGCAGCGTAACTGGAGCCGGGAACCATCAGTGACCACATGGCCCGTTATAGCCGGCCCTAATCCTGCGGCCGGGCTGGATGTCACATTCCCCCCGGGAGTGGCAGAGCTGCACTGCAAGGTCAGGGACACGCCAAGTGCCTTGGGGGTCCCCTGGTAGAGACAAACCGCTGCCCCTGCGGTCCGGGGGCCAAGCGAGCCGCCTGTGCAGGGCTCTGCCCTGCAGCCGGGGTCGCCAGCATCCCCATCCATCCCTTCCCAGAGGGCACTGCCAAGGCAGGCTGCATGCGGGAGCGACGGGAAGGCGCTTCAAGCCCCTCTCGGCCCCGCTTTGCCCCCAAGCCCCGTCCTGCTCCCGGTGCGGGATCCTGGGACTCACCGCGGGACGGGCGGGGGAAATAATGCGGAGCGCCCCCTCCCCGCCCCGCTATCGGAGCCTCTCCCCGATAGGTGGCAGCAGGAAACCGCAGCGTTGGCTTTTCCAACATAAATGATTCCATAATTCTGTGGTTCTGGCAAGGTGGAAGCGCGTTAACCCCAGGAAAACCTGCCGGTTCCATCCCAGGATGCTCTATCCCACCCAGTCCTGCTGTCTTGGGTCATACACTGACCATAAGGTGTGCTGCACCCACTGCTCGCCCCCACCCATCTCCCTCAAAGCCCATTAATCACCCAGGCCACGGAAGGGACACGAGCAGGGCTGATCCGAGGATCCTGCTACCTCCCTTACACCAGCAGCAAGCCTGGCCCCATTCCCCATCCTGTCACCTCCAGCATCACCTCCCGTTCCTGTTTCCCTGACTCTGTGTCACCCTGGACCCCCGTGTCCCTCTGGAGTCGGGATGCTGCCAGCAGCTGAGTCACCCTGGTGACCACCACCTGAGTCACCGGGATGGAGGGAAGTCCCTGGGTCCTCGATGCTTTTCCAACCGGAGCTGAGTAAATGCGAAAGTGCCAAGGAATCTGGCTGGGGAAAGTGTTTTCTTGGAGCCCCGACAAGGAGCAGCCTCTCCGGTGAGTCCCCTTTGCCACAGAGAATTCAGCTGGCCAGGGAGTGGGGGGCTCCTTCCCTATCACAGGGAACCTGCGGAGATTCCAGGAGATGGAGGAGCCAAGAAAGGCTGGGAAAAGTAGGAAAAACATTCCCTGTCCCTTGCAGTATGTGTCCCACAGCCCCTTGCAAGCTCCTTGCAGTGCATCCCCCTATACTTCCTGAGATGCTGCCGGCCACCACCGTCTCCTCTCCCCTGTTGAGATTTGATGTGCCACTTCCAATTAAATACCTTGATTAACAAAATATCAGGCAGCCAGACCCCCCTGCGAGCCAGTCAGCAAGTCCTTGATTAATGACCCTTCTCATTCCCCTCCTCCACGTCCCCGTTAATGATTTACAGAGGCTCCTCCTCAGCCTGTCCCCCTTGTGCTGTTGGCACTCCCAGACCAAGGCAGAGGGAAACGGGCTGCAGGGAGCTCCTGCAGGTATTTTCTCACCCACTCACCCCTGGAAGGATTGGCAAGCAATGGTGGGGAAACCAGAGGCGAGGAAGTTGCCTGACCCCCACCATGGGTCAACCACATCCTTGCGCAGAAGTTCTGCGGGCAGGGGAGTGGCACACGGATCCGTTCCTGGTGCTCCCCCGGTTCATGCCACCCCCTTTCCAGCAGGAGCCGTGCGATGCTGGACCCCAGCTCAGCTGGCAGCCACTCCCCACCCACCTGAGCCCCAAACACGCTCATGGGCCAAAGTGTGGGGCGAGCCGGGAAGGGGCTGGAGCTGCCCCCTCTCAGCAGCCCCAGGCTTTGTGCTCCGGCAGGCAGCCCCGAGGAGGTTTCATGTTACTGGGAAACTGGGATGGTGGGATGTTCCCGGGGCAGCCCCGCAGACAAAAGGCTATTGTGCAGCCGGGAAGCGATGGCTGCAGCCCCGGAGCATCCCATTCCCTGCCAGGGCCAGCAGCTGCCCCAGGCCCAGGAGGTGGCACAACTAGTGGCTGAGGAGCACAGGGCACCCACCATGGGACATCAAGCAGCTCCCCAAAACTCGTGGGATGCTCTAGGTTGGGGTGCCCAAGCCAGAGCACCAGACACACAGCCCCTTCCCTATCCCCATCCCACCAGCAGCCGTAACCAAAATGCATCTTTGCCATCCCAGGGGACAGGAGTGGCACTAAACCAGACCCTGCTACCACCAAGCAGGGGTGATGGGCAGGGATGTGTTCCCACAGGTGCTGGCAGGTGAGGGCATGCGGGTGGGGGGTGGCTGTCTCAGCACTGAGCCTGAGCCAGGGCCACTTTCCGGCCCCACCGGCTGATCCTGCTCGCCCTGCGGCTGCCGTGGCTCAGCCCGGGCTGTCCCGAGGCTCATGAGGATACTGAGATTTAGTTGCATTTCCCACGGGGGGTTGTACGTATTGCAGCCCTTGGCACCCTGGAGCCCAGGGCAATTCTGCTCCCCAAATGCTCATTCCCGAAGACAGCTGCTGCCAGGGAACAACAGCCCTTTTTCCCAAGAAAGAAAGCCCACAGCCTTGTGCTTGAAGGGGGCAAAGATGTGGCTTCCCCAGCACTGTGAAAGCAGCCAAACCTCTATACCTCCAAACCCACCTCCTGCCTCTACCCTGTGGCCAAGGGATCCAGCCCCCACCACTCCCCATTAACTGCTGTCCCAGAGGGCTCCGGAGGTGACAAACATGCTCGTAATTAGCTGGGTGGCCCTTCCAATTACCAAACAACCTGAGCTGCTTCAGAGGATCCGGTTTTGCCTTTCCCAGGGAAATTAGGAGGAATTAGGCACCCAAATCCCAAACGCCGCGGGGCTCAGTGGCAGTCACCAGGATGCAGGGCAGAGCAGGACAAAATGTGTGCCACTCAGGGCCGCCCCCACGGCCCCCCAGAGGCAGATGTTTTCTGGGGTAGCCGATCAGCACCTGCAATTTTGTGGAGATCAAGGAAAAGGGAGTAATTTCAAGCACTTTTTCTCCAGGAGGCCTTGCAGAGGTGCAGCTTTTCCCAAGCACTGTGCACCCATCTCCCCACCAGATCTCCTCTCAGGCAGAAATACTGGCTAAATAAATAGAGATATGAAATAATTCACCTCCCATGTGCAGCACATGCACCCTGCAGCTCTGGTATTACTGCATCCTGCAAATGCCAGGCCCACGCACCCAAAGCAGCAGCATTAAGTTAAGTTATAAGCCTGTAAGTTATCAGGTGATTCAGGAATTTGTCCCCTGAATAATGCTGCAGGAAAATGCTGCCCTGGTGAGAGCTCAATCTGCTCCAGGAGTGAGGAGGAAGAAGCCATTTAATCAAATAAATAGGCCTGTTTTGGGGTGGGTCCGGGGCTGTTTGGCCACATGAGGCTTCATCACTGTGGCCATAGAGAAACAAAGCTGGGATGGGAAACAAAGGCTCGGTCCCTGTCCCTGTCCTCTCCCACCACGGCCAGCCAGTCCTGAGAAAAGCCCGACCAGGACATCCCTGCTTGCATTCCAGTGGTTTCCCAGCTCGTTCGGCTCACTGGGATAAAGGGGCAGCACAGCCCGGTGTGATGCCAACCTGGCACGGCACAGGCTGCTCCTCTGTGCCCTGTGTTGGGCTCAGCTGCAACGGGGCAATTATAAGTTATTTGGTTTTGTGTTTCAAGCCATTTTCAGTTTCTAGTCTCTCTGCAGAACTGAACCACAGGCTGGAGGAGCCTGCCCAGTCCTGCTCCCAAACCTGCTCAGCCCTGGGTTGTAACTCAGGAACCCAACTGCAGAAACAAAAGTGAAAATTACCTTCCTGGACTGTGTTCCTGGGCACACTCCTGAGCCCACAGCCCAGGTTTTTGCCCTCCTTGCACACAGTTGTGTGCCAGTTTCCCAGCTGCTGGGAGCATCTCCCCACCACTCTTTAGTTTTGGGGGACCACCTCAGCACCCATTTTCTTTGCAGAGCACATGGTCACTCCATGGATGAACCCAGTGTGGGGAGGCTCTGACACGGGCTCAGCGAGTGGGGAACTGCCAAAACTTTGAGGGATCAAAGCAAGGCAGAGCAGCCCTGGTCCTTTGCAGTGCTCTGGGCACTGCCATTCACTGATGAGGCAGAATAAATAACGAGGGATATTAATAACAACGAGCCTCTCCCGGGACAGAAACCAAATTCCTCGTTGAGCTCCCAGCAAAGGGGAGAAGCCCAAACGTGACCCAGGGCAGGGCTGGGGCAGAAGGCATCCTGGCACCTCCAAACCCAGTCAGGGCTGCCTGCAGGTGGGGAAATGCTAATTTTAGCCCCCAAAAAAGTGGATACTTGGGCTCTGCAAACAATCCCTTGCCTGGTCAGAAGGCCCACCACTGCTCTGGGTTGGGAGCTGCAGCCCCAGCCATGGGGGTCAGGCAGGGTGGTGCCCACTCTCCCTGCAGTCATTTGGGAACAGGAGCCCTCCTGCAGGGTGGTTCTCCTGCACTCTTTGCTTTCGTTTTTTAATAGTGAGAAAGGGACACTGCTCAGATTCTGTTTTAGGCAGGGGAATTTGCAGGGGATTTGGAAAGTCCAAGTAACAATTAGCAGAAACAGGTGCCCCAAGCCTGGCTGGGTTTCATTTGGTTTGTTTTACGTTGCAAACCTTCCCTGCCAGAGCAATTCTGCACAGGCAGATATTGTTGCTTTCACTTTTCACATTTTTAAAGGGGCCTTTTTTTTTCTTTCTTTTATTAAAAACTTGCCTGAAACTTAAACCCAGAAGTCTGAGGTTTGGCTCCTCTCTTCAGATTTCAACCTTTAGAGTCAGGATGGTCAAAAACCACCTAAAGTCAGAATCTCCATTAGATTTGTGATTGGAATTTTCACAGCATTTTGGGGGAATTTTGCACAGTCCTGTCACTGAGAGGATCCTCAGCTCTGGATTTCCTTATATCACATCAAAACAACCCACCACCGGATCCCACGTGCCTGACTTGCCCTGGAAACCCTGGTCTGACACAGTGGGGGCCTGGGTTTTGGGGTACCCAGTTGGACAGCTGATCTCAACTGATTCCAGACTGACCCTAAACCACTTCCAAACAGAGCAGAGGATTTCTGAACAAAGTTCTTTTCTGCAGACTGAGCCCATCACCTGATGAAAGACCAGGGAACCTTCGGGGCTGCTCCCCAGCCCCCCAAACCCCCCTGTGCTGAGCAGGACCTGCTCCCACACCAGCCTCCCATTTCTGCAGCAGGGCTGCAATAACGCATTAAATAAATACCGTGACATCAGCCAGCCAGCCCTGGGAGCCCTGGGGTTAGATCCCCCACTGCTGGTGCCTCCAAATTGGGACAGGATGCTTTTGAGGGGGTTCACTTGGTGGGGAGGCAGCAAACCCAAAGCGCATCCTGCACACTTTTGATCAACAGTGTGTGCCCCGGCCCTGGCCGCTGTTTACCCCAAAACGGGGACACCAACCCCCCCACGCCAGCCCAAAGCACTACGAGGGAGCAGCCAGGGGGTCCCAATGCGGGGGGGCGGTCATCCCAGCGAGCACATCCCTGGAGCATCCCAGATCGGGAGGAGCGGGAGATGCCTCCGGTCATCCCGGGGGTCCCTCCATCCAACCCTGGGGGACCCCCCTATGCATTCCGGGGACCCTCAGCCTGCCGGGGCCGGGGGCGGAGCTGCCTGAGCCCTTTGAACGGCCCTATCCCCGCCGGCCGCGCCGCCCCGCCCCGCCCCCGCCGTGATGCGGGCCCGGCTCCGCCTCCTCCGCTCCGCCGGCCCTGGGAGCTCCCTTCGCCTCTTTGCCCTTATTTAATTTCGAGTGCGATTTTGCTATTTTTAGCAGCTGGATCCCCTCCAGTAAGGCTGGGAGCTCGCTCCGGTTGTGTTTTTTTTTTTTTTTTTTTTCCCCCTCCCCCCCCTTCCCCCCCCCCCCCTTTTTTTTTTTTTTTTTTTCCTTCTTTCCCTTCAAATGTT
>VXAU01005357.1:569373-593397 GCA_013399695.1 Formicarius rufipectus
AAAAAAAAAAGGTGGCTCTGGCTGGGGTGACACGAGGGGGACACCTGGGACACTTCAGAGCACACGGCAGAGGCGGGGCTGGCAGCCTCCAGGCCATGGAGCAGAGTACCGGGAAAGGGGCACTTCATGCACAAAATGTATTTTACAAAGTACAGATCCAAAAAAAAGCAAAAAAAAGCCAACAAAAAAAAAAAAAATCCCACCTTGCACTAAATCGCAGCACTCTGAACACTTGCTCTGCCCCAGGCGGCTGCCCATGCCTGGTGTGAGGGAGGAGGCTGGAAACGGGGAGGGGAAGGGAATCCAGGTCTCAGTCTGGGTTTGGAAATGGCTCTCGCAGGGACGTCGTCAGTCATCTGATGTCGGACACGGAGCTCTCGGAGTACGGCGTGGTCATGACTGGGGTGCCGTTGTTGGCCAGACAGCCTTGCCTCAAGGTTTCAAAATACGAGGCCTGCACTGGTTTATGATATTGCAGAACTTTTATGGCATCTTCTATCTTGAACCATTCCCTTTTCCTTCCTGCGGGCAAAGAGAGAAATCAGTGAGTGCAACAGAATGACACTGTCCTTTCCAGTCTGAACAGCTCCTGAGCTGCCACTCTCTGTCACGGGCACCAAGGGTGCAGGAGTCACTTCACTGTCAGCAAACTGGCAGTGCAAAGACACTGGGAAATTTTCTCCTGGGATTCTTGGAGAGGGTCTCCCACTCCAACTCCAGAACAAGTGCTTGTTTATGGTAGTATAACCCATTTCGCATTTCCTAAGTAAAAAAATACCCACAATTATTTTACTATTTCTGCAACTTCTATTCAAGTCAGATACTCATTTTAAGACAATCCATTACATATACCAACCACTACCCCATTTCTATCAGTTTGGAAGTGAACTTCAATTTTAATAGCTCTCTTCCTATAAATCCCTTCCATACACAGTCTAAGGAGAGTCATATTCCAGGTGCTGCAGTGCAATTCCTCCAGGGAACAACAGGTTTGTTTCTATTTGGGAATCTGACTTAAATGCAAAGATTTCAAAGATAACAGGGAATGATTAACCCACAATGCCCTACATTTATTTCCTCTAGTCTCAGACAGGACAGCTCTTCATGCTCTTTCCTTTGTTCCTTCCAGTGCAAGAATTAAACACAAAATTGCTGTAGAGACAGCTGGACAGTTATTTGGTTCCTCTTGGGCCACAGAGGTGACAAAGGTGTCAATTTGACCACAGGTTTTTTCCCAAGCAACCAAAGGACACATAACTGCAACCCTCCCCAACCACTCTCACAGGGATTTCCAGGTTCCAGAGGAATGCTGAGCTGATATGATTTGTCTGCATCAGTTAATGGCACCAAGCACAAAGCTCACCAATATTGACAGAGTCCTCCCAGTCCTCCAACACTTCGGTGACGATAAGTACGTAAACATATGTCCTGTGCTTCCTGTCCCGGTTCTGGAAGGCAAAGGCAACACAGCAACAACAAACTTTTTTAGGCAGCAGGGCACAGGGTGACTGCAAACTGCCCACCACGACCCTGCAGCACCTTGGGTGCAGGTCCCCCCACATTACAGTTTATTCTTAGTGGTTGAAAACTGTTGTATTTTAAATAAGGGATCTGAAAATATTAACAGGGACTGGAACCCTAAAGTGTAGTTCCTGATCTGTGGGCAAGTGGTTGGTGGACTGATGTTCTTATAAATCAGCTCCTCAGCTGGGAAAAAAACACAGGGAAAAACAGGGAAGATTTGTATCTATTTCACACAACTCTGAAAGTCCAGAGTCAGTGACAGAACAAGGGTGAGAGGGCTGTGTCTGGTACCTGCTGACTGTGCAGTCCCCAGCAACCGCCGCGTGTGGCTGTGCACAGGAGCACACACACTGCCCCAGCCCCTTGGGGTGCTGGGGAAAGAGGGACTCTGCTCCCTGGTTGGGGGTGGCCTTCGGCAGCAAGAAAGGTGTGAAGGCACTGAGAATGCTCACTGTTACACCAGTTATCACCAGTGATTTCAGCTGAAGTGCCCGTTGCAATGATCAGAATCGCTGAACACATCAGTGTTGAGTTTTTATTTACAAGGGACTTTGAAGATTCCCTCCAGACAGGCACCAGCTCACTCCACAACACACTGTGAGCCATTGTTACTCCAAGACAATTTTTTGCAACAAAATTTCACAGCATCAATTTCTGAAACTTACCTCAAAAATTCCCACTAATCTTCCTAACGTCCCTTTCACTCCAGCCTAGGGGAAGTTCAAAGAGAAAAGAAACATGCTTTAACAAGAGTTCAGTATGTGTTTCCTACTTGTTGTGCAGAACCAGTTCCTTAGGACAGGATGCAAACACTCTAAAATTCTGCTAATCTTCAACCAACGCAGTCACAAGACAAGCAACAGAATTGTATCCTGAGTTCTAACCATCCATGCATTCCCAGGATTTTTTATCTTGTTTTCCTATATTCAAACAACTTTGAATTCAATGTGGAGGAAGAAGAAATATTTGAGGAGTTACTCCTTGCATACCAATACAGTCCTCGTGACCAGAATCTCCTCTGCAGGTTATTACAGCGTGAGCAAGTGGAACACTGCCTTTGGGGGTTTAGCTGTTTTACCCCTTCAAAATTACAGTTTAAGAAAATAACCTTAAAGCATGTGTAAGACATCCATTTACACCCTCAGAACAATGCTACAGCTCTCAGGTATTTCAGGGATGTCCTGCATGCACCTGAAACCAGCCAGTATGAACACACAACACTCCAATGCTGTGATGTGGCCCCAGCAGCAGGGACAAGAGGATTTTGGATATAACACAAAGCATGCTGAAACAGGACTTTTGAATGAAGCAGAGACACAAATCAAGACAGGATCTAAGCAACAGTTCTGTCTATTTGAATACTGCTGAGGATCTACCACTTCATCACATTTGGTGTCCCTTTTGGCACCTGCTTGCTCCCCTCACAGCCGTTCTCACCTCACCTCTCCTGGGCTGCATCCTGCAAACCCCAGCTCCTCCTTTTTGTGACTGTAAATGGTTGGAACTCAAGTGCTAGAGACAAGATGAGATGTTGCTCCAGGTCTGAACCAACCCACAGAGCCTGGCACACGACCCAGCCATGACTGGGAGGTAGTCAGCTCTGTCTTCAGCAGCTGGAACAGATCCTGGACAGCACAGGGAAATAGTGCCTCTTGCATATGAGATACAGAGATCTGATTATGTCAGGCTTTTTTTTTTTAGAAGAGAAAAAGATGTTTGGGTGATGTTAATGACAAGACAAATTTTCTGTCCTACTGACCAGCTGTTGCACAGCCACATGCCTTCAGAAAGGAAGAACTTTAATGAGAAGATATTCCTGGTTAAGTTCCATACACAGGTACCAAACAATCCAGCCAGAGCACACCTCACTCCTGCTTCCAATGGAAACCGATGTAGAACTGCCCAGGAACAAAGGGTTTGCAGCTCCCCCACTATAATCAGTCACAGAAATACATAAATCCTTTTGGCAATGTCCTCACTGAGCTCTGCTTCTAGGAAGGAGCTTTTCAGCTGAAGCTTTTATGTTATGTTGTCGCATCTGCATTTCCGACACCCTGCTCAGCCCAGAGGTGCCCCACTGACTCCAACCCACGCAGCTATTCTGGAGCCAACAGCAATGCTGTGAAGGTCAGTGTCTGTGTGTGCACAGAGGGATCCCCCCTCCCCTGCACACTGGGGATGCTGACCTGGGCTCCCAAAGCAACTGGAAGGCAAATGCTTCAAATGCATTTCCCTCAAGGAATTCCTTCAGCAGTGGGACGTGGTTTTTGGCTAAGCCATGTCCCTCAGCTAGCAATAACACAGGGAGGGACACGAGGCTTCCAACTTCACAACATAAAAGGTGAAGTGTAACCAAATACTTCTGTCTTAAGCCAGTTTTCTTCACTGGTTTCTGGAGAAGGCTGTTGAATTTCTGCTCTGCTTATTTACCTGTAGGCAACAAACCAAATGCCAGGGATGTTGTTGTGGTGATTTAGTGAACTCTCAAGCCTGACTAGAAATAAATTTATCTCTAGGCAACTAGCAAGCCTGGAAACTAAGGGTGAATCCTGCCCAACCAGCCTCCCAGGCAGTTTAATCCCAGCTCCAGAGCTGTGCTTGAAGTAGCAGAGGCAGGTGAGGAACTCTGTCCCTCTGGTAAAGGGAAGTGATGAAAATAGTTCGGTCTGCAAACCAGGATCCTCCTGCTCTGTCCTGCCTGGTCTCATTGGCACAAAAAACAATGTCAAGACAAACATGCAATGTAGGAAAATCGTGTTGAATTATCATCAGACAACTCAAAAAAAGTGCCAAGGTTTGTTTCACATATGAACTTATCACATGCAATTTAAATGGCAACAAATTAGTGGTTTGATTCAAACATTGGGTTGATTTTATAGAGTGAGTCCCTGCCAAAGCCTGCAAAGCACATCAGCCACTGCTCCTGGGGGCCAAATGCCTCTCTCAGCCTGTTTTTCTGACACAGAGGATTTTAAAGACAACACACAGGACCCACACCAACATGAGAGTCTCTGTACAATGGAACAAACAGGCATGTAAGTGGAACCCACAGTCCCACATAAGTTTCTAGCACAAAAGTTGCCAAAGACACCTGAGCAAATAATCTATAGCTGCTATCGCTAACAAAGGCTGGTAACAGGCAACAGAACTGCCAGGCTCCTCCTTGGGCAAAATCCCAATCTCCTCCTTTCCTATGGGCCAACAGCATTTTCTTAGAGAGCTAAAGCACAGTCACAGGCTCATCCAGGACTGCAGCAGGGTCTAAATCTTAATTTGCAGCAGATGACTCAGGAATTTTCTCTGCAAAAGTAAATGGACTGAGAATCCTCTGCCCTCCTGGGCCACAACGAGTGTGGCAGAGGCAGCACAAATGATGTGGGCACGTGTTCTCCCCAAGCACTGGAAGTGGTGCACATGGAGCCCAGGCTGCAATCCTCAAAGTAGATGGAGGATCCTAGGAGCATCCTTGAGGATGCTTCTGAACCCATCAACACCACCAACACCAACTGTTCCATCTGCAAAGCAATCACACAACAGGATTCCCCGGGAAGAGGCACACTCAAGCACAACAAAGGACAGAGATTTTTCCCTGCTCTGCTGATCCAAATCAGTGTCCAGTGGCTTGGGGAGTCCTTGCTGGAGGAAAAGGCAGCTCTGGCAAGAGCACATCAGCCACAGCCAGAGCCCAGGCAGCTGCCTGAGCAGCACAAATTTCAAACTGCTGCTGCACCCAGAGGGGTGGGCTGGGCACTCAGAACAAGGAGCAAAAATCCAGAGGAAATGAAGCTTTACTGGTTCTGCTGCTCATGGAACAACTTGTTTTAATAAAGAAAAATTACTGAAGACATCCAAGAACAGCAGGTTCAGGTTTCAAAGCTGAAAATAAGTTGAGGTCAGATGCAAAAAGCAGCCTGCAGCAACACCATCTGTTCCTTGGGACAGCTTTTATTTCCTTCCATCTGAGCTAAGGAAATGTGGGTTGGAATTTCAGCTATTTTACTTTGCTCTATTAGGCTCAAAGCCTGCATCTACTACAGATTACTGCTGGGCAAGAGGACTGTGGTGGAACACCCAAATCTTTGCTCTAAGACCTGCAGTACTGAGGGTGTAAATCCCACTCACGAGGACTGTGGGCTTAGACACATTCAGAGGACGCAGATTACAGACCTGCTGGGCAAACTGTGCTGTCACTGCTGTGTCTCAGAGAGGGCTGGACTCATTCATCTAATTCTGTACTGCATGACACTAGCACTTGCTGCTACACTGGTGAAATAGAAATGAAACACCATGACAGAGCAAAAAAGCTTCAGACACTGTGTGTTTTTATCAAGTTTGAGTACTCAGGGGAAGGGACAGTGACTCTGGGCCACCACTTGCACTGGGTAAGTGCAACTCACTCTAGGAGGAGTTCAAGGTCATCACCTCCTCATTCATCCATGGTCCCTGCAGTATTTTCAAGAAGTGTATTTGTATTCTAAATCACTAACTAAATACATGCAACAGTGTGCGTTTAAGAGGGGAAATAAAGGTCTAGTAACCAGATCAAAGTACTGTCACAATGGAACTCATTTTGATATTGGCACCAATTGCGTTTGATCACAGGATGAAGAACAACTTATTTGGATTTTGACTCCCATGAAGAAAGCACGACTAACAGTCCTGCAATTTTATATGATTTGACATTTACTAAGTATTTAAAGGTCAGAAAGTGAATGATGCTCTAAGTGAAAAATGAAATGGATTTCACAAACGAGCGTGCAAGTTTTTTTCAAAGTCACACTGTAATAAGTTTAATTTAAGGCATCTATTTCTAAACCGTGTTCTTCACACCCATAAAACTCTCTTATTCCTAGGGAAAACAAATACACTCTATGAGCACCAACATTTCTTTGGAAAGGGCACACACTCTCTTGAAGGTGATTCTCAGAACGCACATGGAGTTCCCCGTGCTTGAAGACTGATCACAGAATTTCCCAACAATCAGAAATAAGAGGTTTTATTCTGAAAAGGGTGCTCTGACCCAGAGCTGGCATGTTGTCTGCTGCCACTCTGCCACAAACAATGCCCAAGAACTCCAGTCACTTCCAATTTCATGCAGACAACAGTGAGCATGACAAGTGTTGGTACCTGTCTACTTTAATACTTGTGCTGGTACAGATTAATATAGATAAGGACTATCTCAAACTAGGACAAGGACTTGAACTCAAACTGGGACAGAGTGATTACAGCCTTCACTCAGAATCAACGTTATTCCAGTAATAACATGGATAAACTGAAACATGAAAAAAAAAAAAAAGTAAAATTAAAACAGTGGAGAAGTTAAAAACTAGTTTAGGGAAGCATCTTTGAAAAGAAAATGCACACCACGCAAAAGGAATGAATTGAGAAGAGACAGCCTATTGTCATCTTCAAAGGCCAGAAGCAATGGGAAGGGTCACGAGTCTTTACAGCTCTTCCAACTGGCTCTTATTAAAAACTAGAAAAGGCATACCAAAGCCAGGAGAAGAAACTCCACACATTTCTTCCACATCGTTGAGCAGCACGCAAACCACCTTCTTTTAGAATAAAAATTACTGTGTGCCCATTGACGTGGAGGAAACTGGATTTTCTCTCTCCCAACAGGAGCAGCAGACCAGACCTGTGTCCTCATGACAGACACGTCTGTCCAGGGGAGCAGCAAAGACATCAAACCTACTCAGAAATCAGCCTCAGCTCCAACCAGCCTGAAAACGCTCCTGGAGCTCCAAGCTGCCGCTGTTCCCAGTTTGGAGCAGTGGGGCAGAGGTGCCTCACTGGGCATGACTCACCCCTGCCAGGCTGCCATGGTTTGAGTTACACTGCCAGCCGGCTCCGGTCCACGTGAGCAGGGAACACCAGCCGGGAGAGCGGGATTATCCCAGCCAGCCCAAACCAGTTCCTGTGCTGCTCGGGCTGTGCCAACGCTCCCTTCCAGCCGGGGCTGGCATGGAAAGAGCGCAGCTCTCCCGGAGCGCGGCTGCCCGGGAAGGAGCACCCATACACGTTTATTTTAAGGACTGAGAGGTGAAGCCACGCACCTCCTGAATGAACCCTGGACTTCTCTATCAAATCACTGCATTAGTAATAATGCTTGGGCTGTAAAGCAGGAGCCTGCAGCTAAAAATACTCCTATTGTTCTGGTTACACTTACTTTGGCTTGTAATGTGGTTGAAAGGTTGCCGAGTTACTGGAAAAGCAGGACTTGTGTTACAAGCTGGAAACAAGATTTGCAAGCAGCAATCCCCAGTACTAGAGGGACCTAAAGACACTTAAAAAATACATTTCAACTACATAACCTTTTGTATCTTTCTGAAAAACTCCTAGATTATGAAAACATACGAAGAGAAACACAGGACTCAGGAGCTGCCACATCAGATGAGTCAAACAGCCCAAATATTCAGGATTTTGTTAGATAGAAGTAGGTACTTCCAAATACTTCAGAGAGAAACCTGCACATACCAGACAGCAACTACAGGAGAAGCTTCTTCCCAAGTCTCATCAATTAGCTCTTGACTTCTGTTCTGCACAGAGCACAAGATTTATAACCCTCTCAAAAGCATTTTTAATCCTGCCTTATGTAACCACGAACCTACTTGGTCATCCATCTATAATCATTTAATCGTTTATGAACACAAGCATCTTTCCAAATTGCTGCTATTCAGAAGCAAATTCTACAGACATGTTTTACATACAATGCAGTCAACTGCCATTTGCTGCCTTTACACTTCTTATGAAGAAAAAACCTGCTCTTCCAGCTTTAAAGGAAAAATATGTCTTCTCCATACATATTCTTCCCAAAATCTCCTTCCCAAAACAGCTTCAAGTGAAAAAGAAAAATCGAGCCAACCAACTCATGCACACTTCAGGAATTGCTGCTGGTAACTTATAGCCAATTTCACTTATCCACGTAAACATCACAATCTGTTCCAGACCAAAACATACCAAGGTCCCTGTATTTGGAGTGTCTTTAGTGGCTCATATGGGATTTATTCCACCTCCTACCCAAGTACTAGACAAAGTACTCCACAAAGGCACAGCTGAATTTTGAACTTCTAAGAACTTCATACAGAGAAAACAAAGCAGGGAATATCTTCATCTGCATTGAACTGCCTAGAGATGAATTTTACCTATCTTCAGTTAAAGGTATTAGGCAAGGACAAGTTCATTCCAGCTGAGAGGTTTAATTACATTCCCATGCTCTCTTTATTTAGGACTCCAGTTTCCTCCCATGTGTGATGGGGATACCACCGGTGACCCCATATCCCTCTTCACCTCAAGGAAAACAAGCAGGAGTGATGAAAGCAAACCCCCACAAGCCAGGTAAGAACCCCTGGTGTCAGACACTCACTCACCTCCTCACAGACCTCCCGCACGGCGGCCACACCGGGCTCCTCCTCGGGCTCCATGCCCCCCCCGGGCACGATCCATCGGTCCGGGTGGCGGCTGCTGCTCACCAGGAGCACCTGTGGGGAGCAGAGCACAGGTGAGGCCACGGCAGCAGAGCACAGGTGAGGGCACGAGAGAGGAGCACAGGTGAGGGCACACAGCAGTGCTGCCCCTCAGAGCCCAGCCCAAGGGCAGAGATGGTCTCTGCATCTCTCACACCCCCAAATACAACCATCTCAAGGCCAGTCCTTGCCAATACTTCACATTTTCCTCAGCCCTGTCCAGACAGCAGTGCAAACTCCATGAGCAGTGACACTGAGGTGCTCCCACACTCCACAGCACTTCAGCCATTGCCTCTCCCTGTTCTGATGCTTTGTAGAAAAAATAATGCCTCTGCCCAGCAAAACACTGGCCACAGCATCACCTGCTCACAGTGTGAGTTCACTGCAGTGCTCAAGCACTGGCGAGTCCTGACAGCTTAGCATACACCTCATGCAACAGCAGAAACACACAGATGCTGCCCAGCACCTCCACCCTTTGCAGAAGTACCTTGATTTAACTGTCCTGGCACCTCTGGCCTTGCCTGTCCCTGCACTTACGTCACCAGCAACAGTACATGTCAGGGAACTCTTACTGCAGTATTTATGTGCAATTGCCCGAGCAGAGACTCTCAGCCCACCTGTTTGCTGCTTCTTTTGTAACAGACACCCAGGAATTCAGCTCTGGGGTCAGCACTTGGGTCCTTTTGGTTTAGAGGAGGTTGCTCAATGAGTGTATGCAAAATAAGAGCCTATATTAATGGCTTAAAATACCCTAGGAAAGGGTTGCACAGAAGGAGACTTGTGAATGAGAAAAATGGTTTAGCTCCCTTCCTAGGATTTGCCATATTCATGCTTTGTGGCAGCTTTTCTTGAACCACATTTTATTCCAGTGTAATTCTGCTCTGTACAAGTTCAGGTTTTGATTTGCCACCTTCCAGGAGCACAAACGCTGACTGACACTCTCAACTGGCTACAGACTGTCCCAAGGAATAGTAGGACACTGAGCTTATTAAATCTACTTGTAATACATCCATGAGCAAAGATGGAAACTTGAAACAAAACTAATACTGTTACCCAGCTCTCCAAACAAAGCTCGTTCATTACAGTCATCCTGCTGTACTTCATTTCACTGGCACAAAGCTTGGAGCCAAAGCAACTTGCTCCCGAAACTTTCCAGCATACCAGTCCAATTAGGTTCCAGGCCAGCTGTAATAGTCAGACATTTCGGAGTTACACTGTGGAGACACTGAAATCCCAGGCTTTACTGGGGAAACTGTGATTTGCCAGTAGGATATGAAAATATTTGCACTAAATATCAAGAGAAATCTAGCTAAAGAATTCAAAATTAAAATTCTGAAAAAAATAAGCACAAGATTTTCAGGGCTTCCCAGTTCTTTTATCTTAAAATTCTCATCTGCCAACTGACCACCCGGCAAAGTGATTTTTCATTTTCCAGAGCCACCCATTCCCACTGGCTCAGCACAGGGAAAAGAGGGGGGTCAATACAACTGAACACCAGGGTGAGGAGACAAGGGGCAGCTGTGAGGGGCAAACCCGCAGCTCTCAAACAAGATGCAGCAGAGCTTCCGGCAGAAAACTGCAGAGGGGGCACATCAACACTCTGGCAACTGCTGGGCCAACCTTTTCCAAATCTAGATCTGACCTCAATGCTCTCAAGTGTCAGCACTCCTGTTACCATCAGTTTTCTGTGGATTCCACCAATAATACAGCCTTAAAATCTTCCTGCTTTAGCCCAACCCATCCCTCAACCCTGTAACACATTAAGCAGCATCATTTACCAAACCACCCCACCTACATCTCTGAGCACTCCTCAGTCCATGGGTTGAAACTCATACTGGAAATGAATGAGGCTGCACGGGCCACCTCAGCTCCACAGTTCTGAGTGGGATGGTCCCTGCCAACCCCATCTTCCAGACAAGGCTGCAATGGAACCATATTTTACTTCATAGTGACATCCCAAGTGTTCAGTTCTCTCCAAGAGGAAGGCAAAATTCCTTTCCCCAGGCATCCAGTCCATGTAATATGCAATCTGTAAGCCATGCCTAAATAGGGAATGTAAACTTCATTCATTCTGAGAGCTCTCGAGGCTTGGGACAGCTGCCAGTCCTGGGCCAGCACTGCAAGGCCATCCCCAGCCACCTCTGCTTTGCCACCAAACCTCTTCCAAGTACAGTCCTTGACTTTTATTCCTTGCTCACTCATCATCAGTGCTGCCCACAGGACAGCCAGGACTCCCATTCCTGACTCCAGGTCAGCAGGTGATTCTGAGGACAAAGACAAAAGAGACGGAACAGCCATTTCAAGGTAAGGAAGCACCAGCCCTGCTGCTTCCAATGGCAACTCGGAGCTCCAGCTCAAAGGGAAAAAAAAGATTAAAAGAAGCTGCAAAACCACATCTTTGAAACTTACACAGCTCACTTCATGCCCCTGAACTCCTGCCACCTTCCAGTCGTGAGAACAAGGATCTGCTATGGAACCCTGGACACAGAGTGCTCCAGGAAACCTGCCTGGCCTGAGACAATGCCTCAGCAACACACCAGGAGGAACTTTTGGGTGTAAACAACTGTTTGAAGCAAAGTAAATTAACTTCAGCTGCTCCAGCAGTTGAACACTTGCTGAATAGAATTAACATGAACAACCCTCACTGGGAAGGAAAACCCTGTCATTCTCACACTTTTATGTAATCGGACTATTTCCTGTTTAATAAAAAGGAAATCCCATCAGGAGAGAGCAGGAACCAGCCCTACAAGGTCATTCTTTTAAAACAACTTCAAACAGGATATTGCTACCAATGAGCTCTCCCAAGACAAAGGGGCCAAGTTCCAAAAGAGGGGGAGACACTGCTGTGATGGAAAAATACACACTTCCAACACCAGTTCTGTGTCCTGATACATTAAATGCATTCAGAGGGATCAAGGGAAAGGTTGTTACAATCCAAATCCCAGAATGGTTTGGGTTGGAAGGGACCTTAAAGGGACCTCATTCCTGCCACCTTCCACTAGACCAGCCCAGGCTTTTTTGCTCATTAACGTCTTTCATTTGAATACATTCTAAAGAAGTTAATTTAATCTAAATAGTCACCAAAAATACATCCAAATTTACTTATTTCTTTAGATCAGGCCAGAACACATGGGTAAGTTGGACATTTCCATTTTATTATTGCCAGACAACTGTGTTTAAGATGGCTGCTGAGACTCTTGACCTACCAGGGACTTTGGAGCTGAGTCTCACAGACTTTTTGGAAAGGCATTTGCAGGTACCATGTCACATGGCCAAGCTCTGTTTTCCAAGATTTGAAGGACAATTATGTCATTTCAAAGCAGGGAAATGAGCAACACCAGCCTCTCTGGCAGGCAGGAGGTGGCCCTGCTGTGGCTCTCACACACAAACCCCCACACAAGAGAAAGGTTAGAAAAATAAGCCAAGTCTGAAGTATCAGCAGGGGCTCAGCTCAGAGTGGAGCTGTAGCCTCATGGCAAAAACCTTCAAAGCTACAGACAACCAACAAATCCAAACAAACCTGAGCAGGAACAACTCTGTCTGGAGGAGACGGGAAACACACCCAGACATTTAAGGCTGCTTGGACTGCCACATGAAGCAAGGACCTCCACGGGAAAAGTGGAAAAGAGTTTGTTCCCTGGATAAATCTGGGCATCCCCAATACGTAATGCTGACCTTAAAACAACCTGCTCACACACAAACCTGTTGTATCCATAGGGAGGGGCTTTTCTGATTCTTTCCCAGGAATAATGGGGCTCTGTGAAGTGAAAACTGGGCAACCAGAATCAGGCAGAGATTTAACTCTCTGTCAGCAAAACAGAGAGAGAGGGGTTCCCAGGTTCCTTCATGCTATGGTGGATTCAAAAAACCACCACTACCCATAAATAAAACAAGAGTGACTACACTGTAAGGAACATGATTCCTCGAAAGAGGCTCTGCAGCAGCATTTCAGCAGACTAAAAGGGCCATAGCCTGCTAGAAGCTGGGCCCCAGCATGAGTAGAAAACGAGCTGAGAACCTTCCAGACTTCCAGGAAAAGCCTCTGCTCTCCACCCATGCCAGCCCGGGCCCGGAGAGCTGGCAGCCAGCAAGGGAACAGCAGGCAAGATGTTAAACCCGGGGGTTTGGCCCAGCAGCCTCCTGCTGCCAGGAGCTGATCCACCCCTGCTGGCTCCTGACAGTCCCTGCACTGCCTTCAAGGCTTCCCCTCAATACTGTCATGCTTTCTATCAACACTGAGCCATAAATCATGTTGTTTGCATAGAGACTAAAGCAAAAAGCCTCCTGATGTTTAAAGATTTCCCACTTCAGCATCATTTATCAGAGCACAGGCTGCACGGCAACGCTGCGGCAGAGGCTGCAGGAGCTGGGAGGAGAAGATGGCTGACTGTGAGCTTTGCCTGGACAATCTGCCTTTGTTGGAAACTTTCAGTTCAGCACGAGGCTGTTCTCAGGGCTGAGCTGTGGGAGCACTGCTCCCATGTGCCCCATGGCCAGGCAGATCCCAGAGCTGTGTCCAGCATAACAAACATCTTGAATGCTTTAGTCAAAATTACCAAACATTCTCCCAATCCACAGATGTTTTTACTGCACTTAATGCTTTTCTATCTGATAAAGGTGGTATCTCCACTTAACCACATCAAACCACCTCTAAGCCCTGCAACCAGCACAGGCTGACAAGTGGAGCTCCGGAGGAGCAGGAGGGGAAGAAGGACACTGGCATTGGCAAAACTGTGCAAAATGAATCTCATTTCACCAGCAGAAACACAGCCTCAACTGAACTACAACAAATCACGTGTTCTGCCAAACTGCTAAGGCAGGACAGTCCCAGGGCACACGCCAAGGCTCTCGGAAGGGCTTCTCCCACCCTCTTGCTATTCTGGGCACATTCCAGAGTTGGTACATGGTAGGAGTACAGCCTGTGGTCAGCAGGGCTACGCCAGCCCTGCACCTGACAGTGTCAGGAGCTGGGACCACAACAGCCAGAGAAATCCCTCTCCTGACAGTAACAGCCTGTCCTCACAGGAGCATTCCCATTCCTCAACAGGGTGTATTTCACTAAGCAAGTGTTACTTTCACACTCACACCAGCACCAGAGTCCATGGGATACTGGGGTTGAACCTACAGCATGGTACCCAGGAACTGGAGGCAGGAAATCCACGGCAGGAAGCATGAAGGGAAAGGTATTCACACTACAGAACTTGACAAAAGTAAAGCACAAGTCTTGGAACAGGAGCAAGAGGTGAACTGGAAGAAGTTCAAGTTGTTTCAAGCATTTGGATCGCACCTACAGTCCTATAACCACAGAGGAAAAAATAAAGAAGATTCTGTTGGTTTTTAGGCTGCTGCTTAGAATAACAATAATAAATCACCACGTACTGTGCTGCTGCTCTGGCTTCAGAACACCACGGGTCGTGTTACTGTTACTACACTGCTCCTGCAACTCCAGACCCACTGCCTGCCCTGACTGGGGAGGAACACTCCCAAGTGAAATTATGGTTTAGAAAACCACAGGAATTATCTGCACAACACCTTCCCCAGCAGGCCAGGGCCCAGAGCAGCTGAACAACCTGCACAGCAGCCACTGCTTTCAGTGACTGAGGGCTGATAAGGGGCATTCCCAGAGAAAGACCCCAAATCCCCAGAACCTGTACCTGCCTGTCAAAACCAGTTTGGTGACCACTCAGTCCTTACACATCATGTCCAGGCATACCTCTTCCAGAAGGAATGCTGACTTGTAACTGCCTTCTTGAAAAAAGGAAAGGGAAAAAAAGCAATGAAGGGGTATTTAGGCTTTTTACAGAACCTGTGTGACTCTGCCTGTCAGCAGCTGTGTACACACACTGTTGTGGTCAACATAAAACACAGCACACAAAACCCACCAGAACTCTTGAGAAGCTGCTCAAGCATAAGTAGTTAATTCTACACACAACATCAATACTTGTCATTTGCACACAGAACCCCCTGGGTCAATATGAATGAAAATATCATTGAAACCATCTCAAACATCTGACAAAAACCTACCCAACAGGTAATTGTATCCCTCCAAATTTCACATGTTAACATGACATTTCTGAGTAACAGTGTCAGTGTGAATTAACCACTGCCCAACAAGGGCAGCCCCAGAGACATGAATTCTGATACAAATACAAACAAAATTTGAAAGATCCTTGACTGATCTGTGCAGTCAGTCCTTCAGTGGGACTTAAAAGGAAAATGTGTCTAAAGAAATTGAATCCCTGCTTCCCAACCACTGGACATCACACACAGCATCCCAAAATGGATATGTAAGGTAGAACTGAGTTTGTTGATTCTGCTCTATCCAATTTTTGTGGATGACTCCATGACAGAGCTATTCAAACAAGTAAAATTCTCCTTATTTAAAAAGAAGATAAAGTCCAAGCATATGGTCATTTTATTTTGACTGAGAAGGGAAAGAGTTGTTTTTCCAGACCATGACAGACCATCCATGGCAAGATGATGTCCCCTGGCAGCAGCCTCTGCTGGCTGTATCCCAAATTTTTTGTACCTGTCTCCACGCTGAGGGAGCTTGACCAGACTGTGCTGAGATGAACCAAGTCAGGGAACCAGGTATGCGTATTTAAAGAAAAAACAAACAGGGGGAAGTACAGGGAACATGCAGAGTAAGGACAGAAAGGAAGGAAAACCAGCCCCAGCCTCTGGTCAGGCAATGGATCTGAGGTGGAAGAGATTTCAAAGCAGCGTTCTGCAGAGAACACAGACCCAGGGGTGGAGCACATCCTCCTCTTTCCATATTCATCGCTTTTCCCTGAGTTGTAGCAGAACAAAATTGACTTGATTCTTCAGTTTCAAACCAGCTTACTGAGCTTCCAGTACACAGAGCGAAAATTTAACAATTTTCATTCCTTTGCTGTTTGGGAAAGTACAAGAGATCGTGGAATTGCTTGTAAAAGTGTTCAGCAACAGTTGCCTTTGTGGGAAAGCAACACTTTTTAAGATGAAAAATCAGGTCTTGCAGAGGTGTGTCCACGCTCCTGCTCTTGGAGAATGCGAGCTGTGAGCAGAGCTGAGAGGAACAGGAGAAGCACGGGCAGAAGATCCATTTCCAAGCTGGCCCTCACCCTCCTGGAGATGTGGTAACACATCAGCAACAGAGAGAGAGAACTTTATTTGGTTTCAACCACAACCCTTTCATGTAGATGATGCCAGCACAGCCAAGCTGAGCCATTGGACAGGGGTTCTGAGACCACATTCCCTGGAAAGCAGGATAATCATAGGATGCTGGGCTCACTTACATCCCAGCAGTGAAGCACAGAGTGTTTTTAGCTATTATTGATTTACACTGGAGCAAAGGCACAAAGGATGGCCCAGGAGAGCCCCATGATATCCAAGTGCCCTGTGGTTCTAATCTGAGCTCTGCCGTGTTACATCACAGCTGGAGGACAACTGGCCCACGAGAGGCCAGAAGAAAAAGGTTCGTTTGCATTCCAAAGGCTTTCCCAGGGAGGCCACTCCTGTGACCGCAGGGCTTGGCAGGGCACCGGCCCCTGGGTGAAACTTTGCTTCTCTCAGCTCCATTCAGCCCTCATTCACAACTCAGAAAAGACGACTGATCCCGGATCCTATTCTTCCCGAGGCACTTCCTCCAAAAAAGTCTTTCAAAGCTCTGTGGTTAACGAGCAGCTTGTCCTTTCACAGACACAATGTGGGTCAGCTCAAACCTGCAATGTGGGAGCAGGGCTCCAGCTGCTGCTGACCAGGAAGGCATCAGGGACATTCCCTGGAACGTTTCCTCATGGAAACAGCTGGTCTACCCAGAAAATACGTGTGTTATGTAAAAATAACACCCTGACGGCGATGCTGAGAGGCAGGGACATCACAGGCAATGCAGAGTGATTCCAGAGGTGACACAGGACTTGGGAGCTCTCCCTCTGCACTCTCCTTCCCCACTGCTGCAAAGATCCTAGGAGTTCATTCCATGTGAAGAAGGAAAGAGCAGAGTCCTGGCGTTCAGTTGCCAAAAGATCCTTTGAACTCTGTTCCCACTCTCTGAATGAATCCTGCCCAAGGAGATGGCTCCTGGTTTTGGAAACCACACACATTCTGGGGGCTGTTCCCAGAGGCCAAGTAAGAAATGTATTTTTCACTCAATTTGAGATTCATGTTGAAATGAATTCTCCCTCTGCTATTGCTTTTTTTTAAAGGAATATGTAACAATGGCATCTTTTCAGCCAATGCTTGGTCTTCCAAAACCACTCCAGAGTTTCATTCATGCCCTAAAGTAGCAGCCTCCAAATGCAATACAGAGACAATATGCGACCTCCACCAGCATAAGGAAAAAATAAATCACTTAGAAACTAAAAAAGAAACGCAGTATTTTTCTGTTAAGACTATTTGCAAATGTATCACCAAACCAAGGACATGCTGCTTTAGCAATCTCCAGGGATTGCTGAGATTTCAAAGAAAAATACATCTGTGAACTGAAGAGTCAGGGAGCAAACAGCTAAACAGAAGAAAGCAGCCTCCTCTGTAAGCATAAACAGAATTTATCTTATTTCTTCTTGTTCATTGACAAACTTGTTTAATTCAAGAACTAATTAGGGCTTCAAAACAGGAGAAAACTGGTTTTTTTTTTTAAATCATAGCAGGAAATTAAGAAGAAAGGCAAGAGCAAAGTTCTACTATTTCTTAAGCCACTTAAAAGAAACAGCAACCAGAAACAGCCAGTCCTATGAAAAAATCCTACTGTAATACAGTAAGTTTAAATTTATTTATCAAAACATGGTTCTTTTCTTCTCTCTTCTTTTCAAACAGTATGCTTTTAATAGATCTTTAATGTACATACTTTGGCTCTGGCTCTTTCTCCCCTCCCTGGAGAGACCTTTTAAATAGATCTCAATTTCCATTTAAATAGGAGCAATCAATAATAAAATATGTCAGCATAAAAAAGTAGTAGTCTCCAAGAGCAGACCAAGAAAACTTTCACACCCCTGTTAAACTATCTACTTAAACATGTACAGGTAATACCTTGCTTGGCACTAAAAAAATTCGAGCAGCAGTGAGTGCACAAAGTTGCCTTCTCTCAAGGCTTATTTAGATGCCAACCAGAATTAACCTAATAAATAATTAGAAAGAGAAATTAATAAAAATTAAGGTGTCCTGCTTGCTGATTTCAATCATTGATAGAAGTTTGACTGAAATGGTTTCTCAGCCTTCTGGTCAAGGCCAAGTGTGGGGTCCGGGAGTCAAGCCTAACCCGGTGGGACTGCATAAGAACTTTCCCAAATATATTTGTGACAGTCCCACTTCCTAGGCAGCTCCCACTGGGGGAGTGTGTAACAGGTGGGAAGAGAGAGGATGCAGTTTCAGCCTGGAGTCCAACTCACAGGTACCACACACAAACGTGGCACTTGAAAGGCTGTGCAAAGTGCTCAGGAGGCCCATTCAGAACCCAACACAGCTGTCCTTCCCTGCCTCGCTCCTGCCATGGCTCCTCACCAACAGCACACACAGGGCACATCCAAGGAAACCCCCCCAGCCCAGGCTGCAGCTCTGACACAGCAGCCAGGGCTCTGTCCCCAGGCTGTCCCAGGGCAGTGAAGCCACCACCCGATGTCACCAGGGATGAGGGGACGAGTCCTGCCCTCCCAGTGACCACAGCTCTGGGATGATACCGGAACCTCCACTGCCCTGTACACAAAAACCTCCCCAGAGCTTCACCTGCAGCCTCACAGAGCCCTGGGAAAGACCCAGGCACAGGGTGCCAACCCCTGCCTGTGAAACCAGGAATGGATTGTCCTACTCTAGCTCTTACCTAGAAACCACAGCCTGAAACTGGACCAGTTTAAATTAAATGAGATGTTTCAATTCTCTGAAGGTTGCTCAGACCACAGTGGAAACACAACTAACACAGAAATTGTTTTAAAGCTCAGCCTTACACAGACCTGACAGCTGAGCCTGCTGAAAGCACCCATCCCACACCAGCTGCCCCTGGAATGAGTCCACTTTCCTCCTTGGACCCTCTTGGGTCAGCACAGGGACAATGCCACAGTGTCCCAGCAGTGAGGGCTCTGAGACCAGTCCCTGCCACACCTGAGAGCTCTGACAGCAGCTCCCAGGAACCAGAGGAGCTGCAGGGATCAGCTCCTGAGGTGTGCTAAAGTAAAAAACTCACAACCAAAGGCTGTAAAAAATACATTTCCATCCCCAACCACACTGCAATCAGACATGGCTAAGCCTTCACCACTGGAGAGGAATCTCCAAACTGCCTCAGCAACTGTGTGAAACGGCCCGAGGACACTCCAACACCCTCACCCACCCATAGTGAGCACAACTGTCACACAATACAATTATGTTCTGCTTCACTGTTAGGTCAAAGTACCATGAATTTCCTGAAAGTCGGTGGGAAGGACCAGCTACTCTGAAGCTGCACCAAACACACCGTTGTCATTTCAGCCCATTTCTACTGAAATGTTGACACTCCTCACCACGCCAGCACAGCTACAAAGGGCTTGTGCAGCCTCCTCCACGTTAACTAATAACTGGATGTATGCTAATTGCCCTTCTCCAGTGAACTGTCTGCATTCCCTTCAGATTTCCTGCAGCTACAAATACAATAATCAGGAGAACAAAGACTTTAGCACAGCCACTCAGTCGGGCACAGCAAACGCAGCGGGGTGTGCATGTCTGGCTCCCGCAGCGGCAGAAGGGCCACCACCACCCTCACTGCTCACCTTTAGAAAGTATTACTAAAGAATAGTGCAAAATTACACACCGGAGCGAAGTCTCGCCCCGCAACTCCGCGGACAATGCAGTCCCTTAGCAACGCTCCGAAACCAACCCACCCACCTTTAATTCCCACTTCCTCCCAAGCTCTCCGGACAGCAGCTTCTGGCACTCCATTAGTCCCCTTTCATCCCAGTTTCTTTTTATAAACCCGAGGTCAGGTTTCCTCTCCCATCTCATGTGATGTGCTGCACTGAAGCTCTGCCAGCGAGGTCGGTCCCCTCTGCTGCCAAACGCCGTCCCGTGCTGCCCGGCCTGTCCCACCGCCCCCCGGCATCCCCCGACAGGAATACCCGACGGGGGAAGCACCAGCTTTCCCATCGAATCTTTAATCACACCTATTAACACCGCCCAGCTGCTGGGGCCGAGTCCCCCCCGCCCGGCCCGGGGGTCCCGTGTCCGGCCCTACCCCCGGCCCGGCCCTCACCTCCTCCTCGCTCTCGCTGCGGAAACACAGGCAGGCCGCCCGCTTCTTGTAGCCGTCCCCGTCGTAGGTGCGCGTCTGGTTGGACTTGAGCTTCATCATCCTCCGCTCCGGTGGGCGGCGGGGCCGGAGGACGCGCGGCCCGGGAGGGCGGGACCCGCCGGGCGGGGAAGGACGGGGAGGGACGCGGGGGGGGGCCTCCTGCCCGAGACAGTCTCTCAGTGGGGTTGGCTCCGGGGGGTGTCGCTACACGCTGCGGCCCCGGGCCCGGCCGTGCCCTGCCCCGGCCTTCAGCNGTCCGCTACGCAAACTGCGCAGCTTTCTTCGGGCATGGAAAGGCGGAGTGTTCCCTACGGAGAGCCCGCTACGCAAACAGCGCAGCGCTCTTCGGACAAGGGAAAAAGGAGTGTCCGCTACGCAAACAGCGCAGCGCTGGCCGGGCAGGGAAGGCAGTGCCAGCTACGCAAACAACGCAGCGCGGCTTCCAAAATCGCTCCCGCCCCCGCCGCCGACTCCGCCATGGGCGCGCACGCGCGCTCTGCGCCAGCGGCGTTCGGGAATAGCGCGGGCGGCGCGCGGCGCGGTGGGAGTTACGCAAACGGCGTAGGGGCCGCGCGCGCGCTCCGTGGCGCCAGGGGACGCTGCGGCACCCAGGGGAGGTGGAGGGGGGGCTGTCCGTGCCTCGGGACACCGCGGATGTGTCTGTCTGTCCGTCTGTCCCATGGGACACCACAGGGGTGTGTCCGTCCCCTCTCCCGCTGACACGCCCGGTCCGTGTCCATCCCCACCGCCTATTACCGAGCACCGGCAGTGGCTCCCGAGCGTCCCCTGGTGGCGGGCGGCGGCCACTGCTCCAACCGGGCCCGTCCTTAGCCTCCGCAGGTCCCGCTGGGAGCCAGTGCCGTCCTGAGCACACGGCAAACAGTTCCACATTCCTCCAGGAATCACCGAGCCGGCCACGTTCTTCTCCCATAACCTGTTCTCTAATCATAAGTTACTCTTCCTCTGCTGTTCCACATGTCAAAGATTTGAGTCACTGCTCCTGAGTTTATGCCCTTCAATGAGACACAGGGACAGACCCAGTGGCATTTTCACCTCTTTTATTATACACAAAACATGAGCAGGGGGTTCTACTGTGGTGGCTGCCCACGGCCACGGCCAAATCCACCTCTCTGCAATGGGAAAGGGAGAGTGTTAGAAAATACTGTGAAGCAAGTGAGAGCAGCAAATACACAGCACAAGAACAAACACAATCATCACCTTGTTACTTTGGTAACAGCCTAATGCTGACCTGTTTGAGACTCACTACCAGGCACAGCTTAACCAGGTGAGTGATACCAACACCAACCCTCCCCCAAGCCAGCACTGTGCATCATACTAGAACTCTTGTTTTTGAAGCATAAAGTCACGATCTCTAGGAGAGCCCAGCTTGCTCTCAAAATCTGTTGCTGGTCTCTGTGCGAGCAGGGAGTCCACTACGTCCTTACCCCACAGATAGAGAGCTGGGTGTGCAGGGTGACCCCTACCAGCCTCTTTTACACCCTCAGGACCCCACAGTGAGGTGCACACAGGTAGGACCTTCCAACTCCTCCCATCAAAGGAAGCAAATCTCAAATGCAAATACTCACGAACTGGAATTCGGTGGCTGCTCCAGCACCAGCCTCAGCTTTCTTGTCAGCTCCAGCTGCAGAGAGAGAGGATGCAGTCAGTGCCCACAGAACCCCCCTGCCCAGCACAGTGCTGCTGCCTGGGATAAAAGCTCTACCCTCCCCTTGGAGGGCAGAGCAGAGAGCAGAGGGAGAGGGGCACTCACGTGGCACGGCGCTGCGGCGATACGTGTCCCGGTCAGCCTCACCCCGCGTGAGCCGCGCCGGCCGCTCGCCCTCCAAACCTGCAACAACAACACCCTCAAACCCTGCCCGGCTCAAACTGCCCCTTCTGGGGGCACCTGCACCCCAGGGGGAAGGGCAGCACTGGATCTGCCAGCACTGCCACACCTGAAGCAGCTCAGTGAGGACAAACCCAAGGAAAACTTGAGGGGGAAGGAACACCCCAGCTTATGACTGCGTGGAAGTTAAATATTATGTGAGAAGTGGATTTACAAAACCATCTCAACAGTCATCTGGTTGTCAAACAACAGCCAAACATTAGCGATGATAAAACCCCCAGAAATACAGGGAATCTGCCATGTCCAACAAGCCTGTCCATAGCCAAGTCACAAACTGAACATTCAGACCTCAACCTGGAACAGCCACACTAGTACTCAAATCCCCCAGATGAACAGGTTCACAACACTAAGAGCAGATAACCTCTGGAACCTCAGATTAATGCCACACAGAACACCTGCAGGAAGGACCAGCTGTGTGGGACCCACCAGTCCCTCCACTGCTCTCAGGGGCTGGGACACTCCTTGAGCCCAGGCAGGACCCACCCAGGGCCAGCTGTGCCTGGCACACCTCAGTGTCCTCCTGCACAACCACAGGCCTGACTGTGGCAGTGGTTTCTAAAACAAAACCCGGTTCTTATAGTAATTCTCTTATTGCATCTCACTGAGGATGAACTTATGCAGGTGCTTCCCTGTCCTCCCTCTCTGCCAGGCCAAACCCCTACAGCACATCCCCTCCCCACAGATGGATTCTTTTGAACTTCATTTCCGTCCATCCTTAATGCCCAGATGTTCAATGACACCTGTGACAGAGACACAAATCCCAAAGATCAACCCCCCAGTACTCTGGAACCTGCCCCAGTCCTCTTATTCCAGAGTTTGCTCTAGCCCTCACTAGAGAGCTGGCAGCAAACAGGGAAGTGCCAGAGAAGGCCCCAGCAACCCAAGAGCTCAGGCCAGACCCCTGAGTTTGGTTCTGCACTCCCACCCACCCACAGCTCTGTGGCTCCCAGGCTGCTGCAGTCTCAGGCAGGTGACCCACAGGGAAGGAGAGCTCGGGTACAGCCCTCTCAGGAATCCCTGCCTGGTGGGGTTGAGCAAGGGTTCTGGCACCATGACAAGGCTGTGACTGCACAGACACCAGCCAGGAGCTGCCACCCTTCCTCCAGCAGACATGCTGACCCTTCAGACCCCTGGATAAACACAACATCTGAAGAACAAAGCTGGGAACATCCAAAGCAGTTTGCGGATCAAAGAAACCATCGTCTTCCCAGTCTCAGTGCAATTCCTCCCTCTGAATGGGGAGATGCTCCCACTTTGCTCACCTGAGACAGGACCCGCAGGTAAACTCTCAGCACACTCTGCTCGCAGGCCCAGCCCTCACACCACGTGGCTCAAAAGCAGAAAAACCCCAGTGGGCACCAGTGGCTGCACCACCAGCACCTCCTCCTTGCCATCAGGGCTGTGAAAGCCACACAGGGAGACCACAGAACCACAGAGGCTGGAGATGCCCCAGTCCAAGCCCTCTGCCCAGGCGTGTGTGCAGAGAGGGAGGTGCCCAGCTGTGCCCCCCCCGGCTCACCCTTGGGCCGGGGCCGGCCGGTCTCGGGGCGGCTGCGGCGCAGCGTGGCCGGGACGATCTCGGGGGGCAGGTGCAGGTAATCCCGCAGGTACTGGATGCCCTCGTTGGTCAGGTACCAGTAGAAGTGTCTCCAGGCAAACTGCTCTTTCACGTACCCCCGTGACTTGAGGGACTGCAAGGAGAATTCCCAGTTACTCCCAAGCAGGGGTGAGCCCCACTAGGCTCCCCCACCAGTGTGTGTTTTGGGGGCACTGTTGCTGCATGGGGAAGTGGGGAATGGGGATAAGGGAACAGGTCACAGACATAGGGCAGAACATCCCCAACAGTCCCACTCAGGAGGCAATGCAGGGACCAACCCTTCTCTGCGCCCCCAGAC
>VXAU01005357.1:595177-655690 GCA_013399695.1 Formicarius rufipectus
GGTACCGGGGGCTACCGGGATGTCCGGAGGTACTGGTGGTACAGGGAGTGCAAGTGCGTACCGCGATGTCCAGAAGATACCAGGGGTACCGGGATGTCCGGAGATACCGGGGGGTACCGGAGGGTACCGGAGGTACCGGTATGTCCGGAGACACCAGGGGTACAGGGGTATCCGGGGGTACAGGGAGTGCGAGTGGGTACCGCGATGTCCAGAAGATACCAGGGGTACCGGGATGTCCGGAGATACCAGGGATACCAGGGGATACCGGGGGGATACCAGTGGGTACCGGGGGGTACCCGGGCTCGGGACGGTGCTGTCACCCGGCTGCTTCGAACCCGCGCTGGGAAACGAACCCTCTCCCGACCATTCTAAGTGATTCCCAACTTGTGCCGGGAGGGGCCGAGGGGAGGAATGGTATGGCATGGGATTGGGATGGGATTGGGATGGGATGGGATGGGATGGGATGGGATGGGATGGGATGCTCCCCTGGACCTGCCCGGTGCCATCCTGAAGCTTTGTTGCCCTTGCCCCCACGTCGTTTCCCCCTCCCGGGGCATCACGGACGGAGCTGGGCAAAGGTTCGCACGGGGTGATCCCCAGGATGCTGCAGCAATTGCAGCTGCCCCCAGCTCATCCCTCGGAGCAGGAGCTGCCCCTGCCCCTGTCGCAGCTCCTGCTCGCGGCTCCTGCGCTGCCTTGGAAATGGCAAAGCGAGTGCTTTGCTAACCGGATTAGGGCTTTCCCGGCAGCCTCCCCGGCTTCTCCCGCTCCCTCAGCCCCCGCTCGCTTTCCTGAGCAAACCCCATCCCTAAGCCAAGTCCAGGTCCAGGCCGTGGCCATGGCACAGCCAGCCCAGCAGAGATTGGGCACTGCGGGTGCCACCACGTCCAACTCCGAAACCCCATCTGAGGGTCCTTCCCACTTCCTTGGGTTTTTACGGTCCCTTGGCAGGAGTGCAGAGAAAACCAGGGACTGCATCAGGATGCTGGGGGTGCTGCCCTGTCCCGGGGTCTGCATTGAGCTGGGACCCCCTGGCAATGCCGGTCCCCTCCCCTTCCTCCCCTTCTTCCTCTTCCTCTTCTCCCTCCGCTGGCCGGAGGGGCTGCGGCAGAACAGGAGCTGGATTTACCCGTGACTGGATTGAGGGAGGTGCTGGCAGAGCCCGGCTGTGACACGACAGGACAGGACAAGCAGGGAAGGGACACCAGCAAAGTGTGTCAGCACCGACCAGGGCCTCATCCTGAGCCCAGAGCCCAGGCTCGGCTCTGCGTGGGATCCCCCTCGCTGGGAATGCTGTGTCCCCAGCCCTGCTGGTCCCAGCCAGGGCAGGATGGCACGGGGATGGAACCAGGCTCCTTGGCACAGCCCCGCTGTGGCTCCCCAGGGACAGACTTTGTCCCAGGGGTGCCAACCTGGCTGGCGTTTGTGCAACACCTCGAAGGCAAACCCCAGTCCTGCTGAGCTCCTTCTATGAGTGAACCTGGAGAAGAAAAGGCCACATCCAGCCGCAGCTTCCCCGAGCAGCCCAGCTGGTGTCCTGCTGCCCCTGGTGTGGCACAGCATGGGGGGCAGGGGGCAGCGAGCCATGGCCATGGGCAATAGGTACGGGCTCCTCAGGCAGCTGCTTCCCAGGAAAAATGGAGCCTTTATGTCCCAGCCCCGGCCCCTTCCCCGGAACGGCTTGGGGGTGCCCTGACTGGTCACAGGCAGACAAGAAGGGGATTGTTTCAGTGGGATCTGGGTTTCTGGGAGCACCTGCCCCACGTGGGGCCCTCCACAATAGCTGCCTGTCTGCGTAACCACCACAGAGCCACCAATTATCCTCTGGGGCTAATTAGAGATGCAAAGTAGCGCTTGCATTCTTCCAGCGCCCCGGAGGGCTCCTGGGGCCGGCGGCACATCCGCAGCAGGGACAGTGATGCAGCCTGGATGTGGGGCGAGCATGAGGGCTCTGGCCCCATCCAGCCCCGTGAGCCACAGCTCCCACTCTGCTCTGCCCTGGCATTGGGTGGGAAGGGGCAGCAGAGGGGCCCAGGGATGGGCTCAGCATGACCAGGATGCCAGGCCCTCTCCCTACTTTCCCTGGAGCACCCATGGGCTGGGGGCTCTCCCATTGCTCCCAGCACCAGCTGAGCCCACATAACCAGGGGCTCTGCTATGATCTAGGAAACACATTTTCCTTCCCTTGCTGGGGAAGAGAAGAGCCAACTGTGCTTGAAACCCCCTCCACTCGTGTGAAGGCTGGCTCTTCTGGCAGGGTGATGGGCAAGCGGCTGATCATTGGTGGCATATCTTCATTCTTGCTCGCTCCAGCTCCTGAAGCCTCAGGAGCACAGTGTGGGCTCATCTGCTCCACTCACAGAGCTGTAATTCCAGAGAGGCAAGTGGCCCAATAAATCAGGGCTTATTTCCTGCCAATACTGTCCACTGCTTCCCACAAGGAAACTCATTCACAGGAGTGGAAATGACTTACCATGGAAAACAGTAAGCAGTGGGATGGCAGAGCTAGGATGAAGTTTGTTGTGTCCCAGCTTTGGGTGAAGGAACCAGCTGGATGTGGTGGGAGCCTCTAGCCAGGGAGGCAGAGCTCCCACCTGCTCCCTGCACTGGAGTGAGTCAGTCCTACCTGCAGAGACCACAGAGCTGGTGAAAATTACTCTTTACACTGGGGAACCACCACAAGTCAATGAGGTCCCCATCAGCCTCCTGGGGAGCATTTGTCACCCAATGTTTAATACCAAGGACATTTTCCCCTCTGCAGCAGGAATGCTGTCAGGGCAGAAGGTCGCTGGAACAGCAACCCTACACTGAGAACTGCCAACTCTCTGCATGCAAGGACGATGACCAGCTGTTCAGCACTGCCCAGTTCCTCGCCCTGACACACCTGCAAGCGAAGATCCCCCAGCTCCTGCAGGAACCCCCATCCATCCCACTCAGGATCGGAGGTTTTAGATCACAGGGGTCTCACACGCTGCTGCCCAGCTGCAGCTGGGCAGGAAACATTCCAGGGGCCGTTCTGTCTGGCCCTGAGCTGGAGAGACACGCTCGGATGGCACAAAGCTGGAAGGAGCCGGAAGGCGGGTGGGCTGGAGAGCCCCACCGAGCTTCATTAGGCAGTCGAAGGCGCTTGTTAGGGGAAAGCTGAGCCGGCGTCGGAGGCCGGCAGAGCCCCCCGGGAGCGGGTCGCATTCTCCAGGCAACCCGATCCCGGCGGCAGCAGCCCGGCAGCCTCATTACTGCAGCCTCTGCGGCGGCTTCGGTTACTCGCCACGGCGCTCTCCTCTCCTGCTGGCTTTTTATTTCCCTGACATCCCCGAGAGCGCAGTGCGGGGGGAGCCGTTGTCACCCCCACCCTCCTCCTCCCTGCTCCTCAATAGCCTCGGGGACCCCCAATCCTGTGATAAGCCCCGGTGACCCCGAGCACGACCCCCGGCGCTTGGGAGGAGGTGGATGGATCGATTGTGGTGAGGGGGAGCTGCCCTGCTCCTCTCCAAGGAGCCTTGGGGGTGCAGCCTCCTCACCCTCTTCCCCAGTCCTGTTGTAGGGGGGAAAAGGCTGTTCCTGTTTCTCCCGCCAGCCTGTTCCCAGCTGGCACATTTGGCAGGGAGGCGGCACCGGCTGCCTCTCCGAAGGCGTTTTGGGGTGTTTATTCCTGCAAAAGCTGTGGCTCAGCCCCAAACCCCTCCTGCGGCCCCTTCCCGGGCCGGGGGCTGACAGAGCAGCAGGGCAGCAGCAGAAGGGGCTCATGGCTTTGTCCCCGCCCGTGCAGGAGGAACAAGGACCGTCGGGGGCCACAGGACCAGGACCCCGAGGGCTTGGGGGGCGCCCTCAAAGAACGTCCCCGCGGGGCGGCGGGGGGAAAGGAGCCCGATTCTGTCGGAACGGAGCCACCCCCTCGCCCGGCTCTAGGAGCCGCTCCCCCGGGCCGTGCCCCAGGCGAGGGTCTGGAGCCGGCTGGTCCCTCGGGGTGGGTGCGGACCCCGGGATGGGGGGATGCAGCTTCCCTCCCCTCCCTCCCTCCATCCCCCCCGCCCCGGATGGTTTCGCAGCAGCGGTACCATCCCGGTTGCCATGGCAACGAGCGGCTCGGGCAGGCGCGTGCCCGTGGCCGTGCGCGCCGCCGCTGCCCGGCNCTTGTGCGGATGGGGTGCGGGATGCCCCGGTCCCTTGTGCAGATGGGGTGCGGGATGCCCCGGTCCCTTGCGAGGATGGGATGCGGGATGCCCCGATCCCTTGTGGGGATGGGATGTGGGATGCCCCGCTCCCTTGTGCAGATGGGATGCGGGATGCCCCGGTCCCTTGTGCAGATGGGGTGCGGGATGCCCCGGTCCCTTGTGGGGATGCCTTTCGGGGTGCCCCTGTCTCTTGCAGGGATGGGGGAGAGGGAGGGGGATGCTGTGCAAAGACCAGGTGGTACGGCGTGGGTTTGCACCCCCCGGCAGGACACAGTGTCCCCTGATCCCTTCTGAAGCCAAGGAGGTTGGGGGGACGACATGACCTTCACCCCTTCTGTGTGTCCGATGGGGTGCTGGGGCAAGGGACACCTCTTCTGCAATGCTGCTGCACTCCCGGGTTGTGCCTCAGTTTCCCCGGCTGCAAATAGTGTGGGGGACTTGTGCTGTCCCTGTCATCACTGCCCCCTCACCCCATCATTGAACCCCCTCCTTTCGATGTTGTTACCCCATCTTCCCCCTCATTGCCCCCCCATCCCCCTGATTTCCCTGTGCCCTCTGGCACCAAGTCTCCTTCCCCACCACAGACAGCTGAATTCCTGCTGTCCCTCCACCCCTCCTGCGCCCAGCAACCCCATTCGCCTTCAGTCACCAGCAGCCCTTGGTCCATCCCACCAAGGCTCTGGGGATGGGACCCCTGTGCCAGTATGTGATGCTCTGCTCCCCCCTCCCTGATGTGCAAGGAGGGGGATGGCACCACTGTGTCCTCCACCACCCTTGGTTGCCACTTCTGGGTTTAATTGCAAACCTCGTCTTTGGATTTCTGCCTAAAATCAACTCCTGGGACTGCACAAATCTTTGCTCAGTGTCCAAGCAGCCTTGTTTACCACGGCGAGCCGAGGCAGCAGGATGAGACAGGGCAGAGCTGAGAGGCCAGTGGAGCTCCCCAGCTGAGGCTGAGCCCCATCTCCCTTCCCCAGGCCTGGGCACATGCAGGGGGTTGGCAGTCCTGCTGCTGCCCCTCCCAGGGTGCCCATCCACATTCCCCATCTTCATTCCCAGCACATCCACTATCCCTGAGCTGGGCTGCAGGCTCCCCTGGAGAGAGACACTTGCGTTATCTGCAAATGCCAAGCATGTTTCCAGAAATCATTGCACAAGGCTCCTAAAATCCCTACAAGGCTGATGGGTGCCCTGAGCAGGGCGGCTTTGGGAGTGCAGTGGGAGGGGAAGGTCTCTGCAGAGCCCACACGAGCTGTGAAGTCGATCACTGCCAAGGCTTGGAGTGTCTCCCCTGGCTACTGCAGCCTGGCAGCACCTGGCCCCTGGTGGCCTCCCGTCTGTGCATGGGACATGTGGCTCCTGGTACTGCTCCTGGATCACAGAACCTCCTTGGCAAATGCTCTGCTTTTGGAGAGCCCGCAGGCCCTGACCTGGCAGGGTCCAGCAGGTCCCCAGATCCTCCTGACAATGCAGATGACCCCAATGCAAACCAGGAGGCTGCCATAGGTGCATTTTGCCCAGGATTCGTTGGAAAAGTGGCTCATGGAGGTTTCCTACTGTTACCTATGTGCCCTCTCCAGGGTCCTGCTGCCCTTGCTGTCACCTCATTCACTGCTCAAGCACCAGGTCCCAGCCAGCCTCATGGTGCTGCTCTGGCTGAAATCTCATGGAGAAGCACCCGCTGTACTGGGAACATCCATCCCTTTTCTCTGGCCGTGGTTTGGTTGTTTACCCCAGAGCTCCAGCTCCTCTGTGTTGCAGCTAGAGGGGTTTTGCCCAGGGATGCAGGAGGGACCCTGACATGAACCTGGTCCCATGGGCACAGTGCCTGGGAAGGACCCAGTCTCACCTCCTTCTGGCCTTGGATTCGGTTTGATGATGAGGGGGCAGGACTGGGGTTCAGACTGCTCGGCCCTGAGCCCTGGGCTCTGCTGGAGTGGAGCTGCCAGCATGAATCAGCAGCACCCACTTAACCACTTCCTTGCAGTGTCCATGTCAGCTCCAGAGGGGGACACAGTTCAGCCCTGCCACAGCCAAACCCTTCCACACCCCCTCACTCCCTGAGCTTTGACCCTCATCAGCCCCCAGGAACATTCTCCTGCCACAACCCCATGGGATACCCTGGTGGGAACCCCGCAGCCACCTGGTTGGGTCAATGCTGAGCAGCAAACCAGGCACAGCTCCTGCAGCTGCAAAGCCTCTTGCGACGCACATCAGCGTCACCAGTTTTGCCCAGGGACTGTGGTGGGGGCATCTCGCTCCAGTGCGTGACCACCTCGCTCCAGTGCATGGCCACCTTTCTCCAGTGCATGACCACCTCATTCCAGTGCGTGACCACCTTACTCCAGTACATGGCCACCTTTCTCCAGTGCGTGGCCACCTTGCTCCAGTGCGCGGCCACCTCTCTCCAGTGCATGGCCACCTCACTCCAGTGTGTGGCCACCTCACTCCAGTGCATGGCCACCTCACTCCAGTGTGTGGCCACCTCACTCCAGTGCATGGCCACCTCACTCCAGTGTGTGGCCACCTCTCTCCAGTGCATGGCCACCTTTCTCCAGTGCGTGGCCACCTCGCTCCTGTGCATGGCCATAGCGGGAGCAGTGCGTGGGCATCCGTGCTGATGGTGGCTGTGGTGCTGGGGCCAGGTGCTGCCAGCAGCAGGGCAGCCCTGGAGCGTGGTGGGAAATGCTGCTGCCAGGCTCCCCTGGGCTCCCTCGGCTGTTTCTAGTTCATTTGCCTTTGCCACGGGTGGTTTCATGTGGCCACAGCAGTGGTGCATCGCGGTGGTGTTTGGTGCTGCAACCCCCAACGGACCCTCAAGCAGCTCCGTGCCAAGATCAGGGAGAGCAAATGACCTTTCCTGTGGCAAAAAGCCCAAAGCCCAGACTGCTTCCTTGTATTCCCACAGACCAGCACAACTCCTAGGATGGCTTCCCCCTGCCCTGGATGCTCTCAGCAACACTCTCCCACTGCCCTCCCAGCAATGGGGCTCACATCTGGCGTGAACCTGCTGCCTGGGGACAGAGATGGGGCCACTGGCTCACTCTGTGCTCTGCTCCCCTCCGTGCAGCACATCCACCATCAGAGCCTTGACCAGGGGCTCTTTGTAGCAGCAACCTGCACTGGAGGTTCTGCAGCCCCTCCTGTTCCTGGTCCCCACCGGGCTCAGTCAATACCCAAAGGCAGGATGCCTCCTAGACCTGAGAGAGCACGCTGGGGGCAGAGGACAGCAGGACCAGACTGTCCTACCTGCCTGGGGACAGGGCTCTACTTGCCAAGGCTGTGGCCACAGAGGCACAGGCAGCTGCCCATGCCCTGCCTGCGGTGTCGGCAGCACCAACCTCTGCATTGCAGCAGCCTCCTGCTTGCACAGGGTCACTGGCCGTGTCCCAGTCCCCACGGAGAGCAGAGACCCCCCTGCAGCACCAGGGCAGCAGGAGCTGCCTGGTGGGTGAGATGAGTTCTGTCAGTGCTCAGTGCTGAGCCGGCTGGCAGGAGAGACGGGCAGGGGGGGCAGCTGCTGCAGTAGCAGCCCAAGGGCACTCAGAGCAGGAGCTGGGACAGTCTCCACTGTCACTCGATACCAAATGCTCTGTGGCTTCTCCTCAGCAACTCTGTGGAAATGAAGGGTTGAAGTGGAGCCCCCCGGGCTGAGAGTACCCAAGCAGCAGTGCGTGGCTGGGGCTGGCAGCTCCTCCATGCCATGGCTCAGCCGCTGGCTCTGTAGGCGCCAGGCATCACTGCCAGCCGCCCTGATGTGAGGTGATGGGCTGTGCCAGCAGGACCGGGGGGCTGGCAGGGGGCTGGCACGTGGTTCACAGGCAGCGGAGGCAGTCTGGCTTGGTGGGGACACAGGAACGTGCGTGGGCACACGAGGATGGTCGTGCGTGGGGGTGTGTGGCAGGAGAGTGGCAATGAGGAGGCAGCGTTAGCTGGGAAGTGATGCAGAGCCAAAAATAACCCCCAGGCTGCAGCTCGGACCAGGTAGTGGCTCGGAGTGGGAGCTGCAGCAGCTGCCTCTGCAGTGCCCCCTGGCTTTGGTGGCCAAGGGGAGCAACTGGGGCTGGCACATGTGCCCATGGGTCCCGGGGTACACCCAACCGTGGGTGCACTCCAGCCCTGGGGTCCCATCATGGCCCTGGGCACACTGGGTCTGTCACCCTGAGGATGCCCTTGCTGTGCCAGCTCAGCCTCTGCAGCAAAACCCAGAGCTGGAGACCCCAGTACAGGCAGAGACCCCAGCACAGGCAGGGGCCCCAGTACTGGGCACTGCACCATGGCCACGGCTTGTGGGGGGACGGTACACACAGCACCCTGCGGGGTCTCTTGGGGGCAGTGCCACCAGGAGCTGTGCTACCACTGTAGGTGCACTGGGGGAGCACATGGGGGCTTGGGTGGGAAGGGCAGAGCAGTACCCTGGATGCCAGGCAGGGACAGTGATGGTGTCGTGGGTGCCACGCAGGGGCAATGGTGGCGCTGTGGGTGCCACGCAGTGCAGTGGTGGTGCTGTGAGTGCCAGGCAGGGGCAGTGGTGGTGCTGTGGGTGCCACGCAGGGGCAGTGGTGGTGCCGTGGGTGCCAGGAAGGCGTGGGCACTGTGTACTGCCGCTGTGGGGAGATGCTGCAGCCCCCCATCCATCTGTGTCTCGGCGGCTGAGTGAGGGACAGTCACGCATTTATTTTTAACCGTCTGGGGAGGGCGGCGGGGATTGGTGCCTCCCTGGTTATATCACTAAATCCCTGCCAGGCCCTGTTAGTTCCAGCACAGCGAGCCCTGTGCTGCACTCCAGTAACTGTTTCAGGCCCCCATCCTCCTGGGGCCATGCCCTGCCCCGGCCCCTGGGTACCTCAGTGCCAGCTGTGCACACAGCTGGACAGCGTGGACACCCACCAGAGCTCCCCACGGGACCCTGCACCCCCTGCCCTGCCCCCCCACCACCCCATTGCCCTCTCCCGGGTGTGGAGTAGGGCACAGGCATCTGCCACATCTGCCCACTCCACTGCCCCAAGAAAGGGATGGTGTGTGAGGATCACAGACATATCCTGTTCCTGCAGGCCTTTTGGGGACAGGGCAGGAAGAAATTTGGACTGTTCATGGCCACTTTGTCCCCATTCCAGTGGCAGATGCCATACAGGACAGGCTTCCCTGGGGGAGCACTGTCTGGATCCAGGCCAGGATGGGGAGGATGAGGATGCTCATGGCCAGCACAGTCCCCTCTCCAGCCCACAGGATGCCATCCCAGCCCTCAGCTCCCTCCCAGCTCTCAGCAAAGCAGCAAGGGGTTAAGCCATGCAGCAGGGCCACGTGACGCTCCGGGGATGCCGTTTTTCTGAAGATCAGGACGGATTAGGATGAAATAGCAGGATGAGAATTTCTTGGGCGGTGCATCCCCCTGGCCCTGCCACAGCCCCTAACCCAGTGGCTCCCAGGGATGTGCAGTGCTGAGCCAGGCCCTGGCTGGTGAGCACCCACTGTGCTGCTCCCCACGATTCCCTCAGGGCACAGCCAGCTCCAGGGAGTTCGGATGGCACCAGGTGGGTGGTGGGCACTGCAGGAGTCTGTGGGTCCAGAGCTGAAGTGGGCACTGTTCCCGTGCCCTTCCCCTGCAGCTGGATGCTTGTCTGGCAGTGCTGTTGACAGGAAGGAAGGGGATCCCCTGCTCACCCCATGATTCCCTTCTCCTCTCCCTTCAGTGCATGAGGTTGGTGTTTGCCCAGAAGCCACCCAGTGCCCGCTCTGACACCCAAGACAACACCAGGAGCCATGTCAGGTTCCTACGACGAGTCAGCAGCAGCCGCAGAGGAAACAACCGACAGCTTTTGGGAGGTGAGTCCCGGCCATCCTCTCCTCCCACAGAGCTCTGACAGCACTGTGGCTGCACCCCAGGGTGTCCTCTGGGCTGTGGGGTACAGCGATGCCCTCTGCTCCCTGCCTGAGAGCATCCCAGCTCTGCCCAAAGTCTCAACCACAGCTGTCCTTGAGGAGCACAGAGTGATAGAGGTGACTGAAAGGAGCTGGGTTGGAGCAGCCCCAAACCAAAGCTCCCTCCCTACACCCCCAAATTGCCCAGCGCTTTCTCTGTGCCCACTCCAGCCCAGCTGGGGTTGAGCCAGGCAGCCCACCCACAGCTCCCACACCTGCCTGTCCCTGTCCCCTTCCCAGGTGGGGAACTACAAGCGCACGGTGAAGCGGATCGATGATGGACACCGGCTCTGCAATGACCTCATGAACTGTGTGCACGAGCGGGCCAAGATCGAGAAGTCCTATGCCCAGCAGCTCACTGACTGGTCCAAGAGGTGGAGGCAGCTCATTGAGAAAGGTACCATATCCTCCCCAGGGAAAAGATTCCCCTGGAACACCTGGGTGCCCATGCACCATCCCAGCTTCACCTGGCAGAGGTGGAGGGGTGAGGGCTGTGAAGTGAGCCCCTGCTGTCCCCTCGGCCCCCAGGTCCCCAGTATGGCAGCCTGGAGAGGGCCTGGGCAGCTATCATGACAGAGGCAGACAAGGTGAGTGAGCTGCACCAGGAGGTGAAGAACAGCCTGCTGAACGACGACTTTGAGAAGGTCAAGAACTGGCAGAAGGATGCCTACCACAAGCAGATCATGGGGGGCTTCAAAGAGGCCAAGGAGGCTGACGATGGGTTCCGGAAAGCTCAGAAACCCTGGGCCAAGAAGCTCAAGGAGGTGAGAGAAGCCCAGCGTGTCCTGGGGCATCTCCCAGGTCTGGGGGTGTCCCTGCATCTCCCACATCTGGCTCTGCATGCCTGGTCCAGGCTGGGAGAGATAGGTATCACCTCCCTGCAGGCAGAGGGATGGAAGGGGGGCTGTGACTGCTTCTCTGATGTCCCTTCCCTCTCCTCCTCACAGCTGGAGACAGCCAAGAAAGCCTATCACCTGGCATGCAAGGAGGAGAAGCTGGCGATGACCCGGGAAGCCAACAGCAAGGCAGATCAGTCCAACACCCCAGAGCAGCAGAAGAAGCTCCAGGACAAAGTGGAAAAGTGCAAGCAAGACGTGCAAAAGGTGCGAGCCACTGCCCTGCTCTGGGCTCACGAGGCATCTGGCAGGGGCAACCAGAGGAAATGGCCACCTCACCCCTTTGTCTACCATCCATTCCCATTTTCCCATCCCTACGCTCCTGTAAAAAGGTGAGGACTTGGAAGCAGTGCTCAGGGAAACATGAGCAGGACAGGCATTTATCCCTCTTACTGGAGCAAAATCTCTCTAGCAACAAGGCTGATTCTCACCACAGAGGCTCTTGTCTTGATGTGGGCTCCCCAGCCTGGTGACCTCCAAACCAGGTCTCTCAGCACCTAGAAATGTCCTCTGAGGTGCTTGAGGTACAAACAAGGTCCCTCCTGTACCTTTGCAGACCCAGGAGAAGTACGAGAAGGTGCTGGACGAGCTGAACAAGTGCACTCCACAGTACATCGAGAGCATGGAGCAGGTCTTCGAGCAGTGCCAGCAGTTTGAGGAGAAGAGGCTCAACTTCCTCAAGGAAATGCTCCTGGATATCAAGAGGCACCTGAACCTGGCCGAGAGCAGCAGGTTGGGAGGGGGGTTTCTGGCCAACACGATGGTCACCAAGAGGTCCCAGAGTGGCTGGAGGCCTGTGTGGGACCCTGGTGCCCACCAGTGCCTTGGAGGTGGTGACACAACCTGCCTCCCACCCCGCAGTCACTGACCCACATCTTTCCCTACAGCTATGCCAACGTCTACCGGGAGCTGGAGCAGACCATCCGCCTCTCCGATGCACAGGAGGATCTCCGGTGGTTCCGCAGCACCAGTGGCCCCGGGATGCCCATGAACTGGCCCCAGTTCGAGGTGAGGCTGGGCACCCCAGCTGGGTGCTGGCGGCCCCATGGGGCGGGCGGGCGCTCAGGGGGCAGTGGCTCTGTGCTTGCAGGAGTGGAACCCAGACCTGACACACACGATAACGCGGAAGGAGAAGCAGAAGAAGGGCGAGGGGGTGACCCTGACCAACGCCAGCAGCGCCAGCGAGTCGGGGGCTCTGGCGGGCGAGCGTGGGAGGTGAGGGCCAGCACAGAGGGGGGGTGCCGTGGGAGAGCCGCAGCACTGCCAGTGCGTGGGGGTGCGGGATGTCCTTGGTGACCACCACATGCCCCCCTCCTCCTCCCCAACCCAGCGTGAGCAGCCACGACCGCGGGCAGACCTACAGCGCCGAGTGGTCTGATGATGAGGGCAGCAACTCCTTCAACACCAGCGAGGCCAATGGTGGCACCAACCCCTTCGATGAGGAGGCGGCGGGGAAGGGCGTGCGGGTGCGGGCTCTGTATGACTACGATGGGCAGGAGCAGGATGAGCTCAGCTTCAAAGCAGGTACAGTCCATCGCTGGTGCCAGGTCCACTGGGGCTCATCTGCTGGAGCTGTGGGTCCCCCACATTTTGGAGTGAAATCCCTTGAATAATTTCTGAGTTAGCCCAGCCCTTCAAAACTTTGACCTGTTAGAAAGGAGAAAGCAGAAACTGAGGCCAAACATGGGTGGGACAGGGCATGTGAGGTCTCATGGGTCACACCTTGCTTTTCTACCTTACAAACTGGTGTGCTCAGGATCAGTCCTAGAAACCCTCAGCAGCTCCATCCCAGTGAGAAACAGGGCAAGAGAATCTCCAGCACCTGCAATGAGCTCTTCCCTTCCACCTTCCTCTCCAGGTGATGAACTAACCAAACTCGGTGAGGAAGATGAGCAAGGATGGTGCAAAGGGCGCTTGGACAACGGGCAGTTAGGGCTGTACCCTGCCAACTACGTGGAGGCAATCTAAGTCTTGTGGTGTGCTCCTCGTCACCATCAGCAGATAAATCCACCCTCCGTTGTCTCCATCTCTCCACCAGCCAACCAGCCATTCTGCCGTCTGGTCCTCCACTCCTCACCCTTAGAGATTCAGACATATTTTCCGACCAAGCTTTTATTTTTTTAAGAGTTGTCTCTGAAGAGTATTTTGCATAGTCGCTTTCTTCTAAGATAAGGTGAAGCGAAAGATGACGTTGTCCGTTCGTCTACGTTAGTTGATTTTTTTTCCGAGAGAAAAGCTGATACCTCAAGATCTTAAAGCCCAACCAGTGAGAGCTCCTGATTGGTTGGTTTTTAAAGATACTGAAATCATGAGCCGCCTTCTGATTGGCTGGAACTGTTCCGAAACGCACGGCGCCGAAGCTCCTGGGACCAACCAAATTCATCCCAGAAAACTCAGAGGGATTGGAGTATGCTCCATTTTTTTTTTGGTGTTTCCATGTTCTCCCCAGTTCGTCCTCCCACCCTGAGGAAGGGGATGAACGTCCCCCTTCAGCCCCACGGCCATCCTTGAGATGCCCAGGTGAGGTTGGACCAGTCCCTTCATGGAGATCGATGGCATCTCCTCAGCTTCCTCCTCCTCCTGGCTGGGCTGTCAGCACACCTGGAGTGGGTGGAGGCTCCTGATCTGATGCCTGGCCTGTGCTGCAGGGAGCAGCACCACCCTTCAGGAGGACAGGTGTCCAGTGCACTCCAGATCCAGGTGACATGGCCCTAAAATCCAGCATTGTCCAGAGAAGGACTCACCACAGCCCACTGCTGCTGGAAGCACCTTCACGCCCAGCCTGAGATAGTGAAGACTGGCTTGGACTTGGCTGGGGATGGTCCCTTCCTGAAGAGAAGCAGGAGAAGAGGAGGGAGGGGGATGAGCATCGTCCGACCTTGCAGGGCAATGGCAGGAGCTGAAACCAGTGGAGGAGAAGGAGGAGGAGAAGTAGGAGCGGGGCTCAGTGGAGGCAGCAGACCCAGCTTGGGCAGAGCAGCTGCCTGGCGAAGACTGGTGAAAATAGGACACACCAAGGCAGGGGAATGGCCACAGGCTTTGCCCTTTGCTTGTCCCCAAGGGGCTCTGCCCCTCCTCCTCTGGGCTCTGGCACCGGCTGCGGCGTGGACGGGAGCCCCCAGCACGGCTACCCCAACCCCTCTGCCTCGGGTGCACTTGTCATCCCGAGCTCTTCCCTACAGATCTCCTCTCCTTTTTTTCCATACCATCCCCCTTAGCAGCATCGATGCCATCAGCTTCCTGCACGCTCCTCCCGCTCCTCTCCCACCCCCTCCTTTGGTTTGTGAATTTTTTGGCCCCAGGGATCCAGTGTTCTCATGGAAGCACCGTGTGCTGGGCATGGTGGGCGGCAGCCACCCGGCCCCGCCAGGTACCAGAAAAAACCCACAAAGTCAGAAAAGACCCAACCAACCACCTGTCTCAGCAATGCACCCCGGTTTTTGTACATCGATTGTGTAATTTAAGAAGTATATATATAATATATATATATTGTGATTGTATTTCAGTGGATACAACAACAAAAAGCAGCAAGAGAAAATAACCAAGCTCTGTCGGTGTCCTTGGCTCTGGGGTCTCCTTTGCCGCCGTGTGCCCATCTCGCCCCCCATGGGAGAGGCTGGGGGGGGGTTACAGATCCCCTGCAGCCCAGAGAGCCACAGTCCCAGCCACTGCACCCCCAGGTAGTGACACCCCCACCCTGAGGCTTTGGGGTGCAGAGGGAGGGGGGCCTCAGGTGCACTACTCGGGTGCTGAGGGACAAGGGGGCTGCAGGAGGGGGGAAACAGCCACAGCCTTTGGGAACTGCCAAGTCTTGGGAAACCCATGGGGGGCTCATTAGGTTTTAGGGCCATTCCCAGCACCAGCCCCAACCCAGCACGCCCCCGAGGCTGGGAAAACCCCAGCACAGCAAGTTGATGCCACCATCTGCCCTCCCACACTGTGCCTGAAGACCTGGAGAGGGACACGAGATCTGGGGCACGGGCACCCCCAGCCCATCCTCCTGGTGGCCCTGCACTGGCTGCAGGACTGTTGGTCACACAGCAAATCACAAGACACATTTTGCTTTTTTTTCCTCCCCATTTTTTGTTTTTTTCATCCTGTTTTCCAGAGGCCACAGCAGTTTTCCTCCTTCCCTTGCTCCTCTCCTCCCTCCAGCCACTCTCTGTCCCTCCAGCAGGGATGGGGAGCAGGACTCACACACAGAGCACATGAGCAGCACGGAGCAGGCAGAGCAGAGGGAGGGACAGGAGCTGGGACAGGAGCTGGCACAGGCAGCTGTTTTAAGGTAAAAACAAAAGACTAAGAATCAGATGGTTTTCCTTTTAAGCTCCCACAAGGCATCCCTGGGAGTCCAGGGCACCCCTCTGCATTTGAACCTAAACCACAACTCACTGCCAGACAAAACCAAAAAGTAAATAAACAAATAAAAAAACCTGTAATATAAAAGATCAACATCTCCAGGTAACTCTGATGCAAGGGGCAGGTGAAGCAATCACCAGCTCTCTGTTCCAGTCCAGCCTCAGTGGGTCACATTCTGTATTTACTGCCCAGAGGGAAACAGCACGGCCATATCCCCTTTCCCAAACTCCAGAATCAGTCCAAATAAAATCCAAATCAAGGGAAGAGCCCTGTGTCAGGGCACAGGACCTGGGATCTTAGCAGGGCTCTGGTGGCCCCATGCCCGAGGATGGAGGACCCAGCCAGGAGAACCCCCACTGTGCACGGCCCCACACCCACATTTACAGCTGGTCCCTTTGCAATCTGCCCACTTTCAGCCCTGAATCCCTGTGGAGGGGAGAAGCCAAGGCTGTCCTGGAGTGGAAAGTGATGGGAGGATGCACCAGACCCGAGGGGATGCCCGTGGTCTCCTGGGGCACAGCTCCCATGGCAGGTGGCATCCCCAGGTGGTGCCAGGCTGCTCCTGCCTGGATTGGGTCTGGTCAGCACGGGCCCCACCACGGCCAGTGGCAGGTGGTCCTGTCCCTGTGGGTGCCCCTGTCACTGTGGGTTCCATTGTCCCAGCTCATGCCCAGGCTTTGTCCTCCCTGAACAATGGCTGGGGTGAAGCCACCCACAGCCAGCACCCGGGGAGGGGCTGGAGAGCAGGAGGGGGAACAAGCCCAGCCACCCTGCCCACCCTTCCGCTGGGATGCCCAGGGCAGATGAGGGCTCTGCACAGCCCTTACCCCACACCAGGGCATGCTGGGGGTGGTCCCTCAGCTGGGGGCAAGAGGGGTCTCTGGGTCCATGTCCAGCAGGTCCTGCTGGGGGAGCGTTTTGCGCTCCAGCCGATGTCCTTAGTGCTGGCAGAGGTTTCCGTGGCTGGGGGGGCAGAGGGAGACAGTGAAGGTCCCTTGTCCCTCCCGGGGCTCAGCCTGTCCCACCGCTCAGACCGGGTGCACAAACTGGTAGACGAGGCGCTGGGAGATGTCGGGTTTGCGGATGATCCCTTTCTTGTAGTACTGCCGGATGGAGCGGCTCAGCTTGTCGTAGTTCATGGCTGGGCGGTTCTTGCGGATGCCCCACAGACGGGCCACCTGCGCCGAGTCTTCGATCTTGAAGATGCCTGGGAAGGGAGCAAGGGGGGTTGGTTACAGCCTGGCCTGCTGCCCGCCCCACCCAGAGTCCCCCCCGAGCCTCCAGAACACCCCCCACCCACCTTTGTCCTTGTTGAGCCAGCGGATGAAGCGGCCGTAGTTGTGGGGTTTCAGCAACAGCTCTTTGAGGAACTGCCAGAGGTGGATGGGCTGTCCTGCACAGGATGAGTCCACCTCACTGTCGGCCCAGCTGGAGTCACCTCCTGCCATGGGGAGGGATGGGTGAGAGGAGGGAGGGGAGACCTCACTGCTGTGCACCATCCCGGGGACCCACACAGCTCATCATCTGGGAAACCCCAGCTCAGTGCCAGTGGATCTCCAGGGAGTCAGCCCAGGAGAAAGCTTCACTTTCTCCTCTCCATCTTGGAGAAGGGAGAGCAGCTCAGTTCTCCCCTTGCACAGGCTGCAGGAGTGCAGGGGATGTGGGCTGGGGCCACTGAGGATCTCATGGCCATTTCCCCTTTGCTGCACCTTTCACGGAGTCCTGGGGCTGCTCTGGGGCAGAGGAAGAATAAGCACACAGATCTCGTGGCAGCAGCCACTCCAGTGCACCAGATAATTGCAATTAAGCAGGGAAGAACCCCTCAAACACCCTGGACCTGCTTGACTCGGGAGTGAGGCCAGTAGAGCTGAGCCCACACAGAACTCACCGCAGTATCTCACATCTCCAGGGACAGCCTTCTCCTTCATCCAGGCGGCTGGAAGAGAGGAGTGTGGGGTCAGGGAGGCATCTCCTGCTGCACAGCATCACCCACCCTCCCCAGCTCCCTCCCAGTCCCTGGTACCCACCAGACTTCCAGATGTCGAGGTGGGCATGCAGGATGTCTCCGCAGGCAGGTGAGCGCTGGCAGAACTGCTCCTCAGACATGGCACACAGGTCCTTTCCTGACAGCTCCTGGAAGGACTTCCCGATCTGCGGCAGCCGGTACTGGTGCTCTGTCCACAGGATCCACTTCTGCACATTCCCGGGGCTCCAGTCCATGGGGTCTGGAGGTGGAGGGTGAACACAGCCAGTTGACCCCACAGCAGCCCCAGGAACCAGCCCCTCCTTCCCAGGGGAGCAGCGGTGCTCCGCCAGACCCCATATGGGCTGCAGCCCCCCAAAGTGCAGCATGGTTTGGCTCATCCCCCTGCCTGGGGGCACCCACCTGCGGCGATGTTGAGGAGCTTGCAGGCTGTCTCGATGTCCTTGAGCACCTCGCCCACCACCATGCTCTGCACCTGCTCCAGCGAGTGCTCCTCCAGGTGCAGACTGGCCTGCAGGTCCCCCTCCTGTCCCAGCCCCAGGCCTTGGCTGTCGATGATGGGACATTGCTCCGGCTCCTTCCGCGCCTCCTCCCGCCCGCTCGGGGCACCGCTGGGGGACGGCTCCCCCATGCCCTTGGTGGCCCAGGACATCTCCTCTGGGTAGAGCATGTCGAAGTAGTGCAGGCAGAATGCAGGCAGGGGCTGCTCGGGGGTGCTGGGGGGGCTGGGGCTCTCGGGGCAGCCCCAGCTCCGGTGGTCAGGGTCCCGTAGTGGGGGCAGCAGCGCAGGGTCCGGCCAGACCAGGCGGCCGGAGGGCAGAGTGGTCAGCCCGGGGCTGGCACTGCCCATCCCTCTGCTCAGCACCGGCTCCAAACCTGCCCGGAGAGGAGAGAGGAGCAGAGCTCAGCCCGGCACTGCTCCTGCCTGCCCGCCCAGCAGCCAGGCACAAAGGGAGAGGAACTAAGCCTGTTAGAAGGCAAAAAACCTCCAAAGAGCAAAAAACCTCCAAAGAGCCCCACGGTGCCCTGTGTGGACTCAGGGTCGGCCACGGCTGGGGGGGGCTGTTCTCAGTTTGGGGGAACCAGCAGCAGCATCCAGCAGGGATTAGTCCAGGAGACTGGCAGGATCTGAGCCCTGAGGGTGTTTAGGGTGTCCCCATGGATTGCAGCTCAGGCTGGAGCTGAGGCCCTGGCAGGAGGCAACAGGGGACACTGCAGGGGCTCCCCAACACCTGTGCAGGGCAGCCCTGGGGTGACAAGGGCTGCTTGAACCACACAGAGATGTTTTTGTGAATGGATAACATCCCCTGCTGCTTCCTCCTGAGGGTGCCCTGGCACAGCATCCCCAGGTCTCCCAAGGGAGCCCAAGACCAGCATCACAGCACCCACCTTGGTCACCAGTACCAACCCCCCAGTGAGAACTTCCCTTGCAAGGAAGGATAATTGCAATTACCCTTACTCTCTTGCAAGAGAAACTACCCAAAGTCAGCCTGTCCCCATCTGTCTCCATACGCAGGGAGTCCTGCAGGCCATGGAGAAGAGGATGAACCTGCTGATTTTCCATGGCAACACCAGAGAATGACTCCATCCAAGAAGAAACCTCCCCAAGACCCATCCTGAGGCTTTGGGAAGGGGAAGCCCCTGCCAGAGAGAAGATGGTGATGGGCATGTCCAGCTCCTCCACCCCCAGCATTGCATTTTACAAGGAGAAAAAGAAGAACCATCCCAAACTGGTGGCTTGAAAGGCAAAAAAGGAGCTTTAACTACATTGCTACCACTGGGAAAGGAGCATGCCAAGCCCCCCTAAAGAAACCAGGCAGCCCAGAAGGGGAACAGGGGCCAGTGGCCAAGGAAAGGGGGTTCCCTGTTTCCTCCAAATTCCAGCAGGGGGGAAATACCAATCACTTCACCCTTGGAAAAGCCTGAAGAGCTCAGAAAAACACAAGGAAGAGTGATGGACCCCTAAGCAGCCCCCACAGCAGCCTGAGCCTGCGGAGGCCTGAGGTGGGGTTATGGGTTCAAGAGCTGGAGCCCACAGCCCTGAACAATTTTGGTGGCACTGCAGAGAGGAGGAGGAGGAGGAGGGAGAAGGGGTGCCCAGACCACTGAGCTGCCCCCACAACCCGAACAGTTTCCCTGAGAGATGGTGCTGCCTTCCAAACCTCGCCTTGCTTTGGTCGGGATTAAAAGAAGAGCTTTAGGAGATCAGCCCTAAATCCAACCTCACGCTGCTCCTGGCACAAAAGGGAACTGGTAACAGCTTGTGCAGCTCCTGCCGCTGCACAGTGCCGGCCGTGGGGATGTCTGGGGGGCGGATGGGGGTCTCATCCCTGCCCCTCCAGGATGCTCTGAGGTCACGCTGCATCCTCTGCCCTCCGCAGCCACAGGGTGAACACTTGGAGGAGCGGGGTTGTGGAACTGTCCCTGCACATGCAGCAGGACAGACGGCCCTGGCCCCGGCCCCGTCCTCTTCCCCTCCTCCCAGCTGGGACCAGAGGGACCCAAACCCCTGGGAAGTGTCCCCAAAAGCCCGTGCCACGCCCTGCCAAGGACACTGTACTCTCAGGGCGGGGGCTGCTGTTTGACTTTCTCCTGCTCTGGCACGAGGGCAGCTGGGCTGGGTGGGACCTGTTTGTGCTGAGAAGCTTCTTTGGGTGGCCGTTTCCCTCTCCCTCTCCTCTCCCTCTCCCCCTCCTCTCCCTCTCCCTCTCCTCTCCCTTTTTTCATTTCCCTGGAAAAGGAGACCTGGAGGGGCAGACCCCAGTGCATCAACCAACCTGCATGGCATTCCCAAAACTTCCCCATTCCCAGCCTGAGCTGGACGAGGTTGTGCTGGTTGTTGCATCAGCCCTGGCAGAGGCTCCCTGGCTGCTGCTGGGCTGAGCATGGTCCCAGCTGCACAGGGCAGGATGGGGCCGTGGGGCTGAGATGGGGTGGAGAGGCTGGAATGGGGTGGAGGGGCTGGGATGAGGCTTCTGCACCCCCCAAGAAATGGGGCCAGCATAAACCCAGGGCTGTGGGTGGTGCTGGATCACAGCTCTGTGTTGCAGGGACCCAGACCCAGGCCAAGGGGGATGGGGCCAAGGACCCTCTGTGTCACCCCAAACTCTGCTGGTAAATACAACCCACCATCATTCAGGGCACCAGCGAAAGTGGAGCCCTGGGATCAGCCCTTGGGAGCGAGGAAAAAATAAATAAATCAGAAATTCACCCACCCCCCACCCTCGAACAATGGGTCTGTTAATTAAAATCAAATCTGTGGTGGAACAGGTTGTGCTGGAGCTGGCTCAGGAAGCCCCGTGTGCCCGCAGAGGTTGGCCCACGGTGCAAGAAGGTGCTGCCTGCAGCACCCAGGATGTCTCCCAAACCCCCAGGCACTTCCAAAAGCCCTTCCCAGGCAGTGGGGTGGGGGGGCCAGGCACAGGCTTTTAGGGTCACCTCCACCCAGACTGAGGCTGGGGACAAGGAAAGGGATGTGCTGTGCTGTGCCAGGAGGCACCAGGGATGTGTGGGACCCAGAGTTCCAGCAGGGACCCAGGTGAGTGCTCAGAGGCCGCTGACAATTTGGGATCCTGTCAGCAAGTCCCAGCTGCCCTGCAAGCCCCACAGTGCCTGCCATGCCACGTCCCTCCTGGCTGCCAAACCCTGTGCCACGCACCACTCTTATCTCTGGGTGGAGGGAGGAGGATTGGCCAAAACCTCCCCATAGGCAGAGCGGGGACTGGGGACAGTGCTGGGGGGCTGGGAAGGTGGCAGCCTGGGGGTTAAGCTCTGCTACCTGCAAGGTTACAGAGCTGGAGACAGGGCAAGCCCTGGGCTCACCTCAATGCACACTCAGGAGGGACGCAGCCCATCCCAGGGCTCCTGGACCCTCAACTCCCCACCAACCTCCTCCAACACCACCGAGGTGCCCCAGCTCCTCCTGCCATTACCTGCATGGCTGCTGTTGTGGGGACCAGCTGTCCCCACGGGTCCCCACACCCCGGGTCAGGCTGCCCTCTCCATCAGCACAGGCAGGCAAACAGCAGTGGCAGGGGACAGGCACAGCCCGCCAGTGACCTGACCAAAGCCTGGTGCTTGGTGTCCCCCCGGTGAGCAGCAGAGCTTGGTGTTCCCCATGCAGGGCCAGGGAGCCCCTGTTTATAGCAGCACCTTCCTCCTCATGCTCCCAGCCTGGAGAATGCCCGTATTGTGGGGATTTGGCAGCTGCACCACGTTTGTGTTTCACTAACCGAGCAGAACCACCAAAACCAAACCCAGAGCCAAAGGGACTTTGGGGTTGACAAAAAAAATCACCCGTTGGGAAAGCAGCCGGGACAGTGCAGGTCTGGAAAAGGGGTTCAGCTCCAGAGACACCCTGGAGCTCATGGGACACTCCATAAAGGGCCCCAGCTGCTGGTTGGTCACACAGTGCCCCGAGGTACATTGTCCCCTGCCTGGCACAGGGGCTGGCAGAACCCTTGGGGTCTCTGCTGGTACCAGATGGGCTTGGGAGGAGGCAGCCCTGGGAGACCCGACTCTGTCCCACCCTCCTTGCTTGAGTAACAGGGGGTTGCAAAGACACAAAATTAGCAAATCCCATTTCATTTTGGGTGACACCATCCCAAGAAGTGCCAGGAACCTCATGAAGAGGGACAACCCGTCCCTGTTTGAGCACTAATGGCAACTGGAGGTGTAAGGAGCTGTGGGATGGGATGCTGACACGGGACGGCACCGTGTCCTCCCTCCCCAAACTGGTGCTGAAGGAGGAAGGGAAGGAGAGTTGGGAGGATGCTGGGGGAGCACTGGGAGTTGGGGGGCCGTGTCTTACCTTGAGGGTGCGTGGGTGGTTCACAATCCACATGGGTCCCAGCACAGGGTGGGAAGAGCTGTCCCCGTGGCGCTCGGTGTGGTGTCTGTGGGGTGCATGGCCCCAGCGGGGCAGCCCCAGCTCGGGTGGGGAGGGTGGCCAGGAGCACCTGCCTGGCTCAGCGCCGGCCCCGCGGCGGCAGCACGGCCGGGATGAGCCACATGGGCTCTCAGCAGGCACAGCAGGATGGGCACAGGCACAGGGAGCAGCACAGGGCACTCGGGTGGCGCCGGGGGTGGCAGAGGCTGCGTGAGGTGCGCACGGGACGTCGGCAGTGTCAGGGCTCAGCCAGAGCCTCCTTTGCCCATTATATCCAATTCCTTCCTTATTTACCTGAACAAACAAGCGGCGCTTACCTCAGCTGAGGTGTTTGAACAGCCCGGGCCGGGTTAACCCTTGGCAGGTGCATCCAAGCACTGGGCTCAGACCCAAACGGGCCCTGGGAGAGGAGCAAGTTAACCAAGCACTGTTAACCCCTTCCCACTCCCACTTGGGATGAGGCCAATGGCTCCTCCTGGAGTCAGACCTGCAGCACAGAGACCTGTTGGATGTGTGAGAGTTTCTGGCCAGGCACTGCAGCATGGCACAGCTCCCAGAGCAGGTGGGAACATCCCTGAGAGATACCCCAGGAGCATCCTCAACTGGTACCCAGGAGCATCCCTGAGGGATACCCCAGGAGCATCCCCAACTGGTACCCAGGACCATCTCTGCCCCGAACCCTGGGACCAGTCCTTTCCCAAGATCTGCAGCCATGAGGGGTTTGTGATGAAGCCTGGGATTGAGGGGGCTCAGAGCCATCAGGAGCAACGGGAGCCCCTGACACCACCTGAATTGTCCTCACCCCAGGACATGGCACAGTCCAGTGCCCGGGGATCCATGAGTGCTGCTGCAGGCAGGACTGGGCACGGGGGCACAGCCAGAACGTGCAGCACTCCAGGCCCAGGTTGTCCCCACCGGCATAAGCAGGAAAAAGCAGTTCTGAGCAAGACAGACACCAAGTTGGTATTTATTGTCTTTTTTTTAGCACATGAAACAGGCAGGGCAGTTCAGGCGGTTCTTCCACGCACGTAGTGCTGCCAAAACTAAACTCCCCTGTACCCTAAAAACCTGTGTCAGGCCAAACCCCACCACAAACCCCGACGGTGCAACTCAGGTCGGCCCCACGTCACCGAGTCCTGGGGGGGCCACGTAGCCTGTCCCCAGCCCATGGAGTGGGAGAGCTGGTGTCCCCCTGCCCTGACCCGGGCCAGTCCAGCACAGTTGATAAGCCTTCCATCGGAAATGTTTGCCGGGAGGAAAATAAAACCCTGGGGAGAGGCGACCCCAGCCCGAGTGCTACGAAAGGGCTTTGTTGCTATCGGTAGCACCAGGAGTTTCTGCCTCCCTTTGAAAGTCCTCAATGTTATCTTATCGTGGGGAAAGCTCCCCCCGGATCAGTGCCCCTGTGTCCCAGGGGAGCTGTTTTGGTAAACACAGCCGGGTCTGGAACACGTGGTGGTGGTGGGTGTGGGGGACAAGGGGTGGGGAGGACCCCTGGGTGAGTGGCTGCACTGGGAAGCCACCAGTCCCTGCTCGGGCTTTCCCAGGGGTTGGGCATGTGGGACAGGGATGAGGCACAGTCAGGAGGGGGGTCCAGGCCACCCAGTGCCCCCACAGCACTCCCAACTCTTGGCAGACACAGTAAAGCCCATTGGCCTGCTTGAAGCATCCTCTGCTTTGGGCAAGGGCTCATGGGCACCCAAACCTGCTCCCATGTCCCACCCCAGGATCCCCTGAGGGCAACAGAGGCAGGAGCATCCCAGCAAAGCCCCAGGGCCACAGCCCTGTCAGCATGGATACCTTTCCTATAGCATGGATACCTTCCCTATAGCATGGAAATGCAGGTACCTTGACTGTGGAAACTGAGAATGCAGAGTGAAATCACGTGTGAACTCCACGCTGGGCTCACACAAACCGTGCTGGGAAGCCATGGTGGCCATCCCACCCTTCCTGTGGATGCTCTGCTCTGCTGCCCCGTGGCTGGGCTGCAGGAGGGGCATGTTTGGGCAGCAGGTTACAGTTTTCATGGGCTCTGAGAGATGGATTTGCTGTGACACCACCCCCAGGTCACCCTCATTTATGGGGTTTCTTTACAACTTCCCAGCAGAGCAAACACCAAACCAGAGCACTCAAGGGAGACAGGAGCAAAGCAGAGCAGAGGACAGCTGGGGACACTGGGCAGGATGTCACCAGGCAGAGGGGATGCACCAGCAGTCCCTGGTCCCTGCTCCAGAGCATCTCAGATCCGGGTCATCCTGGGCTGTCTGGGAGCCTGTTACCCGACTCACACCTGGGTCTGAAAGAGCTTTCCCTGCTCTTCTTATCAGTAGCACTGGGATCTTGATAAAGTAAGAGATTAAAGGAAAAAACATTTGCTTTTCTGGGTTAAGGGAGAGCTCGGCTGCACAGCACTGTGAAAGCAGGCAAAAGGCCCCAAACTGACAGCCCAGCTTCCCTGGCAGCAGGTCCTGTGGCTGCAGCCACTCCGTGTCACCAGCACCAGCCGTGCCGGGTTGTCCCCGCCGCCTTTCGCAATTGCAGCTCCACACAGCTCTGCTTGCACATGCAAACCAGGGAAAGGAGAGATTGCAACACCTGAGGAACAACAAAAGAGGGAAATGAAGTCTGACTTCTCTGCCCCGTGTGCGCAGTTTTCGGTGCTTTTTTCCTTGTCCTCCCTGTCAACCCATCGGCTCCAATTCCGGTGCCTTTTGCCACGGCTGAAACTTCAACGCTTGGGAACGTGGCCAGAGGGGAGAGATGGAGAAATGACTCATGAATCAGCCTGGAAGAATCTCTGCCCACCTGCTTGCAGCTAATCTCTGGCTCCATCACAAGAGCAATAGATAAGCAGCATGTCACATATAATAAAACTATTGAAGGCCCTTGATGTCACTGCACAAACCACAGAGACCACGGAGCCCGACCTGTCCCCAGACACAGCTGTGCTTCCTGGTCCCCTGCAGTGGTGGGACCTGCTCTGCTCCAGCTCCCACACAGCATCTGGGGACACTGGTGGTCCTTCCAAGAGGCCTCATCCTGTACCCCATGTCTGTGCCTCAGGGCAATGCTGTGTCAGGGTGAATCCTGGCTCTAGTCTGCAGGATAGGCACGCTCAGGCTTTTCTGCAGCCCAGGGAGATTGGAAATGGTGGAAGTGGTTGAATTACCTTTAATGCAACCCCTTCCACCTCTTGGAGGGGACCCTGGAGGTGACAAAGGCTCTGCAGCAGAGCCCAGAGTTACTCCAAGGACCAGGGAGTGCAAGTGCAGAACACACTGGTGTGCAGAGAGGGACTTTGTTGTGCAATGACGCCGTGCAGATCTAACAGGGAGCATGTCCTGAGCTCCCAAACTGCCGGGAATGCTCCAGAGCCAAGACCATATGCATCCCCTCAGACTCCTCCTCACCCATCAGACATTCCCACTTCCTGGGCAGCCCCGGGGCAAGCACGGCCACTCCTCTTTATTACTCCCCCATCTCCCAGCTGCTGCCATAAACTCCATTTACAGGGCTCTGTGTGTGCTTGGGGCAAACAGCTGCCTTATTGCTGAGGTCCCACCCGTGGCCCACCCTGATAGAGGGGACGGGGCACTCGGTCCCCACTTCTGCATGGGCTCCTGGCCACTGCTCTGACATTCCCTGCCCTCTGCCTGGGGCAGCTCCTGGTGCTCCTGTGCTGCTGCAGGTGGGACTGTGGTGTTACCTGCATTCCAGAGCAGCCCTGGAGGGTGCAAGGAGAGGGAGTTGGGAAGCCAGCTCCATCCAGGGGAGTGAGGGTGGGTGTCTGCTCCACACTGGTGGCACAGAAGGTCCCAATGCCATCCCTTGGCTTAGCTCAGAGGTGTTGGTGCTCATCTGGCCCCATGCAAAGGCTCCTTCATGCCTTGGGGTGACAGGAGGTGACAGTCTTTGGTTCTTGGGTGTCACAGTCCCTCTTCTGCAGCCTGGCTGTACCTGGGAGGGTGGCTGAGGAAGGACAAGCCGGTGGGGGGTGAAGACACCAGGGTGATGGCAGCACGGCCAGCCCCTGGCCCACCAGCTCCCCACCCTTCCCACCCCAGGGGTTGGGTGCCCAGCTGGGCTGAGTGCTGCCAGTGCAAACCCCAGGTGACGCAGGGGAGGTCACAGGTGCCTGGCCAGGCAGGGAGCAGCAGATCCACCACCGTGTTTGCTGTTCCCTGCCCAAAGCCCTGCTCTTGTCTTCCTCCAGTTGCATTAAACTCCTGCTTTTGTCTCTTGGGATTAAAAGCCTGGAAATGGCTGCGGGTCGCATGGCAGTGCCAGGAAGAGAGGGCTCAGGGCGGGCTGGGTGCGTCCCACCCAGCAGGGTGAAGGAAGGTCATGGCTCCCCCTGCACCATCACTGGAGTTTTGGGGTGCAGAAGAGGGAAACCCCTGTCTGGGGAAGAACCCTACACTGGCCTCTTCACGCAGCTGCTGCATCAGCACACGAACCCCCAAATCACACCCAGCACAAGAGAACCCCCCCCCAAAATAACTCCCACAGGCTTCGTGCTGGTGTTTTGTCACCGTCACCCCCCGTGCCACCCAGCAGCACGGCCTCGCTGGGCCCTTGGGCAGCAGCAGTTCCCAGGCACACACGGGCAGCCAGGTGAGACGGGCCGGGCCCTGTGCCAGCAGACGGGATGTTGTCTTTTCACACAGCCCCAGCGCGGGGCTGAGCGGCAGCGAAACCCTCCGCGGCTTTGGTTCCCACACTGGGTGCCACTGAGAAATGCAAATTCATTCTTCTGCCGCTGGTTCTCCCCACATGCAAAACGATCCTCGGGCAGAACGGCCCCACGGAGTGCCAGCCTGGGGAGCGTGGGAGCCGCTGGGCAGGGAAACACCCCGGGTGGGAGAGGGTGGCACAGGCAGCTCCAGCACTCCTGAGGACACCTGGGGCTGTACGTGCTGCCCCGGGAGCAGGGGACGCTCTTGGTTCCCCCTTGGGTCCTGCACTGTCCAACCTGCAGAGGGTTCTGCACTGGGGATAAGACCCTAAAAGTAACTCCAAAACCCACACTCAGCCCCAACTCAGCTCTACATAAGAGCTGTTGGGGCTGCGTGGTGGGCAGTCACTCCTCTCCCTTCGCTCCTGACCTGCTGAGCCAGGGTTGCAGCCCCAGGAGAGCAGAGAAGTGGGGAGGGTTCCCTGGGGACCCCATGAGGGATGAGGCAGCTCCACATCCTCCAGCACTGCATGGAGCTGTGGGTCCCTGCTCGGGGACATGGAGCTGCTCAGCAGAGCCAGCCGTGACTCAGCTCTGACTCACCCAGCACCGAAGGAAACGTGTCACTCCCGAGAGCATCGTCCGCTCAGACACCTCGTCCTGGGGACTCAGCAAGGAGCCAGGACCTGGGAGGGGGGTCACAAAGGGAAAAAGGGCTATGGGAGGGGGGCAGGACCCCAAATGAGGTCCCGTGTTCTGCCTTCCCCCACTGCACAGGGTTTGAGCTGGCCACAGAGCTTGGAGGTATTTACTTTTCCCTGGCAAACACATGAGTCTAGGGGGAGCAGCTCATGGTCATCCCTGGCCTCATCAGACACCCTGACACTGTGAGGAGTCACCTTTCCTGGAGCCTGGTCTGGGGAGGAGGGAGCTGTGACAGACACCAGGAGCATGGAGACAGACACTGGGGGCATGCAGAGCACCCACCAACACCCTGCTGGAGACAGGCAGCACTCCTTGTGGCATCCCTGGTTTCTCAGGGCAGGATATTAAAGCACAAAGTGATTAACACTCCACGAGGGAGCAGAGCTGGAGCTCCAACCCCAGTGTGGGATGTGACCTGAAATGGCTCCATGTTCCCCTCAAAAGGCTGTCCCTGCCCAAGCCTGTCTCTCCTCATTCTGGTTCTTCCCATCCTGGTGCTGGCTCAGGCACTGGCAGAGCAACGACGTCGCTTCTCTCCTCAGTGGTGGATTCTGAGGGCAGCAAAATGTTTGTTCTGTCAACACGTGCCTAATCCTCAACCAAAAGCTGATGAAAATGCCATGGGGGTGGAAGGATGGGAATAAGCTGCCCTTTGAGACAAAGCCCTGGTGGTGACAGCCACAGGCCACACTGGGGGAATGGGGATCCTCCACCAGCACCCCAGTCCTGGGGGCACCCAGTACCAGGCAGGTACAGGGGGATGGTTCTCCATGGAGCAGGGATGGGCTCCAGCTGCAGCCTGGCCCTGCCACAAGCCCCAGCAGGATCTCCAGTTCCATGTTGGAGCTGCAGCAAACACATCCTTGCTCTGCAGGGATTGCCCAGCCTCAGCAGTCAGTCCCAGCTCCTTTCCCTTGAAACTGCAGCCAGCAGGTGCAGGCAGCACATGGCAACATCCCTGCAGCCAGCCTGGGACCGTCCCTGTCCCTGCCCACCCAGCACTCGCTGTGACACCATCAACAGGCTCATGAACGTCATGAATGGGCTCACCTGAGGATTAGTGTTTCCAGATGACCCATAAAACCTTTTTTCTGGTGGGATGAAACAACACTTTGTCCTGCAAGGCTCGTTTCCAGGCTGGCTGGGGCTGGGCTGAGCAAGCAGTGCTGCCCCTCACTGCCCATCCCAAGGCAGCCACTCCAGCCCAGCCCCACAGGGACCTGCTCCTGGCACCCAACAGCACCAGCCCTGCACCCTTCACCCTCAAAAAACAAAAAAAAAAAAAAAAAAAAAAAAAAAAAAAAAAAAAAGAAAAAAAAATAGAGGGGGAAAAGAAAAAGGTACATTTAGCAGTTTCCATTTGTTTGCTCTTTAAATAATTGTTTCCTTATCGCTATTGATTTAGATCCCTTTAAAATTCTGACAAACCTGCTTCTCAGGCACCGCCACCCGCTTCCTCCCTGCCTGCTCCCTGCAGGCAAGGCAGAGCAGCCAGGCTGCTCCCGAGGGTCACCTGCTCAGGGAGGCACCCACTCACCCCCTCCTTCCCATGAGGGACAAACCAGGATGCTCCAAAGCTGCAGTTTGGGAGCTTGTCCTGCTCTTCCCATCCCACTGAGGACCATCAGGCACAGATGCTTTGGGGCTGCTGCCATGTCCTGCCAAGCTTGGGGGGCTTGGAGTAGCAGGCAGGGACAGCCACAAGGGGGTCAGGAAGGAGGTGACATTACACCATGGAGAGCTCTCGGAGTCCTTTGATGGGAGCAAGGACGAGCCCAGTGCTGGGGAAGTGATGGGTACCTGCCCAGGTGGCTGGAAAGGCAGTGGCTGCAGTGGTCACAACTGCCCCACTCCAGAATCCAACCAAGCTCTGCTCTGGCCACAAACAGTCCTCATTAGTGCAGCACAGGCACCACTGGGACCAAGCCATGACAGGATGGGTTCAAGTGTCCCTCAAGCATGGCCAGGATGCGCCTGTGGTCTCGCTGGGGACAGGGACCCTCTCTGCTGCCAAATACAGCAGTGCCAGTCCTCAAGCACCTCTCACTGCCTCCTACCAGAAGCCTTTCAGCCCTGCTGGGCTCACTGGGCCTGAGGAGCTCGTCCCATGGTCCCTCCAAAGCCACCCTGGGTCTGGGGCTTCACTGTCACAGGTTGACATCACAGCCCAGCCTGCAGCTGTCAACTGAGGAAACCCAACCACAGTAAACAACAAGGAGGGAAAATGCAGCAGGTTAGCTAATGAGGAATGCCAGTTCTTGCTGTGTTTCCTGCAGGACAGCCAGTGCTGCACAGCCCCTGCTGAGCTCAGCTGCTCCACACCAGCAGTGCAGGGAACTTGGCCCCAGTAGGGGTTGAAACTCCCCTCCTGTGGGATGGCTTCCCTGGAAAAGGACCTGGCTTACCCCAGCCCTGAGACCTGGGGGTCTGTCTCTCCCACAGAACTGTGCACTGCCCTGGGGCTGGGAGTGGGAGCAGAGCACCCAGATCCCCTTTTCTCCACAGCCTTTCATCGCCCTCCAAACTGGGACACAACATGGACCTTGAGGTGTGCAGACCCTTCCTCATCCCCTGCCCAGGGGATTCTGCCCACGCAGTCCCTGCCCAGCTCAGCAGCATCACCACAGCCTTACAGTGGTGGTGCCAGGCCAGGTGACAAATGCCACCCCCCTGCCCAGCCCAGCCAGGACGTGGCTCTCATGTGCCTGGCCACTGTCACCAGCGGGTCCCCAAGCCTGGAAAAGCCACATCCCACTGGCCCGAAGGGTTTTGTGGACAAGAAACAACCTCAGCTCCCTCTGCTGGCACCTGCCCCAGGCCGGGTCTGTCCCCAGCACACCCGGTTTGAACACCCTTCACTTCACCCAGGGTCCACGCCAGCCCGGCCCCAGCATCTCCCAGTTCCCACCAGCAGCACACGGAGCCACAGTCTCCGTGGTCCCCATGATGTCCCTGTGGTGTCCCTGCTCCCAGGACACTGCACCACTCACTCCAAGTGCAAAGATGTGAAAACCAAACATTTTCCCCTCCCTTTTTGAGTGACTCCGAGGGCATCACTCCTGCAGGGAAGAACTAACCAAGACCACGGGAACATGATGAGTGAGGCAGCTCTGGTGCCAGCCCAGCTCCAGCTGCCGTGCAGAGCAGAGCCCGCAGGCTCCACGGGGCAAACAGGGCTGGGCTGTTCCTGCGTGTGCCATCTGCCTCCTCGTCGGGCTCCCCATGAGCTTCTACCCCTCAGCTGTTTTATCAATGGCAAGGAACTCTAATCTCAAACGTTTCCTATAAGTAATTACTGTGTAACTGGGTATTTTGCTATGAACACTCAGGATCAGCAGCTGAACAGCAGGTTACAGAGAGCTTGCAGAGAGAACTCAAGTTTCCCCTTCCCCTGCTCCCTACCCACAGATCCATGGCATCACCTCCCTCCTGGCATGTTAACATTCCCCTGGGCATCCCAAGAGATCTGCAGAGAAGCATGAGTAGAGGGAAAGGAGTAAGCACAGATTCCCACTCGGCATCACGCTGCACATCACAGGCTGCTGCCACAGGGTTGGTGGAAGCAGCAGGTAGGACGGGAAAAAACTAAACAAACCCCACAAATCTCTGCCTTTTTCCTCTCTGCTGCTGTTCCAGGTGCTGATCCTGGTGCCCATTAGAGCCCTTGAGCTCACACCTGCAGATGTGAGGACATGCAAAGGTGCTGGGTAGGTTTAGGAGCAAATCCTGCCCTTCTCTTCATCCAGAGGTGTACAGTCACCCAGCGAGGCACAGAGCATGGGCTAAGCAGTCCTGGGCACTCAGCACACCCTCATCCCTATAATCCATCACACAGAGCAGGCAACATCCTCCTTCTGACCACCACATCGCTCAGGGGACCACAAAAACCTGCAGAAAACCCGAATTATTTTTATAACTTTTAAGGGACAATGATCTGGTTCCCCTTAAAAAAATAAACAAGCAGCAGAAGCACCTGAGCAGCCCCAGGTGCCGTTTGACTTGGTCTCCTGCCCGGTGGCGTGGGACGGCAGTGCGGGATGACCCACTCGGGAGGTATCATTGCAGGTGTGATGGGATTTTCCTGCACTGGCAACCTCTGACAGGTTGCAACCCTAAAGACAAACAGATTTTTTCAAGCAAACAAGGAGTAAATGCAAAGCTGGGCAGCAGCAGGGCGGGCGATCCTCCCCTGCCCAAACACAGTGGCCTTGGGGCACCCACGTGCACCCAGGGCTCGAGGGGCGCGTTCTGCTCAGGGCACAAAGCAAACACCCACAGGCACAGGGAGCAGGATGTCTGTTCCCAGTCAGGCTTTCAGTCAAGCTTAATGCCACACGAAAGCTCCAGGCATTTATTCAAATGGTAAAAGCAAACCCAGCACACACAGATTGAGGTTTCTCGCAGGGATTAGTAACAAACTCCCAGGTAAGCAAAGGAATGGCCTCGGCTGAGCTGCTCCCCGGTGCAGTTTATCCAGATAAGGCTTGGGCTGGGTGCCCTGAGCACCAAAGCCTCACCTGGGAACTCAGATCCACTTGAGATGACTGTGCAGGGTGTCCAGCAAAGAAACACCTTCATGTGCCCCCATCTTGATACACAGGAGCACCAGGTATTCCCTTAGGGATTTTGAGAATAGAAAAAGACCAAACTTCCTTCCTTCCAACTCCCTCTCCTGCCTCCTGGAGCAATCTGGGAGACAGCAGGTCAGATTCCTGTAGGCTGGGCTGCTTGAAGTGTGAAGCATCACTGCATCTTGCACCAGGCTCCAAGGGAAGGGCCAAGGGGAAGGGTTGGGATGCAGATCAGCCACACAAGGAGCATCTGGGGATGCAGCTGTGGCACTGCTCTGTGTGGAGATCACTGAGATCATCCCACTCCTCCTCAGGAACTGTTGTAAGTGACCTGACCTTGTCACGAGGGAATCCATGGTCAGCACTGGAGATCTGGCTGTGCTGGCACCTGGTGCAGCCCTGGGGGGATCCACCTCCTGAAAGGATGCTGCAGGAGCCCCCTCCCTCACAACCTCCCTCCCAGCCTCTCCCCACCCTCACCCGGAGACTGGAGAGGTGGTCTGAGAACCTCAACATGCACCAAATTTGGTTTGGTTTCACAGTGATTTGGGGTAAATCGAGGCTGGAGCTGGGTTTAAGGATGATGGGTGTCTGAGGATGGAGCGAACTGGGTACAGATAACCACAAGGTGACAGACTTAAAAGTTTCGCAGCTTCAATAAAACTCAACAGCTACAGAGCAATTTTTCTGTGTTAATTTAATCATACAAATATTCATTTATACATTAAGGAAAAAGCTTCCTTTATTTTCACCCCCAAATGTGCTATCATAGGACTTCTCCCAGACTCAGAGAGGCAACACACCATCCCGTGCTACACATGCACTGCCCTGGCGAGCACAGACAGGCTGGGAACCACCCACGCACTCACACACGGAAAGAATGAAACACAACAGAAACCCAGACGTGGGACAGCGTGCATTTCCCACCCACACTGCTGCTCTCTGACTGCACAGCTCTGTCCCAGCTCCCAAACCCTGTCGAGGCCTGAATCCAACTCCCAAGCTGTGGGCAGCAGATTCCCACTCCCCCCACCCCTCCCATGGCACTGCCAGTTCAGCGCCAGTCCCAGGGACATCCTGCTCCAGCTTGCCAAGGCTGAGAGGTGCCACTTCTTGGGTTGTGTTAGTGACAGGGCCCAAGTGGCTCTCACTTGCCTCAGGCACCCCCTTAGAGGCCATGAGAGATGTTCTGCATTATCCTTTTCCCTATGGGAACACATACAACCTCAGTGTCCTGAGGTCACTTGGGCAGAGCTTTACCAAATTCATGTCAAATCCCCCATTTAAAAGCTGGACACCTGAGAGCATGAGCAATCCAAGGGCTGGCTGCACCATGAAGCTCCAAGGAAGCAGGAGATAAAACCACCTTTGGCCTCAGCAAAAGTTTTAACTCTAGGATAAACCCAGAGGTAGAGCAGCCCTTGACTGAAACATCCTTCCCCTGCCACAGCCAGGGCCACAACCTCAAACTCAGTGAGCCAGCACTCTGTGGATACCTCAGCTCCTGGGCAGAGCAGGATGGGAGCAACAAGAGCTGCAGATTTCAGAGCAACTCAGCTCTGGCCCTGCCCTTCCTCACACTCCAGAGCATGTGACCCTTGTCCCTGGGACACGAGGGTCTGCAAATGCACAAGAGGAGAGAGAAACAGCCCGTGTAGAAAGCATGAGGTGCATGCAGGTTCTGTTTTTTCAAGACAAGGGAAATTCAGCCTTAGGAGCACAGAAACACGACAATGGCAGCCATGGGACATGTGAGGAGCACACGTGCATGGGAAAAAAAGCCAGCACAGGGGTATCCAAGAGCCTCCCAGGTGCCCCTGCTGACACCAGGCAAAGGTCACAGCACCAGCTTTAACTCACAGCCTCAGATCTTGAGTTCCCCTCCCTTCCACTACGCAGCTGACACAAGGAGCTCATAAAGATAGGGAATCACACTGTCGCTTGGACCAACCACAGCCTCGAGGGGTTCAGTGCCCTCAGAAGGGGAGCAGCAGTGCTGCAGGACCTGCGATGTATGTTCCTGCCCCCAGAGGGGCTCACATGAAGCATCTGGGAGAAAAGAAGGGGATGAGGAAAGACTCCACCTGCCCACACACTATGGGGCTGCAGATAATTCCCCAGACTAGTGCTCATGGAAGGTAACTAGTCCAAGGGAGAATGTTGTTACAGGACAAGAACCAAACACAGAGAGCAGAGCAGCACCTTTGGTGGGTTCACTCTGATCCCAACACTCCCCCAGCTCCCGGGGCTGTCAGGGCTGAGCCAGGTGCCCACCACACTGCAAGAGCAAGTGTCAGGCAGCCTAGATCCTGAAGTGCCAGTTCTATGCAGGTAATTTTTTACATTATACTTGTTTCTTCCAGAAAACAGATTTCTGAAGGAAAATTTCAGGTAATGGTCATCTTTGACAACTGAACCTGTGAAATATAAACAACACTTATCACCCAATTCTTCCTCTGCTGGACACAAGGAACTCCCACTGTCCCCACGAGATCCATCCATATGCACTCAGGAAACAGTCCTTGGCAGCTGCAAAAAAGGATTCCCCCATTCAAAACCAACCTCAAAAACATGAACAGCCAAGAGCAGTCAGGGCAGGGCTGAGTGTGCAACTCCAGCATAGGGAAAGGCCTTCACTGGTAAGATCTGGAAGAAGGTAATGAGAGCTTTGCATATTCCTCTATCTTTGGCAGATGGCTGTTCCAGCCTGGTTTATTGGGCAGGACAGTGCCCTGACCCTGCTCCCTGCAGCAGTCTGTGGGACAGCACTTCACAACAAACCCACCACAGCTCGAGGCTGAGCTCCATCCCCTCACACCCAATCCAGAACTGAGGAAAACACACTGCAGGAACAGCAGAGCAACACAAATCTTTTGTGATCCCTCTCCTAACGCAAGCCCTGGAGAGCCCACTCATAGCCCTGCCAACAAAAGCAGATGAAGTTGAGGCAAGAGAAGGACCCAGCTGCTGGTGCCAACTCCTGCTCTGAGTTCCAGAACACTTGGATCAGTCTTCAAGCTCACACCTCAGCACAGGAGAAACAAATGCAAACTTATGCTCTGTAAGAGAGAGAGGAGACTCCAAATGGAAAGGACTAGACAGCCATAAAGCTTTGCAACTACCACCAGGCGAATTACAGCTACAGAGACTCCCCTTGGCACATGGTGCTTGTGTGGTGGCTCTGGGCACAGCTGCTGCACACTGAGAGTGAACAGAAAGGGATTTTGACCTGCTAACCACACAGGACAGCTTTGGGACTTGAATAAATTGGATTCTTATTAACATGGGTGTGTATTTGTGTATTCATGTACAAGGGGAAGGGAGACAAGCCCTCCACGTTATCCCAGAAGTCCCAGAGTCTCCCTCTTCAACTCTGACACTGAGACTTGGCCTCAGCGTGGTTCCCAACAACAAGCAAGACAATTAACAGCAACACCCAAACCAAAAGGAAAAGAAGAATCAAAAGATTAAAAAGTCAGTAACTAAAACCAGCAGATGCCATTAAAAACACAGCCCTGGATGCAGACCCAAGCTGGCATTAAAAAGGTCTGGCAGGAGCAGCCCCTGCACAAACCCCAGTGGGTGCTGGGCCAGCCCCATTGGGCAGCAAACCAGGACGTTCTGGGAAAATGCACGCTGTCCCTGGGGAAAAAATATGAACAAGAAACAAACAGAAATTAAACATTTGCTCAAACTACAACCGCTCTGTAGGCAAAATATTCTTTTTTAAAGATGGCTTTTAAATTTTCATTTTTAAACTTCTTTTTAAGCTACCTAATTACGTGTGAGGATGATTTCTAAAAACCCATAGGACTGGTGTCTCTTCTTCCTCATAGCATTTACACCACTCTGCAATCCAGCAGTCACACATGCATACCCAGGTTTTGGATTTTCCTCTGGAAACATCTAGTCTTAAGTTATTGGGCTTTTGTTTTTTCTTCTTTATCCAGATCCCGGAGGCAGAGAAGGGGGGTCCACGCTGTGTCTGTCTGCCACATGAATCCCCCTCCCTTCCCCCAAAAGTCAGGTTTTTTTTCTTAAATTCTCCTCTTGTCGATACCCGTTTTGTGTTTTTGTGTTTTAAGACTGTCCGAAGGGATAAGGACCGTGGAAACCCTGAAAGAAAGTTGGAGACATAATCAATTTCAACAGGCAAGAAACAACCCACTCAGTGCTTACCTCCAAATCCTGCTCAGCCCAGCCCAGGGCTTCCCCCCTAAAGCAGCCCCTCTCTCCTGCCATGTCTGTCCAGCCTCACAGACCTGAACAGCACCTGCCAGGGTTGGTTTCCCCACAGAGGGGAGATGCCATCACTTACCTCTGTCAAGTGTTTTTTAGGCCAAGGTCACAAAATAACCTGTGTTTTCAACACCAGAATCTCCCAGAGATGTTACACCACCTCCAAGCCCACTCCCTGCAGCCACCCCAGTCTGTCCCAGAGACAACAGCACTGGTTTGAACTGGGTAAGAGGCTATTTCAGAAAAAAAACCTCAAAGATTGGGAAATCCACGTTCCCACAATGGCCATTTGTGCTCTCTCAAGGTAACAATACACACTTGCCTTCAGTGAAATCAATCACATCATTTACCAAAACCCCAAAGTGCTTCCTAGAGAATCCATTTCCCCCCTTTACATCCTGAAGTGAGTCACCTAAGTGACAGATCTAGTCACAGGTCTCGAATGAACATGAACTCCTTTTGTAACTTCTATTGTTTGGATCAGCTACCTGGGCTTCCATCAGGAAGCAAAAGACCCACAGGCAGCACGAGATATCCCCCAATTCACAGAAAGATGAAGAATGTCAATGATGAAGGTACAACTTCCCCAGAAAACCCTCCTGAAAGACCCAACACACACTGAGGTCAGGAGGAAGATGAAGGAGAAAAGCTCATTATATCTCATCCTCAGAGTCGGGAAATCATTATGCAAATGCTTCTCAACACAACCCAGCTCTTCCCAGCACACTGTGTAGGGCAGACAAGAGCCCAAACAGCCCGAGTCATTCCTGTCCATGAAGCTCTGACCACAGTTTTCACCACTTGGCCTTCAACAGGGCAAATTTCAAAGGAATCACCTTTCCTGCACGTTCTCCCACATTTCCATAAGCCCCCTGCTGCAGGAGCCAGGGCCATGGAGACACGAGTCCGAACACAGATCATATGAAAAATATCAATGACACCAGCAAACCCCAGGCTGGAGAGCTCTGCTGCAGATCTGCATTAGGAAGGAAGTGCCATGAGCAGTCTGTAATCCTGCTATAGCTGGAGAGATTTCATTCTTTGGGATATATCAGGTTGCAAATACAAGCAAGGGGTAAAATGAAGCAGCTCTCAGAATCCAACCAAGAGGAGGATGAGCAGACAATGAACCAGGACATCTCATGAACTGTGTGGGAAGTATGAAAGACTGGGAACATGGAAATTGTTGTTTGCAGACAGAAATACAAGCAAGTGATGGAAAAACAAACATGATTCTACCCCAGGAATATGCTGCAGTCCCAGTTTGTAAAGCTTTTCAGAAGAGAACAGCCAGCAGATTCTAGCACAACCATTCACCTCAGGAAGGAGACACTCCCACCAAAATCCAGACTGAGATATCCAACAGTTCCAAAAAATAGTCACTGAAAGAGGGGGAAGGGGAAGAGCAGGAGAGAAACCTTAAGATGGTGTGAACAGGTGCACAAAAAAAGGGCACAGAAGGAAAGCAATGTATGATCAGGATCCCAGGCAGTCCCACCTCGCAGGGATTAAGGCATTGTACTTATTGCTCTGCAGAAGGAAAACAGGATTTGCTGCCTATTTCCTGTACAGACACATTTGCCAGAATTTGCTTCATCTTTGAGCTACCTGCACACAAGGCTTTGTTTGAGGCACTGCCTGGCGAGCGCTTGGGAGGGGTTTAACCATCACCTGCCCCTCTGCCAGGGACACCCCAGGTGCACCTTATCCCTGTCACCTCACAGGTAAAACCAACTCAATTTAATCTGGAGGTGCCACAAGCAGGGGCAGCCCCCTGGTGTGCAGAGGTGCCAGTCACCCAGCCCTCAGTCCAGCCAAGCAGAGCAGCTCCGCGGTGGTTTGGGATGCAGGAACTCACTGAAGCGACCGCGAACCTTGTCTGCAGGGAAAGTCTCTGGATCTTCAGACACTCTTTTCTGTAGCATGTGATTTAAAGCCACACAATTATGATAATCATGTGGTAATTAAACTCAGAATTTAGCTCACCTTCACTGTGACAGATTGTTCAGTATGCACAGCTCTGCCTCCCTGCCACACTGCACTGAGCACTTTGACTCCTGGGAACGAGCTCAGAGCAGTCCCAGAACCTGTGACCACACTCAGGTTCTCTTGACCCAAGGCATTTCACCAGGAAAAGGCTCCAAATGTTTGCTTTGGTGATTGCCACTCTTCATTGCACTTCACCTACCCGGGATTCGTTACTGTACACGAGAACATACAAAATCACACACCACTTGTCTCTTTTAAGCCAAGCAGAGCCCATTTAGCATGACCTGCACAGGCAATTCCCCCTCCCCTCTGACACAGCCACACTGTCCCCTGCTCAGCCAGGCCCAAGCTCTGCAGAGCCAGTGTCCCATGACATTTATTCACCATGCACAGTGTAAGGGTTTGATACCAGAAAACCTCAGTTAGTGCTGCAATGTAAATACCAAACCCTGGTATGACATTTTCAAGACTAATTATCCCCTTTATGCAGCATTTTACATCACAAACATGCAAAAATAATTCTGCAGACAATCGCAGTTTTTCAAAGTTGATTCAATGGAAGGATTATTCCCACTATTTTTGGTGCATTCCCATCTATTCTCCAAGTGGGATCACTGTCTTTACAAAAAGCTCAGCTGCAGCTTGCTTTGCAAGTTCACTTCTAATTCTTCCAGAATGTTCCTTGGAAGTAATTTCTCACTTGCTGGTGGGAGCACTGGCTCTTCACACAGACCAGTGTGGGAGAACACAGGACCATGGCTTTCCAAGAAAAGACTGCACAACAACTATTGGTATAAGTTATCATTTGACTTGTGCATCTGCAAGGGAAGTGAGACATTTTGGGAAGTCAAAGCCTTTGTCAATACTGAGCTCTGTAAACAGAGACACCTGTGCTGGGAACAAAGTGAGGGTTAAGTGGATCTTTCATAAACCATCACACACAGTCTTTCAGACAGCTCTTTATTTCACCTTTGTCACTGAGTCGCCACCAATGCAGGCACACTTCCAGGGAAGGAAGCAGACACACAGCAATACAGGAATCTCCCAGTGTTCACTGAGAGTGGCATCAGCCCACAGTGCCCATTCCATCTCCTGCCCCGCTGCTCTCACCGCACTTACGTAAACCCAGCACAGAGAACAAAGCATCCAGCACTTGTATTTCCTTCCATGCATGCCAGGCAAACATGGTGCGGCAGAGAGACCACCAGGAAGTTCAAAGCCTTCTTGGAGCTGGTACAGGCAGGGCTGGTCCAGGTGCCCACAGATGAGGAGGTTACAGGGCTCAAGCGACCTCCCCTGAGTTCCATGCACGTCTCACTGGTAAGCTGCTGGGCTGAGACAAACAACAGGACAACTCTGCTGGGCTGACATCAGACTGCCCGGCACTTCCCACAGTTCAGAAGCACATGGACAGCTGGGTTTCATGGATGAGCTGACAGGCAGCACCCAAACATGCCAGTCTCTCACCAGAGAGGCAAACCAGCTCCTGTCACCCCAGCCCAGGCTGCAGGTGCTGGCAGCAGCGTGGCTGTTGGAGCAGCTCCAACATTCCCCCACTGTGTCCAAATGAATGCAAACACATGGTGACCAGCCCAGCATGGAGCCCAGACAGCAGGAAGGAAGGCACATCTCTCCTCCATGGATGCAAACATTTCTGGGACATCAGCCTCACCCACCAAAATGCTTTGATGCCCAGTTTCAGTGAAAAAAAAAATTCTGACTTTACAGAGGTACTCCAAAACACTGAAATCTGGAGGGCCTGGGTTGGGAGAAGCCTCTAGAAGCCACAGCAACATTTAAGCTCAGGGAGGGCAAACCAGTTAAATGTTCCAAGAACACAGGGTTGGTTTCCCCTTATGTACAGAAAGATGTCAAGTAGCACAGATTAGAGCTCAGCTTCACAGAGAATGGAGTGAGATAGGGAGGAAAAACAGCATGGACAAAGGAATTCAGATCTTATTGCTCTGAACTCAAATATGTTTCTATTTCACTGCACTTTGAAAAGCAGCATGAGCCAGGACCAGCACAGCCAGGTACCATGTGCTGTGGTGGGGATGATGCCCAGTGCCCTGTCTGGGGAAATCTTTGCAGAAGCACAACTTGCACATGCAGTTTTCTGCATGACACAGAGAGAAGTGACTCCTCAATTCATCTGGGCACCAGATTTAGATACAGATCTACAGATTTTACAGGTAGATAAGTACAATCTAAATGTCAAGGTATGGCTATTCACTTCTGATATGCCGAGACACGGAAACCTGTACGTTTCTTTCTTCAGTGAAGCAGTTAAACCAATTCCCAGGCACTATAAGACTGGATCTTGGGCTTCTAATGGAAAAGCCATTCACAAGAGAGCAGCAGTGACTGTGTAGGGTTGCCATGAGACAGGAGGAGTAAATAGGAGGAAGCTGTATCAGCCTCAGCTCTGCAGAGAATCCAGAGAAAGCAACTGCCAGAGAACAAAATACCCGCGTATGGGGATGTTGGGGATCTGATGCAGCTCATCCTTATCCCAAGAGAAGCACCCTATCCTGTACCTGGAGCACATATTTACACCTAAGAATGTGCAAGAACCCCACTGGGAATAGATTTAACAACATTTCCAGGTGTGAAATGCTGCTGTACTAGTCTAACCCAGCAGCAGATGGTATGTCGGCATCGTCAGGATTCTGACTCCAACGGGGAGTTTGAGAGGACAAGCGACACCTGCTCAGTGCACCAGAGGGAGAACTAATTCCGACAAGGTCTGGCAACTTTGAGGATGTTTTACAGCTGCAGATGACAGAAACTGCTCATTTTTTCCTCAAAGATTTCATGGCCTCATGCACTGCATAACTGGCTTCCCCAACAGCCTCTTGGCAGAGGAATCCTCCACAGTGATCTGAGAAATACCTAGAGGCTTATTTTACTTCTAACTAAGGGACTTAGGCCCTTCTGAACACCTCAGCTATAACTGACCCATGCCCTTTACTACATCTCACCAAGTGGCCTGTCAAATAGAATCAGGGATTCCTTCCACTCCCTGGGTACATGAAAAGAGACAAAAACATCACAGGTTCTGCCCAAGAGAAATAAAGTCCAGGAATCCTGGATTCCATGTCACTGTGTAACCAACCCACAGTGCCCTTTTGTCTACTCTAGAACTGAAACAAAGCCTTTCACATCAACATTCAATCACAAGGCAGCAGCTCCCAATGCAGTTTTCCTTCCCATCTCCAGCAGAGGAGCACAGGACAGGTCCCTGGGGATGTGGGGAAGATGGACAGGTAGAGCTTTTCCCAACAGGTGCTGGAAATCCATCTGCTCCTCAGGTGACTCAATACTCTTGACATCACCTCCAACAAACCCTTTTCTGCTCCAGCAGCATCTCCAACTGAGGACACTGTGTTCACAACACCCCTTTGGAGGAAAAGAAACCAAACAAAACCAGATCTCCTGTTCCCACGGGCAGGCTGGAGGCAGGGACAGTGTGAGGCCTGGCCAGGGAAGAGGGGAATGTTCACCTGGCCATTTCAAACCAGACCAAATGTCTGGGATGTACAATTCCCTCAAACTTGTTCACTACAGAACCAGTACTGTATCAATATGAATATTAGGTCTGTGGCAGACAGCTTCCCACCCCGGGCAGGCTGGTCAAGATTGGAACAGGACTCTGATCTTCAGACCCACCAGAATGGATCCAGAGGAGAAGCTAACTTATTTTATTATGTCACAAACAGAAACACTGCAGTAGAGATAAAAATACTAAAACAACCCCAAAAACCAACCAAATTAAAAAAAAAACAACCCCCCCCAACAAACAACAACAAAAAACCCCACAAAAAAAAAAACAAAAAAACCCCTCCTTCCACACACCTCCTCCCGCAAAGCAATAAGTACCATAAAGTCATCCCTTCTGCAGCAAGCAATCAAAATGTCTGCTTTAAGCTTGAATAATTCACCTCAAATTCACCAAAGAATATTCACTAAATATAAAAAGAAACCAAAAGCAAAAACCAGCCCCAAAACAACACCAAAAAATGGAAGGAAAGGTCGCCTGCCCTTCAGGTGTGGTTAGATTATTATGACTCATGTCTCACCAGAGCACAACCCCTGAGCTGTGGGTAACCAGCTAAATCAGCTCACTTCAAACGAGTGACACCTCTCAGGTGGTATTTCACCCTCCTGCTGGTCTCTCCCCTTGCCATGGCCCCTGCTCCTCCCGAGGGCTCTGGTTCCTCATACCCATGTTCTCAGCCAGCCCCAGCCCCTTGGGGAGCACCACGACCCACCACGCAGCCACTCGCAGCACTGCTAATTCAGGGGGTGTTCCACTGACAGGTGAATCACTGCCCAAGCCATCCACTTCACTGCCAGTGAGCAGTCTTGCAGCAGGAGCCAGCCCAGCCATGGTGTTTGGGAGCAGAGCACAAGGGACTGGCAGGCTGAAAAGGCAGCTCACCCTGGCTGTAAAAAATGCACAGTCCTGGTACAAAGGTCACTACAACATCATCCGCTGGCAGAGGACAGGCAGGTCATCCAGGGAGGAACTAAAGTGTTGTAGGTGAACTAACAGTAGGGCTTTATTAAGTCATTCAGCAACCAAGTGTTATTGTCCTACACAGCCTGCTCAAAGTACAGTAAAGCATTTTTAAAGGATTTTAAAAAAATCAAACTAGTTTGACATACGACAGCACACACCTACACATACTGCTGCATTAACAGGTGGATTCTGAATTGTAAATAATCCTGCAATTAATTTTTCACACACAAGCAAATAAAAACAGTCAAAATATCACTCAGACTCATAGAGCATCCACCAAGCAAGCTTTTGAGATTTAAAGTAAAGATAATTTAAGTCACCTACAATTATAAACAAGACAAGGACACAGACAGGAACAGTCCCTTCATTGACTGTTCCTGACAGGCAGCGTCTGGGATCAAATGATGAGCTCTGTAGTCTCCCCACACCAGCTAAAAAGAAGTTACCTAGTTAATCTGAACTTTGGGGGTGTGGATATTTGTTCTCTATTCAAAATTATGTCAAACTCAGGACACATGTAGAGAGATATTTTGACTTATTTGCACACGCAACTGGAGCAGCCTCCAGCCACTTGCAGTTACAGCACCCAAACAAGGTTATATAAAGGACTTGAAGCGAAAACAAAAAGGTGGATCTGGTAGAGTCTATCAGAGGCAAAAATATTTTAATATAACATGAGTTGGCAGAGTCAGACAGTCAAATTCAGAACCTTCCTTAGCAGGTCTGGCAGAAGCAGAAGGAAAGGGCTTTGCAGTTTGGAAGGAAGAGCAATTACACACCTGCCAGGCTCCTCCCCTACCCGTTCTCCTGCTCGCCCAGGGCACCTACCTTACTGTACGTCACTACCGACAAGTTGTTCGAGTGACTGCTGGGGGAGAGATTTACAGAGTTTTGTGACAGTCCATTCTGATCTTGTTCGATTTGGTCAGGAGCAGGCCCCCATGTGTTTTTGCTGATTGTGCCTAGCTCGGAACCCCCAGGGTCTTTTAGGTTGTTTTCATCTGGTTGCCTGTTCTTCTGTGGAGAGGCGAACGGGTTAAAGTTTCCTTCTACCTTGCGATGTGGCTGCGTGTTGAACTCTGTTTCAAAGGATGACAGCTGCTGTGTGACACCCAGAAGTCCTCCAACTTCCACACTGAGGATCACCCAGATGACATCTGTGAAAAAGAGACACATTTGGGTTGTCACTTAGATGGGAGCTTACGAAGAAGGGGCAGAACTAGCAAAACAGAACACGAATTCCATCCTTTACACTACCAAGAAAAAGACCAATAATTTAAAGCACATTTTTACAAAGCCTCAGCAGGACTGGTTCCAGTGCCCCCAGTTTAACAGGGCTGGGCTCAGCAGTTTGAATTTCAGGAGTAAATTACAGACAGCAGGATTGTACCTTAGGGACCCATTTGTACACACCACTGACACCCTACACACACATCACAGACCCCCCAGTGCCCCCCACCCGAGTCCCCCAATGGCTATCCCCTTCTCCCAGCACGGCGCCGGTGCCGCCGCAGCGGAGCGGCCCCGCAGCGCCCTCTGCCGCCCTCCCGCGGCCCCGCACGTCCCGTGCCCCCGGTGTCACCGTGATCCCGGTGTTACCGGGCTGGCACCAAAACCACGAGCTCGGCTGCAAGGGAAGCGCCGCTCGGACTGAAAGCTCGGTGGCCAAAGGTGTTCAGTCCGCACTCGTGTTCTGTCACAAGTGGCATTCTCTGGGCACCAAAGGGACATCTCCCGCAGTCCGAGGTTCTCAGGGATATCGGGAATGCTCAGCTTTGTGAGCACAGTGCGGGCATCCCACCTGCCCGAGGCCACCCTTGCCTATCCCTCCCTTCCAGCAGCCCCCTCCTTCTCGGCACTGGTATTTGTGCCTCCAAGTGCCAACACCTTCCACTCAAACCCTGAAACTTGGGATACTCCCAAATGCCAGGAGAGACACAAAGATATTCTCAGAAAAGGCTGCACTGAAGGGAAGATGGTGGAGGCCCAGGCTGAGGAACCAGGCAAAATAGCAAAATGTGTTGATTAAGCAGAGAAGTGGCTTGCAGGGGATGCACTGAATCACTGTACTAAAATTATGGGCATTCAGTTCTCACATGAGGCTTTCACCACTAACAGATTTTATGCTCATATGCAGTTCACAGCATTCAGCACTGGAAAACTGGGAAAGAATCCTGGCAAGGATCAACTGGCAACGAGTTTTCAGGAAAGCCATGCAAGTTCCTTCATTTTCCAGAATTTTGTGTAACCTGTAATTCGTTCCAGTGTTTAGAAAACAGTTCTGTGCTGACCAAGACAACAAAGCAGCTCCCTTGATGTTTTCCTGCATTCCACGCTCTATATTTAGGGCAAGGCTGGCAGAGTCCTGCCCTCCTGCTCTGTTATCAGAGCGCAGCGCAGGGGCCAGCAGTGGGAATGCCACAGAGAGCCCCGGGGGCTGGGAAAAGGCACACTCACCTCCGTAGTAGAGTCCTGTGGCAGTGCACATCCGCCACTGTCCCTGATACATCCCGGCAGTGCTGGGGCTGCACATCTGCACGCTGACATCGGCCATCTCCTGCGGCTCCAGGGACCTCACCATCACCATGTTCACGTGTCCGAACTGGTCTCCCCCGACATACTTCAGGCACACCCCCGGGGGCCACGCCTCCGTCCCTGGGATTAGACGGGAGAGGCGATTACTGACAGTGCACCAGGAAAAGCTCTGTCTGTGTAAGAGTGGATGAAACACACTTGATGAAACAGTTGTGCAACTGTTGGATAGCCAAAGGAAATCAAGATACACAGGGACACAGCAGTAGTGGATGCTGAGGAAGAATAAATAGTTTTCAGATCAGGCTTAACTGGTGCATTTAGGGACCAGGAGAACAATTGGTATTTCTATTTGACTAATTTCTAGGTCTCTGTTACACAGGAAAGTTCTCAAAGTCCCAGTTAAACAGCTAAAAAAAACAACAAAACCAACCAACCAAAAAACCACAAACAAAAAAAAAAAAAACACATGCATGTCCTTTTCCCCAGAGGCAGAAACAAGTGCAGGACCAGGGGGTGTTTGTGTGTGTCCCCCATTTCTGTCTCCCTCCATGCAGCTCCTGAACCATACCACATCAAACACCTGTTATTGATACAAAGTGCTGGCAACATTTCCTTTCAGGGATTCATTCCTTTCTAAGCCTGCTAGCAGTCTCAGGATGAACTTAGAGTTTGAGCTACAATTGAAGTGCCAGCACTAGTTCCTAAATGGATTTATTTCCCTCCGTGTACCAACTTTTTTCTCAGTCTTTTGAAAAAGTGGGAAGGGTTGTGAACACACAATTTATCTCTGGAGTTCCATGTTTAGACTGTAGACACTGGACTGACAGAATGACCTGGCAGTCAGAGAGACAAAACAGTTCCTGAGTGCAGACACAACCACCAAACAAGTGCTAGGGTAGACAGAAAGAAAAAGTGCTTCTGAGATTAATGAAAAATCAGTTTAACAGGGTTTTTTTTAGTTTTTCTTTTGCTTCTTCACCAGTCATATGACATGACTAAGCCAACAACTTTGAGAATACCTCCTGCTCAGCTGAGGTTGGCAGAAGTGGCTACAGAAAGCCTGAACCACCATGGAGCTTCAAGCTGCTCCATGTGGTCCAGAGTGAGCATCACAGAGGCTGCTCTGACCTCAGGTTACCCCAAGGAGTATCCTGTGCAACAGAGCTTGCCTGCTAATTTAATCCCTGTGGATACTTCAGTGAAGACACAGCAGGGACTGGTTTTCTTGTCAAGGCCTCCTCTGTGGAATTCACAGCCTCTCAGGGACAGCAGGATGTGTATGAGTACAGTGGGATGTAGAGCATGAGGGATGTACCAGCTGGAAAGATGCTGAGAGAGGAAGGCTCTGAAAGAGGAGCGGGGGGCCTGGTTGACCTCAGCCTGGGGCATGGGGCCCTTGAACATGAAGTCTCATCTGCAGAGGTTGGCAGCCCAGCAACACAGTTTAGATTAAATAATTTATCCGATTTTTATCGGGTTTAATGGCTTCAGGCTTGCAAGGTGCCTAGAATGCTGCAACTGATAAGCCCCATAAAATGAAATTATGATTATGTCATTCTATTTCAGTACACTCATCTCTCAGGAGATGATAAATTGCAGTGAGTGTCCTGCAGAGCCAGCAGCAGCTGGGGGCAGAGCGGGGAGAGGAAGCCAGACTGTTAAACCCTGTTGCCCTTTCAGCAATGATTCTACCACACAAACTGTGCTTTGGCAGACAGTGCAGCACCATCCTGCAGGTACCACAGCAGAGCATCAGTTTTTAATGACACATATGAGAACCAGCTCACACGCCTCAAACTGCCAACCTCTGAGCGCTGCCTGTCACACTGTCAGACCCAGAACGCTCCGGTGACACATGCCTCAGGAATTCCGTGTTCTCCAACTGAAGTCATGTAATCAAGGGCTCCTGTAGAGCTGTTAAAAACCTTGGCACTGCTTCAGTTATCTGCCTAACAAGTAGATATTATCTGGAAACACTACAGCCCTTTGATATTATACCTTCATTAAACCATAAAATGGTTTTCAATTGCTGCAGTCCTGCACAGTCACAGCCAGTGCGTGAAGCTGCACTGCACTGACCCTGCCTCAGCAGCGTGGCTGTAACCAAGCCCTGGCCTCCAGCACCACCGTTAGGGCACGGCTGGACGCCTGACGAGGCAGGCTGTAACTCACACCACAGCCAAAACAAACGTCAGCCTTGCCAGGAACTCCTAAGCCAAGAGGAGCTCCCGCCTCTCGTTTTAGAAGGTTCAGGGATTTCAGATGGTCAAAGGCTCCAAGAACAATGAAACATCGCTTGAACTAGGATGTTAAGCTAAGGATGAATTTGCATGCAGGAAAGAGAGCATCAGAGGAACAAGAACGGGAGGAGTATGAAAGACCCAAAGAGGACTGAAGTCATAATACACACGAATTGAGATACTAAGAGGGGAGAAACAAGACCTGTCATGCTTACTAGATTTCTAAGACCTGTATTTGGGACAGTTTAAAAAAAAAAAAAAAGCTAATTTTTCCTAGTACTGGAGTTTAAGCAAGTTCCACGTGTCATCCTTCCATTCCATCCTTCCATTCAAACAGAAGGAAGCAGATAAGGTAAACAGTCTCTACAAATCAATGTTCTTAAACACCTCCCCGTGTCCTGAAGAAATACTCTTCGATTTTTAGTGTGGTTTTAGTCTCTGCCACACTGGGACATTCAGCCCAAGTCTCTACAGCCTGAGTACTGCAGCTATTCCCAAGAAGAAATACTGGGAGAGCTGAACCTGACTCATGATGACTCCCAGTGTCACCATCAGCGTGTGACCATTCTCCCTCACACAACTGCAATCAGGGCAATTAAATTCAGACACACGGTCGTGCAACATCCTGTCAGTGCCCTCCTTGAGGACAAGGGATTCCTTTGCATCCATGGATCTCATTTCTCTCTCTGACTGCATCTTAACAGATCAAGCACTGAGAATGCACTTTGCCCAGTCTCACTTCCTGGATCCCAGTCCTTGCTTCAACTTATTTTGAACTGGAATGTGGTCTCTCCAGCCCTGCATCCTCTTGGAACATGAAGAGGCAATTCTGCCAGAAGTGTATTAAAAGCCAAGGGGACCTGACACATGACCCCTGTGTCACTGCCTCATTTGTCTACAAGTTTCCTAGAGTTTGTTTGTGTGGTGGCACAAGGAATAACACTGATGGCCCAACTGAGCTGCACATCCTGCCACAAAATGTGCCAGCACAAGAAGGGGAACTTGCAGAGGTTGGCAGCACCTCCTCCAGTGACAGGATGACTCCAGCCAAGGTAAGTGCACATGAGCTTTCTGCCTTGGGCAGCATCCCTCCCACTGGATCTGCCATCCCAGCTCACAACCCACTGCATGGGGTTTGCTGCAGTCCAAAGGGCTCACCTGTGTTCTGTATCCTCCACGTTTTTGTAAACTGGGTATCAGGAGGGATGGACTCCCCTTCACCTATGGTGACATCTTCCACAAAGGACATGGAGGGGACATTGATATTCGGACTCTCAAAATCATAGTAGGCTCCGATGGCAGCTTGCAGATTCCTAGAAAGCAAAAAAGTACATTACAACCTGAAGTACAGGTGGGTCAGGCCCTTGGCACAGGTGCATGTATGTCATTCTGAACAGTTCAGCAAAAGAATCCAGGCTGTAATAGCTCTGCTGCTCACTTTTCTACTCCGCTTCTATTTTCACTGGAAATCTTGGAAATTACAAGTCTTGGAAACCTCTACCCCATCAGCGCTTTTTGAAACTTGCTGAACAGTTCAGGAAACACTGAGAACAGCTATGGAGGAAAACATGGGGCAGTTTCTTCACAACAGCCTTGTTTCCTGAGTTAATTTCAAAACAACCAAACCTCTCCATTTTATTTTGGGACAGAAGGTCTAAAATGAACACAAGAGGAACAAAACACAAAGAACACTCTTCTGATAACTCTCAGGGCCAAAGGGCACTGGTAGCTACAGATAGTAAGTCCAGCCTCGCTGCTTTTGAAACAAATCATCAGGTAGGAACTATTTACTCACCATTAAGGTGCCTGCTCAGCTCTGGAAAGTCACAACTCACAGGAACTTATAAACCACCTGAGTCAAAAGTTCCCACAGAATAAAGACAAATGACAGTGCAAGTCTGTGATATATTAAGGACATTCAAAAAGCCACAAAAGTTATTGATTCCTGAGCTGTGGTGTAGCTGCAACTCATGATAATTGATGTGAGAAGAGGAACAGTCAGGCAAGGAGAGGGTTCATGAGCCTTAGCTGAGTTCCACGATATACTATTAAGTTATTACGTAAGTGTTTGGCTAGTCATGTAATTCCTCTGTTTATGCACGTCTGAGAGGTTGTGGCCCTCATTTACATGTAGTGAGTGGGTGCTTTGAGAATGGAGATGAGTAAAACCTTCCCAAATGCAACGGGCATAACAACTGTTTTTTATTCATGATTACAGAAATCTCTGTCGCTTTTTTGAGTAGGATAGGAAAAAAACCCAATCCCAATGCTTCAGGAACTGGGAACCACCACCTAAACCAAAGCCCTGCAGAAGCTGCACTGTGCGGGCGCAGTGGCATATTGAGGGTCTGTGCTGTGGTGTAGCATCATGTGTCCAAGCCAGAAAACCAAGGTGAAAGCAAGAGAAACATTTGCAGCGTGACCCTGAGCAAGAGCAAACACAGGGCTTGTGGGGCTGCTTGCCAGCTGGAAAGAGGCTTGAAACGGTGAAGAAAACTGCCTACTGTCCAATTCCTACACTCTTCATGGGAAAACACATTCAAATTGGACATTCCAGATATAATCCAAACTGCATGGGAGCAGTGTCATTGCTTTCTCTTCCCAGAAAACTCAGGGAACCTAAAGTGCAGCAGCTATTGCACTGGAGCTGGGGTCAGAGGGGGAGAGCTGTGGCGGGGCACATGGAGAGGACCCAAAGAGCCCCCCCAGTTTGGCAATCAGTCCATCACAGCATCAGCAGCCAACTGCTGTGTGAACCACTGGAGTTCCTGACATCCTGCTCAGGAAGCACTGGAGGAATGATCTGTACAACAGGGATCAGTCAGCAATTCAGCAGCCTCAGCCCCACAGCCAGACCTTTGCCACCCACACGGAGAGGACTTTGGTCTGACGCGAGGGCCACCAGGTCCCACTGCCGTGGCCAGAACCCAGAATTCCAGGCAGAAACCATTATTCAGCCTGAGGTGTTTTCTACTTAGGAGTGTCAGGGCTCTGTTTAATCCCGCCAGCTCAGTCAAATGCTGCAGGAAGGGGCCATGTCACATCAGCCAGTAAACAGAGACAAATGCTCAGTTTTACGTCACCAACCGCCTGTTGCTTATACACTGCACAAGATTTACATAACTCACGCCAGGGCTGTGCCAAGAGACTCCTGCTCGCTCACCCAGCTAACACCATGAGCTGGAGCTTAGTTTGCACTAGGATTTCTTCCTGTAGTGCAGCAATCCAAGGCAAAAGGTATTGTAGGAGCTACAAAAGACAGCAATGCAGCTCTTTCTCTTCCTAATCCACTACTACATAACTACTTTTTCAGATGTACCACAACATCTTGTGAGTGATGATTCTGGAATGAGTTGTACTGATGTTTTTATTGACATTGAGTGGAAAAAAAAAAAAAAAGAAGAAAGCTCTAAGGGGCAGATTTTTCCTGCAGCTCTCTGTGAGGCAGCCTGGCTGTGTTTGTTTGCTTGGCTGCAAACAGGCTTCAGAAGGTAGTGGGCTATTTGTGCACACAGGCCTGGGGCCAGCACTCCCCTCTCGGGGTCATATTTCAGTGTGCTCTGCCATTGGGAAACAACACTTGTCTGCAACACCGAGTTAAAAACTAACTAAAGAACAACACATGCTGGAACACAGATTTGCCACCATTTGTGATCAGATATTCCCTAAACCACCTCCCCGGTCCCACCATGTGGTCTGTGCAGTGGGGGCTGTTTCGGGTGAGCCCCTCTGTGTGTTCCGATGCCTCTCGGATTTCCCACTAGAGACCTAAAAAGAAGTTTCCAGAAACTGAAGAGAAATTCACAGTGGCAAAAGCCAAAGTCAGGATGACAAAGCAAATCTGCCCTGAGTTCACGTAGGTTGACACAGACAGCCCCAGGAGACAGGGACAGAGTGGTGGCAGCCCCGCTCTGTGCCAGAGGTGCCCCCAGCTCACACCTTGCTTGTGCTCTCTGCTTGCACAACCACCACTGGCTCTGTCCCACTCCCCCCACCAGAGACAGCGCCCTCACTCCTGCCCTGCCCCTAAAACCCCCAAGACCAGGTGGAAGGCAGTACTCTGGGAAAAATGCCATTTCCAGATGTGAACTCTGCAGCCTGGTTACGTGCAGGCAGCTGAGCCCAAGCAGCACACCCTGCCCATGGCATTAGTGGAGCTCACAACCGAATGCAACTCTAACGACAGAGGTGGCTTAGGGGCAAACATGCTTAAGGCCCAAAAACTTGTCTATTCTTTGAAATAAACATAATTTTTATTTTCATTCACCCCTGTGCCCAGCTGTAGCTGCACAGTCTCAACTGCAGACACTGCAGGGCCAGGAACAAGCAGTGAGCACTCACAGGGATGGGTTATCATCTAAAGGCTTCTGCACACAGGGCCCTGCCTGCTTGATTATACTCCTCCACAGTGTGCCTTACACCACACTACTTACTCCCCCTCTGCTCTCTGCCAAAGGAGATAAATTACTACTATAAACCAAACAACTCTGCAAATGAAGCCAGTTTAATTGAGATGACTGAGTTCTCCTAATTACAGGCAGAGCCATGCAGGTCTTTCTTAACAGGGCCCTCCAGGTCCCAGGCCCTCCTTACCTTCTGAAAATTAAGCAATTTTTCCATTTTTAGAGCAGTCCTGTGCCACAGCAGTTTGTAGCCCTGCCACACTCACAGAGCAGGTCTGACAGGATCCAGGCCCTGACTCCTGGGTAAAGCCTCCAGTCACCCCAGCGAGCAGGGGAGCCCAGGAATCAGCACCCAGTTTTAGTCCTGAGCTCGACACGCCAGAAAGAGAGGGGAGGAGGAAGCAAACACAGTTTATAGCTCTACATCATCACCCAAATCCACTCTACATCTACTCCTTCCTTTCCAAGGGCATCCCAAGACTCTCAGGTGTCAAGTGCTTTTCCCATACAACACCAAAGTGTTTCTTTTCAGATCAGTTCTTTTGCTCTGCAGCTTCAAGCCCCGGGAGCTAAATTACAATAAGCAAGTTAAAACCTCTGCTAATAGCTCTGGAGATGTCCCTTAACAACTCTTAAGCGTTAGCAAAGAGGTGGCTCATCTCAAGCCCTTCTTGCCATTCTCAAGTTTTTTTCCAGACAGCCTTTTGTTATGCTAAACCAATATATTTAGGCATTAATTACTCCCAATTAACCAGGTCACCACAGCAGTATTCAAAAATAAAAGAAACTCTTCCAAATCAGTTCACAAACGCGAGGCCTCCTTACACAACCTCACTGTCCTGCAAAAACACAGTGAGTACGGTAAATGGAAATGGTTTTTCAATTAATTGAATCAGAGTTTTTCCAGGCTGATGAAGAAACCGAAGCACCAAGGCTGCTGCGGCCTCATGCAAAGCAGGGCACGTGCCCAGCACCATCCTGCTCCCCAGAACACTGAGAATTCATTCAGCATCTCCAAAAAAAGGCTTTGCAATCAGGTGCTCCGAACATAGAAGACAAGAGACATTAGAATTCCAACTATAAATGTTACAGGAACCTGCAAATTTTCACTTATTGTCAAGTTCTTTGATGAAAGAGACAAATATATGTTGTTTTGGTTTTTTTAAAGAAACAAGATTTTTTTTTTTTTGGGTGGAGGGTAAAAATTCAAATCAAATCACAGCTTAAACTCCAAATCCAGTCTGCAAATGTCACTCTTTCTGCTCGTGCCCGTGCCCACAGCACAGCACCCACCAGCTCCCAAGGAATGCTGCAGGGCTATGGCTCTCCCGAGCTGTTGGAAAACACCAGAGCCAGACTGCTCCGTGCAGCACACCCAGATCTCCCGTTTGGACCCCCAGATGGGGGGCAGCCCTTAGATCACAAACAGCCAGACAAGAGAGGACATTGCTCAGGTCATGGAGAGGCACGGCGACAAATGGACACTGTGAGGAAGGTGACAACGGACACAGGGAGGAGCCAGGCAGGTCCCCGGCCTAGGGGGGTGTGTTCTCTGGACTATTTATCTGTCTCTCATGCAGTATTTTGTCGTGAGCAAGGCAGCTCAGGTGATACCTCCTGGGTACACGCAATGCAGACACTGAGCAGTACTAAGCAGCATGTTAAAACCTCCAGCACAGAACATATGATGTAGGACACCTCAATTCCTTCCATAAATCAAGTTCTCAACCTTTGCAGACGTCTCCTCACTTTCCAACTGCACTGTCTACTGTTAAAAAACCAAAAAGAAATAGCACAGTAGATGGACAATTTGGCACTCCTAAATAATGGAACATCTTCAGATGATATAGGGGGAAGAGACGGCAAATGCATATGGAGGACATACAAGTGCAGCAGCTCTCGGTACACTCCTTTTGTCTCTGAGTTTTCACTGTCTTAGTTGAATGTTATCCACTTCAGCTCTTGGGGAACTGGACTGTTGATGCAGGCTGGGACACCTCCAACAGCTCCCACTGCTCCAAAAGCAGGAGATGCCTCACTCCAAGCCTTGGAGGAGGCTCAAGGGGGTGGGGGAAGAGCCATGCTCATCATGAGGCAGGGAACCACTTCTATCTGGAGCTTTCAATTCAAACATTGAATAGAGATGACGCATGGCAATTACATGCAAAGACTTCAGATGTTTTGAAGGCCTGGAATTTTAATCAGTGAAAACCTTTCAATAGACAGAATTTCAGAAAGCAAAATTTGTGTGTCAGTTACCTTTGTTCTTGACCTCTCTAAACTCTACACACAAGGTTAGGAAACTACCTTAGAAGAGGTCTGATGATGTGAAGAGACCTCTGAGGGAAGCTGAAAGCTTAAAGCTGAACTTACACAGTTGAAGGAGGTGGGGAGAAGGGTTGGCTAATTCAAAGGTTATGTATTCTCTCACATGAAGCCACAGCAAAGCATGTCATTGTCTTAGCTGAAAGCAGCAGTTCCAAATACCAGAGGGGTATTCCAGGAAGAAGACAGAAACCTGTGGTGACAGAAGCATACCCATGCTCTGCAGGGGAAGCCCAAAGAGAGAAACTGAGCACCCACAGCACCTTCAGAGCACCCAAACCACCAAAGAAAATCACTTTCCTTGAGCAGTTTGAGTGTGCACACAAACACACAGAGCAGCTGCTGAAACCTCTCTGTGATACCTGCACAGGGCTGAGCACAGCCCCGCTCCCAACAGCAGCACCACAACACTGGCACTACAGGCATGAGCCCACCCTCAGCTGCTGAGTCCTCCCAAAGCAGGTGTTCACAGCAGCTCCAAGTGTGGGCTAAAATATCCTGAGAATGTCTCAGCAGGAGCTGCCACCAAGAAAAGGCAACAACTCTTCCCAGTGGAAAATCATCAAGGGTTGCCAGTACACAGGGGACTCTGGAAGTGCCAATTCCTCAGGACAAACTATGTCACCAATCTATAATTGTCTGCAGGAAAGTAAAGGGGGATTAAGCTGCAGAAACTGTCTGAGAACAAGCTGGGGCATGTAAACCAGAATCCAGCTGGACTGAAATTACATTGTACCCAATTCCTCCTGCTACAGTTGCCTGCTTATGCTTTCATGCCAGGGGCACCCAATTTTTAAATGTTTTGTTTGTTAGAGGCCAATTACAGTATGTCCCACAGTGAAAAATATAATTTCTTTAAAGTCTAGATTTCATTCATAATAATTAGGTCAAACACTTGAGTTGCTCTCAAGAGGCGGTATGGGTTTAGTTTTTGGTTGCGTGGTTGGTGGGTTTTTTGTTGTTGTGTTTTTGTTTTTCACACACTAGATAAAAGCTTCCAAGAAAATACTTTTAAACTGTTTAATTCTGTAATGTTGTTATTTTTAGCAGCATCAGGAGACAGCTGTGGACACAGAGAGGCACCAGTCTGCAATGGTTCACATGCACCAAGATACACCCACAATGTTTCAAGTGAGCCACAACAGATCAAACAGTGTAAAATCTCTTTTGCCTCCCTGGTCCCAGGGTGTAAGTGACCCGTGCACAGCTTCCAGACTGTCCTGACACACTGGTGACAGCACATCAGGAACCACCAGATCTGCTTCTGGGGTGTACCTTCTACCTGTGAGGACAGCAGATCTCCAGCTGGGTTAGAGCAAGAAGGACATCGAGTTTAAACCCTCAGCTTTACTCTTCCCTACTAAAGCTTATCAAAACCCAATCACTGTTTTGAACCCAGTGCTTCCCCCTTGTCACCAGACTTGGTCCTGCTGGTCACCGCCTACAAACATTAACCTGACCAGAGTCACACCAAGATTGCTCAAAAAACATCCTGTGTCCTGAGTCACAGCAAGAACAGGGGACTCTGGTCTCTGTCAGCTGATAAGGGTGCTGGAAGCAAAGAACAGGAGCTCCTGCCTGCTGCTGTCACTGCCCCATCAGTGCTGGGTGAGGACTGAACAACCCACAGCCCTTGCCAGGGAAGGAGGAGGACTGGCTTGGAAGATCAGGTCTCATTTCCTGCCTCCTCCAAAATACAAGGATTCCCCACTGCCCTCTGAAAAGGCAAGGGGTGTCACAACTGAGCTCGAGGTCGATACAGAGCAGTGTTTTCCTCATGTTTGTCTGGATGTGGATTCATTTTGAGGAACAGCCTAAACACCTGCTCTCAGAGGACACCTGAACACTGGATTTAACAGCAGGCCTGCAAACACCTAAGGCTTCAAATCAGGAGCAGGAGTGCTGCTGTTGCTGTGGGAAACACATCCTTCTGTGAGTGAACCCCTCTGACTGGGTCTGTTCTGTTCAGTTCTTATGTCTTGCCTTAAGCAGACCTCAAGTACTTCTCCAGTAGCACCAATATCCCAGCACTACTATCGTATGTAAAGAGACATGCCTTCACACACAGGCCTGAGTTCTACTGAAAGAACTATCCCATCATCTTTGCTAGAACACAAAAATCAATCACTTAGACTAAGTAATGGGAAAAGCAGTAACACTGTATTAGCTAAAGCATGTCTTTAGACTCCCAGACAAGTACATCCACTTTTGGGCAATACAGGTGTTCTAGTGGAGATAAAGAATTTCAACAGCCCACCCACAGGGATAGAAATGGGCATCTATAAAGCAATCTGAGTTCTGTTAAAACCCAACATTCTGCCTGTTATCAAGGCCAGTAAAAAGTGTAGATTTTTTTTCCTTGCCATGCTGGACAATCCCAGATTTCTGATGTAAGAACCACTATCCCCATTCTGGCTCACTCACACTCACAACTGCCCCACACCTGAAGCAAAAGAGAATGAAGTTTTACTGCAGATTTCTGCAGTACTTTCAGAGATAAACTTATAAAGTATCTTCGTGCAAAACATCACTTTAGGAGTTACAGTTAAACCATGATACAGTCACAAATTCTCCTAAACAGACGAAAAAATTGAGGATATCCAAAAGAGATCTGAAAACCTTACAAACAGTGACCTCAAACACTCCTTTCTCACCCAAAAGCTGGATCCAAATATCTTCGCAACAAAAAGGGTTTTTTCCCCCCACACACAATGGAAACCATCATAATCTGACACATTTGAATTAAATATCACACCTACTAGACTAATAAAAATTCAGCTTTCTAAATAAAAACTAAAAAGAGAATATGAAGAAATATTATATGTAAATTACCAATATATATGTATTTTCTACCAAACTAGAAATCCCTCAGCCAACTGCACTGAAACATGGACTTTAAATCCACAACCAATAGCTACTTCAAACTAATTCACTTTCTCATGGAATTAAAGAAGCTCCAGGCCTCTCACCCTTAAAGCTGGCACACTCTGCAATTAAAAGAAAATAATTCCTTTTCTTGTCCCAACACAATTTCCATCCCAGCTTTAGAAGAATCCCATTATTTTTATGGGGTTCCAGGAGCTCCATGTGCAGGTGGGATGAGACTGGAGGGGTTCAGACCCACTTCTGCCCATCTCACATATCACTGTGGAGCTGCAGGCAACACGTAGGACTCCACTGTACCACAAAAACCCCTCGCACGAGCTCCCTGCTCCCACCTGCAGCACAGCCCAACATTTGGAAGGGAGGGAGCAGAGCCAAGCGTGCCAGGTGACCCAGGGGGCTTTGATCCTGGTTGTAATGGCAGCAAAATGCCCTCCCCACTCCACTGCCCAGAGTTTCCTCCCAAGAAGGACACATTTTGGCGCCACAACAGCTCACTTTTGGTTCTTCTTTTTGAACAAAAGTTCACTTTTGGTTTTAGGCTGAAAGCGAAAGCTCAGCCTCTCCCTCTGCAGCCTCCCAGCTTGGAATGGAAAACATATAAATAAATGCTAAGTGGGATGGTGTATGCTGGTTAGGGAACCTGCAGCCAGGCTCTTGCACAGGCAAAGTCAGATTAATGCAGCAGGACGGCAAGAAGTCAGCATAGCCCACAGACAGAACCCAATTCCACAGGGGCAGAACTCGAGGGAAGTGTTTAATAAATACCAGGAAAAAGAAAAGAGTTTAACCTGTATTTCCTGCAGATCAAGGAACAGCCTCAGAAACTTCGTCTGCGTATGTTCCACCTGAAGCATTTTTGCAGCACTTAATAGAATCTTACCACTGCCACAGCAGGCCAGAATTCCAAAGGGGCACTGGGCAATTCTTGGGAAGTGGAGTTGGTGCAGACTTCTAGGGGTTGCTCACAGGTATCTATATTCCCTCCCAATCAGCCACTAATCTTCCCTCAGACAGGCTAAACAAGCTATTTAAACATAATTTCTCTGTTCCAGCAGAACTACCAATTCACTGTAAATCCACTGACTACAATTACTAACAATGCTGTTGATAATGGTCTTTCAAAGCACACTAACCTCGGTGCTCACTACAGTGTGTGAAAGGCACGAAACAGGGAAGAAACTGCAGGTGTGGAGATGACAGTTACTGCCAAAAAGCAACTTTCACACCTCGGAACAAGCTCCAGTGAAATTATTTATGTCTTTTTTTAATTAACTCACACATGGAAGTTACTATACAGAACCCAGTCTGCCCAGTGTGTACACTTGTCACCTCCACCACCACCTCCTGCAGGTGAACATCAATCCTGATGCAGAAGGAAGGAATCACCCCCGCAGGAACATGCCATGCCTTTACCACGTGGAAAAGTGACCTGACAGTCTCACCCAGACAAATTTTTTTGCAAGGCAACCCGGTGCCAGAAGATTCTGACCCCAATTCCAGGCCACACAAGGCAAACCTGGTAGGCCACTGCCTGAACGACCCTGGGGAGCATGGATTGCACAGGCCCTCAGTGGGATGGGAAAGGCCCTTCCAGAACTAGGCCAGGGGCCACGTGTGCCCATGGCAGTGTTTGTGTGAGGGACAGCAGGGCCGGGGCCGGGACAACGACCCTGCGGCCACAGGGGAGGGGTGGGGACAGGGACAGGCACGGGGCAGGACTGCAAACACCAGCACCAGGAAGGGCACTAGCCATGGACAGGGGCAGCCCCTGCCAGCTCTCCTGGCCCTGCTGTGAGGGGGCACCCCCAGGGGCTCTGAGCCCTCCCAGAGCAACCCCAGCACACACAGCTCACCAGCCCAACAGGCTGCCTGTGCACACACCCATCCATCCACAAGAAAAAAAAAAAAAAAGTGAGAACTTATGTTTTCAGAACCAAACCAGCCACTGAAGATGGGATTTTAAAGATACTTTAACCACTTTAGACCATCTTCACCTGTAACTGAAAGTCTGAAAAAGCCCTTGGTTTTGAGGTCAGATTTGAAACACTGGTACTTCAAACACAAATTCAATACTCCTAATGCTAAAGAGCTGCTTCAACACAAAGCAGGAACACTCTGGCTACAGAGAGCATCTTTCACAAGTAACTTTCATGTTCAGCTCTGCTCCCCGCCAAAACTCAAGAGAAACCCCCAGGATTACACTGCAGGGTCAGTTTTAGTTGTATCACCAGCACATGGATGAAGTGGGAAAGTGCCTTTTGCTGGGAACCAACCACTTCTTCCAAGCAAACTCCTGAACACCGCAGCCCTTCTCTCACGTTGTCAGCTTACAAAACACAGAGAATTAACTGCTATTTCTCTACTCTCTGTGCAGATACCACTATAACTCAATATAGAGCTGCAGGAGAAAGGAAAGACAAAAGCAGTTGTTTATGAGCTCAGCGATTCTGCAAAATGTTTTTCCCCAACTGTTGATATCCAGACCTTGCCTCGGATTTCAGGTTTCAAAGCTGAGGCTTCTGGGCTCGATGTTCCACCTCTAAGAAACGCTTAGCTAAGTGATCTCTGTCCAGTCTCTGAAACACAAAGCACTTGTTTGCTCTCCCGAAGCTGCCACAGTGAAGAAACCCGGCGAGGGGCACGTTTGGGCTGTGCCCGACCCGGGACCCTGGAGATGGGACTGAGAGAGACGAGTGCTCAGAAGGGGCCAACCCCAAAATCAACGCAGCGACAGCTCCACGACACTCTTTTCTCAGTTCCGGGGCTCACCGCACTGCTTTCCGTTTGTCACCATTATATTAAATACTCCCCACGCTCCTCTCGAGCCGCAGCTCCCCCGATAACCCGCGGCCGCCTTTCCCCCGGGGCAGCGACAGGGACCCTTTATAAAGCCAAACACACACCACAAACCCGAGGGTGCCACGGCCCTCGGTGCGCAGCAGACGCCGAGCTCTCCCCGGTGACTCCCACACGCGGTTCGGACACAACCTCAGTGCTCCGGAGCCTGTCCGCGGCCCCGCCGCGGCCTCCCCACGGCCACAGGCCCCGCGGGCCGGTCCGCCGCCCTCCAACAGCCCCTCGGGCCTGGCACGGGCGAACGGGCACAGCCGTACGGCGGGGCCCTGCCACGGACACAGGCCCGGAGCAAACACCGCCCGTGCTCGATCAGAGCCGGGCCCGCAGCCCCTCAGCGCCCCCC
>VXAU01005357.1:664163-689605 GCA_013399695.1 Formicarius rufipectus
CATCATCAAGAAGCAGATCCTGAAGCACCTCTCCCGGTGAGTCTCCCGTTCCTCCTCCTCTTCCTCCATCTCTTCCTCCTCCTCCTCACGAGGGGCTGCGGCGGGTGAGGGCCTGAGCCTGGGCGGGGGTTTGGGGGCCGCCGGTCAGCCCGGTGGGGAACTGACGGAGCTGGAGGGTGTCCGAGGGCCTGGTGGGTATCCGAGGGCTCGGGGGGTGTCCGAGGGGCGGTGTGCTGGGGTCGGGGGGTGTCCGAAGGCCCAGGGGTGGTGTTCGAGGCCCGGGGGGACGGTGTGCCGAGGTCCGGTGTCCGGAGCAGTGGGGCCTGCCCGGCTCGGCCCAGCCCTGCCGCCCGTCCCGTGGGGTCCGAGCCCGGCGTCCCCGGCCCCGATCGGGGCCGCCCTGCTCGGTGCGGGTCGCTGAGGGCGGCCCGGGGCGATCCCTGCCCGGCCCGGGGCGCATCGCGGGATGTGCGGGGAAAGGGCCGCCCGTGGTGTCCCGGGACTGAGGGTGCAGGTGAGGGCACAGAGTAAGGGCTCAGGTGAGTGGGCAGGGTGAGGGGACAGGGTTATAGGATGCAGGGTGAGGGTACAGGTGGGGGCACAGAGTGAGGGAACATGTGAAAGTACAGGGTGAGGGTGCAGGTGAAAATACAGAGTGATGGGACAGGTGAGGGCAGAGGGTGAGGGGACAGGTGAGGGCTCAGGTGAGGGTGCTGGTGGGGGCACAGCACTGTGAGTCTCTTCAGTGCTCCCCGAGCTGCGGGTGAGCAGCTCCTCCCCATCTCTGCTGCTGGAGATGCTCAGGAGCAGAGTGAGGGGCCTGGAGTGACCTGTGCAGGCTCTGTGGGGCCGGTGCTGGGGTGAGACCTGCAGATCCTGGCCCTCTGAGGCTGGCGGTGAGTCCTGGGGTGTCTGGAGCCTCCCCAGACCATCTCCACGCTCAGGGCAGGGTCTGTCTCACAGTCACTGGTTGCTCCAATTCTCAGCACTCTCCTGAATGCAGCGTGATGGAGCTACTCTCCAGACACTGGTTTAAATGGAATTCTGCATTGGGTTTGGGATTTGGATATCCCAAACCTCCAAGTTTTCTGTCCCATTCCCATGTCACGCTTGGTGCAGACTCAGTCTCCTGGTCAGGAGGCACTGAAGTGCTTACAGCACAAAGAAGTAGGTGAGAGAAGTTCTTAATAGAGAGTGAAACAGAGCTGGGCTTTATCCCCAGGTGCTGCTCCTGCATGTGTTGTTTTCATAGACAATTCTCTTTCTTTACATAAATACACTTTTGCTGCTGCTTTACCTTAATTTTACTTTTTTGCCTCCCTTACCTTACACTGTTACAGCTCATTCCTGCCCAAAGTGTTCCTTTCTCCCTCCAACTGGGCCTGTTGGTAGTGTTCAGGTGTGAGTCATTTGGGCACTTCCAAGGAGGACAAGGAGTCTCAGAACATTCTGCAACTCTGTCTGTTTACCTTCTGGATTTTTACTTGTTTACCTGGCTGGCTTTTGTCATTTGGGGAGTTGGTCTAATCCCACCCCTCTCTTGCACAAGAATTGTGGATGTTTTGCAGAAATGCAATTTAAGCACAGTTTAATGTTGTATAAAAAAGATGAAGTTTCTCCATTCTGGTTTTGTTTCCCCTAAGTTCCTCAGCTTCACCCTCCCTTTGGGTTTTCTTTCAGCCATGCTCACTTGCCTGGAAGAATTTTGCTACTGAATCATTAATCTGCCTTTATTTTGTGCTCACATTTGCATATGAAATAATTCATTGTTCCTCTTGTTGTGTCTCCATTTGAAGTCGATTCTGCGTGGAGGGTGGTTTTGTTCCTTTCCTCTGTGGAAATTTGCAGAGAGCTGTCGAGAGGCAGCAGGATCAGGGAAATGTGGATGAGGTGGCTGTTCCAATGATCCCTCATCACGTGTTGATGGTGTGGCCACGGTGGCAATCGGTGCAGCTGGCAAGTGAAGGTGTTTGAGGAGGCTCAGACAGTGTTGTGCTTTAGCAGCTTAAATTCCTAGAGCAAGGGAATCTAAAAACTTGCAGAGCTTTCACCATCTGTGCCTTTCACTCCTTTGTCCTATATATAGCTTGGAAATGCAAATAGATTAGGTGGTTTCACTTCTTGCTGCTTCCAGGAGGGCCCACGGTCGCAGTGCTGGGGCAGGTTCTGAGGGAGAGTGTTTGGAACCCAACCCTGGGGGCTTCCCCCAGGATCAGCCCCTCAGCTGGGCTGGGGGTCCCTGTCAGCTGCCTGGGCATCGGCTGCTGCCTCTGTGTGTGGTTGTGTTTACCAGCCTGTAATTATTCATAGAAGTACTGCTTCAAAATAAAATCAGTGAGCTGCCTTTACCTCTTCCTGGTGTTGTTTGAAAGTACCTTCTTCTCCCTGTCTTTTTCTGCCTTAACCAGTGTCAGTGCAGCCACAGCAGATCCTTGTTGTCAGGGAGTGACGAAGGCTGTGTTTATCCCCAAGCCCCAATTTATTTCACATACCACTTTGACGTTTGAGATCTCAGCACTGCAGTGGAAATCCTTGCCAAAATGACTTTTATTTAATTGCCTTGGAGAGGTTTATTCCCTGCTGCCTCTAACAGCTGCTTTGTGCCGTTCTCTTTTGGTACCCGTGTTGAAGCATGTGAGCTTGTGGAGTACCAGGTGTCTGATGGCACACAGGGCATGGCTACCAGAGGAAATGCAGTATGCAGTCCTGCTGCAAAGAGGTAAAAGCTGTGGTCAGCAGAGGAGCAGTGGGGCTGGGGCTTGGGGGCAGGTCTCGTGTGAGGGAAGGAGACCACAACTGTGTCTTGCAGTGACAGGAGACCTGGAGACCTGCAGCTGAGGAGGAACTTTGGGAACTGCTGAAAGTAGGATGAGAAGGAAGCAGAGGAGAAATGAGAGAGGAGTTGGCTGATGATTGCTGCCGGAGAGGAAAGCTGGCATGGGAACTGAGACCTGTTTGCTGAGGAGAGCACAGAGCTGGAGCCACTGCTCCAGGCAGATGTGTAACAAATGTGCACCACAGATATGAGGGGATACCAGGCTGTGGATTTGGCAAACTGCCCTCAGGACAGCATGGAGCCAGCTTAAGTGAGATGGGCTTTAGAAACAGAATTAGAAGAACTCCTGGAGAACAGAGCAGTGGAGCAGCATGTGCTTGTCAGTGTAGGTCAGATAGCCAGGAGAAACAGCCTCGTGCAGCTTCTCATAAATGATGCTGCACCTTAGTGGAGCTTTTCCCTCTCCTTCTCAGGGATCAGGTCATACCTCCCTTTTCTAGGCGAGGTTGCCTTGACTCCTCTCCTCTTTCATTTGCTGTTGCAGCAGTCCTTGCAGCTAATGAAGCTGCTGGGTTTGGCAAGTGAAGAGATGAGGAAGGCCCATGGTGTATCTTTAGTTTGTTCCAGATCCATTTGGCAGCAGGAACTCGTGGGTGTTGTGGTGTGCACTGAGTTGGGAGTACATGGGCTTCTGGGGGCTGCTGTTTCCTAACTTGGATATGAGGATCTCAGAATCCCTTCCTGGCCCTAAAGATGGCATTACCCCTTGCACGCAGTTGTGCTAGTTCTATGCCAACACAAAGACCTGAGAGCTGACTCCCAGACACAGCCCTGTGCTGTGCCACAAGCCCTGCCTGATCCACAGTGGGCCTTGGAGCATTCTGGGACTCCATGCTCAGAACTCTGACTCCTTCCCTGCTCCCTGTCCATCCCCACCCTTAGAGAGCTGCTCTCAGGCTAAGGCAGAGAAAAGCCGTTGCAGCTGTGGTCAACCTGCCAGGGATGAGAGACTCTCTGGGGTTGGAATGGCAGAAGTGAGATGTGCTATCCCAAGGGGACTCATCCCTCTCCTCAGCAAAGGCAGACATAAGAAAGAGAAGCAGTTCTTCAGCCAAGAAGCTGGGATTTGGTCTCTTCTGTTCAGGAACTGTTGGGATGGGCTCTGTGGCTTGCCCCAGGCAGGTCAGGCCATGTCACGCCTCCTCTACCCAGCACAAAGAGGTGAGGAATTCCCGGAGTCCAGTGAGCACTTTTCCCCCTCAGTGCTTAGATTTCTGGCCCAAACGCTGCAATGTGGATGTTGCTGTAAGATCAGAGAGCCCGAGTCCCTGCTCTGTTTGTGTCTCCCTTGTCCTAATGTGTTCTGCAGCACTGCTTTGTGCTTGAGGGCAGTGCTGCAGCTGTGCCCTTGCTGCAGTCCCAGGGTGGCACATGCAGCTCCTCTGGGTTGCTGGACATCCTCGGGGTTAGGAAGAGCTACCACTGGTAAGAGATGTGTGCTTACCATCAACCTTCAGACTTCTCCCAGCTTCCTGACCTTGATTATAAGTTAACTGGCAGCAATTTGCTGAGCATGGTGGGTAAGGAGGAAAGCAAGGAAATTCCATCTGGGAATGGCCTGAGGAAGAATCAGAATCATGAGTGATTCAGGCAGCAAGAGCCCTGCCTGGGACAGAGGCTCTTCGCTAGAACTGAGACCAAGTTTGCAATATTGGTTTTAGCTGCCTAATATCCTCCTTTGCTGATGAGGGAAATTTTTAGGATGATCATTTGCCTAAAATAGCTGTTGCAGCAATGGGAAGTTCATGAAACCACAAAGCTGCCAGCAGTTAAACACTGATAAAGAACCCCGTTACTTTTCCATCTGCAAAGTGTCCTGTTCCAGCTGTTCAGTGCAGACTCCATGGCCAGGTAATAATTCCTTTGGTGCCCCAGAGCACAAGGTCAGGTCCAGAGTATGAGGCAATTTGTGGCATGGCCCCCTGAAGCAGCTTTGAGGAGGAAGCTCTGTCAGGTCCCAGCAGTGGCTGCTGGTGCAGCCCATCAGGCAGCACCAAACCATTGGTCATGAGGTGGCCCTGAGTTCTGATGTGCTGTGCCCAGCGAGGCATGTCAGGCTGGATGCAATGTTTTAATTTGGGAATTTCTCATTTTCCCAGTACATTTTGGTGGCTTTTTCTACTTTTAAAAATTTTAATATCAAGGAATTCTTGATGGCAAGACAGAACCCCAGGCTGTTACAGGTAAAGTAGCACATGTGTGCCACTTTGTTCAAGACAGGATGGGAAAAGGGAGTGGGCACATTTTCCCTTCACAGAGAGTAACTCCAGAGTCAGGTTTGCGGTGCTGCACTTCGTCAGGAGAACTGAGGGGTCAGTTTTACCAGTATCAGCTGGTAAGGTGCTTCCAGGCACTTCCCTCGGCTCAGGACACGTGTGTGCCATTTCTGGAATGCTAAGTAGCCACTTGTTGCAGCAAAAATAAACTGCAATTCAGTAACTCAGAAGGAAAATGTGGTTGGAGCTTCCTCGCAGCAGCTCTGGGTCTGCAGAGCCCTGTACTGGCCGTGTGGAACCCCTCCAGAGTCCTTCAGCCTCTGCCATGGGAAGGGGGTGTCAAACAGGACTCTTACCATTGCTCCTGTGCTCCCTGAGCCCTTTCGTCCTCTGCAGCTCTTCAGCTGAATCTGAATTATGTAATAACCTGTTAGTTTCTGCAGGTTGGAAACAAAAATGCAGGTTGGATTGCAGGATGAAGAAATGGGGCTTTGGCCAAATGCATGTATTTGTTATGTTTCCTTCTAATTGAGGTTCAGGCTTGGGAAATTCCCTGGCAGCTGCCGAGGGTTTTCATTCCAGGTTTGGGAGAATGGGGCAGCTGGCATTTAAACCTCACAGAGTGTCCAGCTGAGGAGCTAGAAATAGTAAAGCAGCCCTTCAGCGAGGTGGAGTTCACCCTCAGGCAGAGAGCCAGCCTCTTCTCCCCTCAGATGGGCTCGTGGTTTGCTTCCCAGGGCTCCCAGGACCCCATGAGGTGCTGGTGGGTGTGGAGTCAGGAGCACACCTGGTCTGGAGCCTCAGCATTCAGAACCCTCCAGAGAAATTTCTGTTTGGGACAAGAAAGCATCCTGGAGGCCTGAGGGAGGCTGCAGGAGGAGTGAGCTGGTGTTCTGCTGTGTGTAATGGTTCAGTCTCCTGCTTGGAAATGCTGATTTTTCCCCTTGCAGGTTTAATTTTGAATTGAATTCCTAAGCCTTCCTCCCCCAGCCATGTTGTACTTCATGTATTGCAGTAGGTAATGTGTAGCCAAGACAACTGATTACTCATCAGGATGTTTTGTGTTTGGTTTCGGGTGGCTGAGAGGTCCAACCTTTCATTGAACGCAGTTGAAGCCTGGAAAAACAGAAAGCTGATAATGCAAAGCCATCAGCAGTGGCCTGTGTGTACAGGGCCATGAGTGTGCCTAAATCCACCCTGATAAGGAGCGTGGGATGGGCTGGTACTGGGCTGTGCAGGAACAGCTCCCTGTGTAACTCAAGCAGAACCTGGTTGTCTGCACAGGAAGGTGTTGCTGCCTCCCAGGATACCTGGGGTGCACAGGACTGTGCTCAGTGTGCAGCCGGAGCTACAGAGATGGTTACAAATGTGCTGCTTTCTGCCTCCTAAACAACTCATGTTTGGTGCTGACCATATTCCCTTAAACCTCAAGTGGCTTTGTACTGAGTGGGGGTGACTCCAGCTCCTCAGTGCTGGGTGTCTCCTCGTGCTGTGCAATCATTAGTGCCATCCTCTGCCAACTCAGCGTGTTTCTCTTCCTCCTCTGCCCTTGTCTGCAGAGCAGCAGTGCTGCTGTCAGACAAAGTGGGCCCTGCTTATAGTGAAGCCTCAAGGAAGTAAAATGGCTTTTCTTCCTGAAAAGGCTTTTGGTTCTTCCTGTGTGTTTTCAGGGCAACTATTTTTCGCTTCTTACAGAAGTTTTGATCACTTGCACAGTTTTATTTCCTCCAAAGCTATTTTTCAGTTAATCCTCAGACGTGTGTCTTGCAGTTAAAGCTATCACTGCTGCCTTCCTTGAGGGTAGCCCTGATTTGGGAAGTCACTGACCTGTTCTTTTAGCAGTTGTGAGCATTTTGTCCAAGTAAACCTGCTCTTTGGCTCCTGAGATAAGAAGTTTTAATATGAGATGAAATGACCTATCACAGAGATTTTGGGATTGTAGAAGGTCTTCCCAAGGAAGATGGAAATCCCACTAAATGCTCTATCCAAAACCAGACCAGGCAAGACTGGAAAAGATTTTGGGAATGAGCAAATCTGCATTGGTGAGAATATAGTTGTTGGTTTTTTTTTTTCCTATGTCCAATTGCTATCCTTCTGCCACAGTTGCTTAAATTACATATTTGTGTTCCAAATCAAAGCAGAAAATCCTTGTCTCTTGCCTTGCTGTGACCCTTGTGAAGGCAAGAACCTGGTGTGCAGCCATTCCCTCAGCATTGCTGGGCTGGTTTCACACTGAGCTCACCAGTTCCCCCTTCCTGCCCTACCTGTGCTTGGAGGGATTTTCCAGGTACTTCCTGCAGCTGTGGCTGGTGTCACAAGCTATGCACTCACTTCTGCCAAGAGATGATGGTCACTGGTGTACAGGTAATTAGTTCTCCCATGTACTAGCCATTGTGACAAAATTATTAACAGGAATGCACGTGTGGAGCTGGAGGTGTGGCTGGAGAACTGCAGGGGGGAGGCTGAGGCATAAACTCTCCCTTGAGTGTATAAGAAGAGGGTTTCTGATCCATCTGAGAGTAGGGTAATGAGATATGGATCTGAGGAGAAGTTTTATGATTTCAGATGGCTTCTGACATTGTCTGTCTCTGCATTTGCTTGGTTGGAGACAGTGTGGTGAGACAGCTACAAATGTGAACCTAAATTTATTTATGATTCTAGCCTGGCTCTGGGCCAGCAGTCAGATTCAGCCTAACTCAATGTTGCAATCAGTGGGTTTGTGGCCTCTGCATATTCAGGCTGAGGAATGGGCAGTTGGTTTCTGTAGTGACATCGTGTTTTGATATATATTCAAGCTGATGATTGAGCAAATAGATTTTCAGGGCTGACTTTTGTCGGGGTAATCCTAGCAGGCTCTAAAGGAGTGCTGTCCTGTGAGTTTACTGGCTGAGCCTGCTTGGCTTCTGTTAGGGTTGCAAAAAAAAACAAAAAACAAAACAAACAAACAAACAAAAAAACACAAAGAAAAACAAAGGTGCAAATATCCCTTGTCAGTTTTCCCAATAGCCACTGTTTTCATTCAGCTTTCTCTACGCCAGCAGTCTGTGCTGCCAAGGATGATGCTGTGGGTGAATGGAGTGAGCCTGCCAGCAAACATCCAGCACTGCCTGCACTCGCTGCTCCTCCTCCCCAGCACTGGCCAAAGTGGTTCCTCTCAGTGGAGACCTGGCACGTGTGAGCTCCAGGCTTGCAGGACCTCTCACCTGTGTCCCTCTGTAAGCCCCATCTGACCCATTGAAGTGCATCAAACATGAGGTTTAGTCCAAAGATCTTGGATTCCTGAATGGGACTGAGAGCAGGGTTTGGTGATAGGCAACATACCCTGGGTAACTTGGGCTGTGGTTTAAAAGAAAGTATTTGTTTCCATTTGAGGCTTTTGGTTCCAAAACTTGCAGATTCTGTTGTCCCCATCCTTGGTGGGATCTGTAAGCTCTGCTTTGGGGCTGGAATGGCACATTTTGGTGCCTCTTGAAAGGACTCTGCAGAAGAGTCTAGTAGCACTGGTGGTGGTTTTGGTTCCTGTTCAGCAGGATCTCTGTAGCCTTTCTCTGGAGATGGTGACAAACAGTTATTTGTTGTAGCTGGATCCTGTTTCATACTGGGCTCTGCAGTGTCCTGTTTCACAGTTTTGCGGTTCTTCCACTCTGTGCTGGTACTTTTGATACACCTACACACCAAATAAAAGTGATGCCCTGGTTCAGACATGTGCTTGTGCTTTTCCTCTGCATTACCAGCTGAAAGCAGCTTCCCCTCTGAGCACCCTTATCTGGGGCTGAGGATCTTCTGTGGGGGATGATCCTTCTGTGCAGGTGTGAGAAAGCTGCTCCCAGTGGGAGCTGATCCCTGCCCGCAGCAGCCTGGGAGCTTAAGGGCTTTGTATCACCTACCTGTGGCTTATCCTGGGATCCAATCCTGAGTGGACACCACTCCATCAGCTTTTGGCAGGGCTGGTTGTTTGACGCCGCACCAGGATGCTCATGTTTGCCTCTGGAGGGGTTTGCTCTAATTTTCAGCTGTGTTGGGGGTTGTGGGTGCTCACAACAGGACTCCAGGCACAAATGACACACACTCCCAGTGCACCCCTACAGCTCCCAGCCAGCAGAGCAGCTGCTGGAACAGACTGGAATATGCAGTGCCTTGGTACAGAGAAGCTGGGTTGACCTCAGCCACCTTCCTGAGTGTGTTTAAACACTAATCATCTTTTGCTTTCCTGAGTGAAAAGAATTTAGAGAATGAAACTTTTCACTGCTGACCTCACAGTTCTGAGAGGGTGAAACTGCTGAGCTGTTGGTTTTGTCCTGGGGCAGTTTTTCTGGTTTACAGGATCCAGAGCTTTAGAAGAAACTTCTAGTTTCTCAGAGTTGAATTTGGTTTAAAACAAAATAATCCTTCAAATGTCAAAGTCTAGAGATTTTTTTTTCCTGGACCAACCAACATGCCTTGGGTTTTTAAATGTCAGGGTTTAACAAAACAGCAAACAAACTGGTATTAAAATAGCTCTGAAATGCTCCTGCAGTCTCAGCAGCTTTGCTGGGGGCTGTTTTTAGAGTCTCTTCTTTCTTCTCGTAGGTTTACCAAGAATCTTTCCCCAGACAAAATCAACCTGAGCACGCTGAAAGGTCAGGGACAGCTGACCAACCTGGAGCTGGATGAGGAGGTGCTGCAGAATGTGCTGGAGCTGCCCACCTGGCTGGCCATCACTCGGGTCTACTGCAACAAGGCCTCAATCAGGGTGAGCAGAGGGGGCTGTTCCTGAGGCCCTTCACATGGAAAAAGTTATCCATTTACACTCAGGATCACTGAGATTGTGCATGGACTTGCACTTTGCATATTGAACTCGTACAAATTCTTCCTCCTTGGACTTTTTAGAGCAAAAAATTGCTTTCTTTTAGTTGATGTGAACTGCCAGGTTGTTTAATTGCATTTAGTACTAACCATAGTTGCATTACATCAGTGTGAAAGTTTTTAGGATATCAAGAGACTTTCTATAAAAGAAATATGGTTCTACTCTGCCAAGTGACAATAAAAATGAGCTTGTCTTACTCATCTGATGTGTTCTGTTTTTAGAGTTAGATCTGCTTAGTTTAGTAACAAACATTTGTTCTCCCTCCCACAAGAACTGCAGAGGGAGCGTTGCTGTATGAAAATAAAATGGAGCCTTTTGGTTTGTGCAGTCTCCTGAGTTGCCTGACTTCCAGTGACAGCAGCAGTCGGGTGTAAACTCTTAAAAGCCAGGAATGTTCTCTATATCAGAATTTGACCTGCAGTGTATCTATTACTCGTGACGTTATCCGAGATCCAAAAGCTCATCTGGGCTTGTAGATCTGATGTCTGGAATGTCTTGTCACTTTTCCATGTCTCTCTCTGACCTGGATACAGTGAGACATTTTGGGTATTTCTCAGAGCAATGGGGCTCAAAGTTTGGGCTCAGATGGTTTCCTGCAGTTTCTGAAACTTTCCAATGCAAAGATCACCCTTGTAATCTTAATTTTATCTTTTCAGATCCAGTGGACAAAGCTGAAAACACACCCAATCTGCCTGGTAATGTTGCTTCTCTTCTTCATTTCTTTGCTTCCTCACTCTTAAATCTCTAATACTTGAGAAAAATTCTGCAGAGGGAAACCATCAAGGGCTCAAATTTTCATTTGACCTGAGGCCTTTAGCACATAGGCCTGTTGGACCATGAGTGCCCTCCCACCAGAGGGACCTCCCACCTCCATTTCACTGCAGGATTGAGCCTGATGAGCTCTCAGGGAAGTCCAGGGCAAACATGTGTGTTTTTTGCTGTTTGTTTTTCCCACTTCTGGGGTTTCAGGTTACCCAGCAATCTGGGCACTGATGGTGTGAAAGTTTTAACACATGAGACTCTTGGAGAGGCAAGAGACCCCAGAGCTGGTTGTCCCTGCCCTGCAGTCTCACCCCCGAGGCTGGTGGGCTGAGGTGGAGGCTGGTGTGGTGTTTAGGACTGGTGTGTTGTGTCTCTGCAGTACCTGGACAAGGTGGAGGTGGAGATGAGGACATGCGAGGAGCCCCGGCCGCCCAACGGGCAGTCCCCCATCGCTCTGGCAGCTGGCCAAAGGTCAGACCCCTGACTTCTCCCTGCCATCCTGCTGGGCTGGGGCAGCTGCTGTTCTTGAGTCATCTCTCTGCACTCAGCCCTAAGTGCCTCTGATGTTGCTTATAAACCTCAGAGCCTCTGTGTGTGAGCCTTACCTGTGCCAGGCCTCTTGTTGTGACAGGTGATGACATAGAGGGGTCTTCTCTTTGCAGTGAGTATGGCTTTGCTGAAAAGGTCGTGGAGGGGATGTTCATTGTTGTCAATTCCATCACCATCAAGATTCACTCCAAAGCCTTCCATGCTTCCTTTGAGCTCTGGCAGCTCCAAGGCTACAGTGTCAACCCCAACTGGCAGCAGAGTGACCTGCGGTTCACCCGCATCACCGACCCGCAGCGGGGAGAGGTGAGCACTCATCCCACCCTGTCTTCACAGTCCCCTCTGGGACCACCCTGATCTCAGGGGCCTTGGGCTGCTCTCTGAATTGAGTTTGTACTGGGATTGCAGAAGAACAGAGTGATGAATGATTTTCTCTGGCTTTGTTTCATTTCATGTCTTCTGAGAGTTGTTTTTTTTTAATTCTTGGAGTTGTGAAAATCTCAGTATTTTCCTGTTATTGTCCTGTTGGGCAGGTTCTGACGTTCAAAGAGCTCACCTGGCAGACACTGAGGATAGAAGCAGATGCCACAGACAATGGTGATCAGGATCCTGTCACTACTCCTCTGAGACTCATCACCAACCAGGGGAGGATCCAGATCTCTCTCAAGAGAAGGGTGAGAGTCTCCTCTGTGCTTTGCAGGACACAGTCTCACTGTCTGCTGCAGTGGTGATATTTCCTTCCACATTTCTCAGCAGCCCTTCTTTCCCTTCACAAATGTGGAGCCCAAGCTGCTGTGTCACTCCGTGTTTTCTGTCAGAGACAGCTGTGTACTTACCAAATGTCAAAGCAGTTTATTTCCCAGGGGAGGATATCATGGATGGAGTGAGTCTTTCAGTCTGTTTGAACATCCTCAGGAGAGCTGTCATGTCCTTACTGGGAGCTGAAAGCCTGGCAGCCTGATTTTTAGCTGTCAATGGAAATGTGATGATTAAAAAAAAAGGATTAAACTATCTCTTTTTTTTTTTTAAATTTTAAACCAGTGATCAGTTTGCCTCCTAAAGAGTAGTGTCTTTGACTACTTTCCGTCTGAGAGGAGGTGCTATGAACATCTACCAGATAACATCACAGAGGAATTTCAGAGCAACTCCCTCCATTCTGTGCACTATGCAGACTCTGTGGTGGCAGTTTTTGAAGTCCCAGTCTCCTTGCTGTTTTAGACCAAAGATTGCAATGTGGTGGCCTCCAAGCTGATGTTCCTGCTGGATGACCTGCTCTGGGTGCTGACAGACTCTCAGCTGAAGGCAATGATGAAATATGCTGAGTCCCTGAGTGAAGCCATGGAGAAGTCTGCTCAGCAGAGGAAAAGCTTGGCACCAGAGTCTGTACAGGTGTGTGGGTTTGGAATTTGGTCTGCCAGGGGAAAGGGACAGTTTCTGTTTGTGTGGCATCTGTCCCATGCTCACAGGATATCCTCTCATGGGCACATGTGGACTTACCTGGTGTCAGGTGAGTGTTACATGGACTGTGGGCTGATGTGGGGTAATGAAGTGACCAAAGGAGTGGGATTCATTGCCAATAAAATACATTTTCCAAGTCAAGGATAAGAGAAGAGGGATATTGTGGCTGGAGCTGGAAGCTCTGGGGAAACAGGGATGTGCACAGAGTACAATGAGATTGAACAGGAGGGATAGGGAATACTTGGCCCTTTTTGCCCAGGAGTCTTAAAGCATCTTTCAAGAGAGATGAATTGCAGGTGACAGACAAAGAGTTTTGCTAATCAGAACATGGGAAAGGGAACCCCATTTCAATTTCTGTAAACTGCTGCCTTGCAGGCTGAAAGATGGCATGAGTTGTTTAATTGCACTATAACCTCTCTGTTTTCCCTCTCTCCCAGTTCTTACTGAGCTTGTCTCTGTCCCACAGGTCACCCCCCCTGCTCCCAGTGCCCAGCAGTCCTGGGCCCAGCCCTTTGGGGGCAGCCCCAGCCCCAGCAGCATTGGGCAGTATTTTGACAAGCACGACATGAAGGAGTCCTCATACCACCTGCTCATCTCCCGCCTGGACCTGCACATCTGCGACGACAGCCATGCCCGGGAGGCAGGTGGGGACAGCAGCAACAGAGGAAAACATCACCCCAGGCAGTGATTTGCTGTCTTGAAAGGGGGCTGGGAAGCAATTGGGGGTTTGTAGTTTGGGATTTGAGGTTCTAGGTCTGGTTCTTACTATATAAACTGCTGGCCAGTTGCATTCAAGTGTTCTCCTCCTTGCCTTAGGACGAGATTGTGATACAGCATTCTAAGGATGGTACCCTGATCCTGGCCATGGTGTCAGTCAGTGGTGGCAGTCAGAGCAATGTGAATTCTCTTGGATCAGGACTGAGATTGCAGGGCTGACCACTGTTTCCTTTGTTCTGTTTCCCACAGGTGCTTTGAAGCATGGGATGCTGGGTGGTGCCATCCAGCTGACCTTCAGGAGGATGGCTTTTGACTATTATCCTTTCCACAGGGCAGGTAGGCAGCCTGTGGCCTCAGAGCTTGAGGAGGAGGACAAAAAAGGAGTTTGAAGAACAGTCCTGCTCTATGGCTTTGGGCAGAACTGGAAGAATGGAACCTCAGTTTTTAAAGCCAGGATGTTTGCTTTCCTGCAGGAGATGCCTGCAAGCATTGGGTGAGGTACAGTGAAGCAATGGAAACACGGGGACAGTGGGCAAAGAAGTTGGTCAGTGAATTTCAAAGCAAGTTGGAGAAGTTTTATGAAGAAACAGACCCTGCCTTTGCCAGGACTCCACTTTCCCCTTTCAAAAAAAAACCAGGTAATGGTATTTGATAAAACTAGTGAAACAGGAGATGGTACCAATTTTGCTCCATCCAGCAATGTCTCTAATTGCCCCTCCCCAGTTGATCAGGCTGATTTGTTGGTGCAGAAATCCACAGCACTCTAAAAACCATAAATACAATGTCAAAGGAAAGTGGCTGTCATCCTGGGGTAGTTCTGCACCAAGGAAGGATGGGCTGCAGTGGTCCCTTTCCTGGCTTATTATTGAGTTTCTCCATAAGTGAATATATAAGGATGAAATTAAATATTGAAGACCTGGCTGAAGGATGTGCTCTCTTGTCTTAGAGCAGACTCATCTTTCACACCATTCTCCCTTCAAAAGCCCTGAGTTTTCTTCCTGCCCAGCTGTGTTCATCAGTTTCTAATTTTGGGACTGTTAATTCTGCTCTGTAAGCACATAGGGGCTGGTGCTGATGGTGGAGTTTGCCACAAAGGAGGTGACTAAAACCCTGCTGGTTCTGGTTGTGTGTCCCCACAGAGCCCCCCCAGAGCCCCCACAGGAGCCCCCCGGAGAGGGGCCGAGCCCCTCCCACGAGTCTGCCCCGGCTCCGGCACCCGCCCTGGAACCGGCTCCGCTCCAGCTGCGTCGTGGTGCGGGTGGATGACCTGGATGTGCACCAGGTGGGGAGCTGAGCAGGGTCTTGGGATGCTCATGGCATTTGTAAAATAAGAAATTGAATCAGATATGATGTAAATAAATCATGCAGGTCGTACATAATCCAAGACAGACAAAGCTCTGCCCAGGGAGCCCAAATGCCATTGTGATGTTACATGTGAAACTTTTAACCCAAATATGAACTTCTGCTAGTTTTCTTGTTCAGAGAAAATTGCATAACCACAGGTTTCTGCCTTCTGTTCATATCAAAGCTTGCACCAAGAATTAGGCAGGCCCAGCATAAAAGATCCCATGCCTTTGAGAAGTCCATGGGGATGTGTATTTTTGACAGAGGATGTCTTACCTCAAACTCTCTGACCTGGGACAGAGCATCCCTATCCTGGATCAGGCCCTACATCCATGTGCCCTGTATCCACTCCAAGAGCTGGTTTTGCTCTTTGCAGTACCAGATACTACGATGGAATTAGCAACAGGCTGATCTTGCAGACAGATCTAACAGATTTCATTCTGATTGCTCATGTCACCTAATTATGCTTGCACGGCTCTTACTAGCACTGATAGGAGACATAAAGAACTAATTTCCCTCAAAGGAGAGGAGCTGGCAATATCAGCAGGTAGAAGAAAATACTATTTTTATTTGAAAGCAGCGTGTGTTTGATGTGTAAATGAGGTGGATTGAATACGGGTGTCTGTGGGGTTACTGGGACACTTGGGCTTGCCACGTCTGAGTTCTGCATGACTGCATTCCATTGTGTTTCCAGGTTTCTACAGCTGGGCAACAAAGTAAGAAACCCTCCACCTTGGTTTCATGTAGCAGAAAATTCTTCAAACTCCCTGACCAGGTCTCTGCAATCCATATTGAATTCACGGAGTATTACTTCCCAGACAATCAAGACTTTCCAGGTAATACACCAAGGTTAGCACCTTTTAAAAGTTTCTCAATGAATCATCAATTCCTAATTGTTTAGGTGTGTTAACCCTGTTAGATGTTCTCAGTCCATTGTTGTTAGTTTCCTGATGTTTCCCTTCCTAACGTTTTCATTTTTTTGCCTGTGGGAAGGTGGGGTAGAGTTTGTGCATAATGTGGGTGCAGAGCTGTGCTTGCAAAATACCGTGTGCAGGAAGGCATTGCAGGAGCTGCTGCCTGCCCCACTTGTGGCTTCTGCCTTCCTGGTCAGCTCTGGAACAGGGGCCAGAGGGTTCTCTGTGTACTCTGCAGCTGGATTGATAGGAGACCTGGAACACCTTATTTCTCTGGGTGCACCACAGCTGTTCCCTTTCAGAGATCTGTTTCCCAGGGTGGTGAAGGCCCTGCATTGATGCTGTCAGGGCAGGTTCTGCACTGAGCTGCAGAGACCCGAGGGGCCTTTCTGCTCTTACTAATCTCTTTCCTTCTAGTTCCTTGCCCAAACCTGTACGTGCAGCTGAATGGCCTGATGCTCACCCTGGACACAGCAAGTGTGCTCTGGATCAACCTCTTCTGCCTGGATCTCTATCGCAGCTTGGAGCAGTTCAAAGCCATCTACAAGCTGGAGGACTCGGGCAAGCGTGATGAGCACATTGATGTCCGACTGGATGGCTTCAGGCTGAAGGTACCATTTTTCTCCTCCCTTTCTCAGTCTTTGCTGTTCTCTCCCCAACCTGTTTTGGAAGGAACATGAGACCAGGACATAGCTGGAGTCCATAGTGAGGAAACAAACCCTCTGCCTTTCTTTGCCTTTCCCCTGTCTGCCACTTGTGTTTGTTTCATTTGGTCTGTGGGCAGTAAAGCAGGTGCTCAGGTTCTCATGCAGAACAGGCCAGGACTGTTACTCCCTTCTCACCACTTGCCCTGTCATGTCTCTCTGTGTAGCTCAACATCCCCGTGGATAAGAAAGTCACGGACCATCGGGATCGCCCGCAGAGCCTGTGCATTGGCACGTCAGAGGTGACAGCCACCAACACCCGCCACGCTCCCTCCTGCAGCTGCCAGGACCTACAGAGCCTCTTCAGGAAGTTTGCAGGTGTGGAGTTCTTCCACGCCAGCTACACTGAGTTCCCACGCTCTGAGGGCAGTTTCAGCCTCCTCCACACCCTGTTCCTGCGCCATGCCTACCAGGTGGATGACAGGCCTCAGAAGCATCCAGGCTTTCCCCAGCTGCCACACAAAACCTCTGCCTCTGAGGACCTGTGGTCTGTGAATTTCACTGAGCTTTCCCTGGGCTTTGAGGGGGCTGAAAGCTCCAAGGGTAGAGCCCTTAGCTTTGTTGACCCTTTTCCCCTTTCCATTTGGGCCTGCCTGCCCAAGAGGTGGAGGCAAGCTCAGATATGTAAACGACAGGAACTGGCTGCCTCTGAGGTGAAAATCAAGCCTTCTGCCAGCTTTAGCAACCACTCAAAGAATGTGAACCTTTCCAGAGAGCACAGCATTTGTCAAAGATCAAAGACTGACCAGGATCTGAAGAACATCTACAAAGTCCCAGAGACAATGGATGTCTTGGGAGAATCTGACTGTGAAGTTGATGATGGCGTAGACAGTGAAGAGCTGGAAGCCTCTGCTGATATCCATGTGCTCATGTCCTCATCTGTTCATGTCAAAGTTCGGCTCAACCACTACCAGTACTTGGTGCTGCTCAGGATGAAGGAAGTTCTGCAAACATTACAGGAGCAGCTGGCCCAAGATACCCAGGAAGTGACTGGGTGTCCTTTAGATCCCATGTCTGCTAGTGTGGGAGTTCTGTTGCACAGTGCTGAACTGGCTCTGCTCATGAGCCCTGCGCCGGGGTCTGTCCCGGAACCCAGATCCCTTGACTCGGACACAACCAGTCTGATCGAGTCTGAGCTCTCACCTTCAGACAGCAAGGAGGGGCTGGTGGCTGAAGACAAGGAGCTGAAATCAGAGAGCAGCTCAGAGAAGGGAGTATGCAGCACCTCAGAGCTCCCAGAGGACAGTGGGGTCGAGAATACCAGTGCCAGTGTCCCACCAGAGAGATTCCCAAGATCTGCAAGTGATGGAGCTCTGAGCATGGTTTCATGTGGTAAGGGCACAGAGGAGAAGGGCTTGATAGAGGAAGCACATGAAGCTGTGGAAGCCTTGGTTGTAGAAAGACCAGCAGAGACCAGCAGCCAACCTCAGAGCCCCCCTGCTCTCCCTTCCAGCCCCACCTCGGACACACAGCCCTCGGGCAGAGGAGGCATCACCCTCGATGTCCAGGCAGAGCTCATCCCGCTGAGGAACATCGAGGTGGAGCTCTCCAGTGCTCTGCACATCACCAAGGATGCCACGAAGGAAGCTCTGCACGTGACAATGGATCTCACCAAGGAAGCCATGTCCCTCACGAAGGATGCGCTGAGCCTGAGCCGGGACAGGATGACCTCCACCATGCAGAGGATGCTCTCCCTGCCCCCTGTCAGGTGAGCAGGACAGGCTCCCGGGGTGCAGGAGAGGGAACAGAGACAGACTGCTCCCCTTCTTCCCATATCACTTGATTTGGAGATGGGTTAAATCTTCGCCTCTGTTGGGTGTGGTCTGAGGACACTAAAGTCTGACTTGCAAGTGGCCAGAGTCCAGCCCAATATCTGTTTCCCTGCAGGCTCAGCTGTCTGCCTTCATTCCTGGTTCTTGTTGTTTTTGCAGGGATTCTGTGCCCAAAGCAGAGGAGGGGGCAGTGACCCCGGGCGGGGGGGGCAGCAGCCGACTGCGTTTCTTCTCCATGAAGAGAACATCCTCCCAGCACTCCTTTGATGCCACATCCGTGGATGGGAGTGGCCCCGAGGACGGGCTGTCCGTGGACAGTGACGGCAGCGACGGCTTCGTGATGCTCACGGACTCTGGTACAAGCCCTGGGCTTTTCCTCTCCTCCACTCACAGGGGTGAACAGCTTTGTGCCATGGGCAACCCTTCCATGCTTCATGTGGAATTGCTTTTGCTACTTCTTCTTTTTGGAGGTCATGAGTAGTTCCCACACAATGGCTCTTTCTGCCTTTTCTTTGAGATGAGGAGTGTAACTGAGTGTGGGGGGTGAACCTGCACACAACAGTGATGTCCTGAGGCCAGTGCAGAGCAGGGACTGTAACTGTGCCAGTGGAGGGGGGTATGGAGTGTTTAGCAAGGGTTTAGGAATGGCTGGTTGGATGTAGAGTACTCTGGGCATCTTTGATTTCAACTCTGTATTGCCAAACTCATCTGAGGAGCTGGAGACAGTACTCCAGAGGATGGTGCAGACTGAGAGGCTGTGAGATTCAGACAAATACTGACATCAGGAGTTCTCAAAACCAGCAAAAGAAATGGAATCGAGTTGTTTTTATTGTTATTTCCATTTCAGAACCCAGCATGGACCCTCTTCCCTCGGGGCAGCTTCCTCAGGCCCACAGTGACACAGGCAGCAGAACAAGCCTGGTGGCTGAGGACGAGGGTGGAGTGTCCCCTGAGGTGAACAGCTCCACGTCCCAGAGTGAAGACCCCAGCCTGCAGCTGGTCAGTCCTGTGCCCTGGCACTGGGGTTCTGTTGCTGAGGGGATTTGGAAGTGAACCACAGAGATGTTTGCTGTAATCAGTGAGCTCTTGGTGGCTGTTTCAGGTGTCTGTCCTTGTGCTGAAGATGAATGAGGTGAACTGTGGCATAGAGGCACGAGGGGATGATTTGTCTGTGGCTGTACAAGTGATGAATGTGGTTCCAGAGCAGCTAAACAACGTTGGGATGTGGCAGTACCTGCGTGGCTACCTGGGTAAGACACTGCTCTGGGACTCAGCTGCACTCTTAGAACTGGCTTTTACACCAGCCTCCCTTGAGGAATGTTCCATTAACTGGGACCTCAGTGTTTGGGGTGGTTACGATTGAATGCAACTCACCTGTGAGGGTTCAGATCTGGCACTTGAAATATGTTTCCCAAATGCCTACAGTCAGGCTCTGTGGTGCTTAGTAATCATTGATTGGGTATTTTTAACTGCTGCTAGGATACATAAAATAAATTAAAAGACAAAATAATACTACCTAAGGAACTCTTGAAGTCATTCCCGCTCTAAGAAAAATGCTTTTAGTCTAGAGTCCCTTCCCAGGGCTAAATTCAAATTAAAAAAAACTCAAACCAAACCAAACCCAATCAACAACATCCCACACCCCCCTGCAAAAGGTAACTGAACTCCAAAATAAACCCAAAAGCAGCTCCAGCTTGGATTAATTTCACGTGAAGATGATGTTACTCTGAGGTCACTGTGGGCGTGGCTGCTTTCTGCAGCAGGACAGAAAGGGGCTTTGGGGTTTCGGTGTGGCTGCTGGTGCCCCGTTGTGCAGTGAGCTCTCTCTGCTGCAGCTCCAGGGGACTCGGGTGTGGAGGAGCCCCCCGTGCCCAGCCCGGCACAGCCCGAGCTGAGCCTGCGCCTGGAGGGGGGTCCCGGCACTGCCGCCCCCTCCCCTCGGGCACAGCACAGCGACCTCCTGCGGGTGCTGCTCCACGGCTGCCACACAGAGCTCTGCATGTCCTCCCTCACCAGCCTGGGCCCCTTCCTGGAGGATGAAATCATTCCAGAGGTCATCCCCATGGAGATAGAGGTCGTGGATGCCAAAATCACGTTGAAGGTGAGTGCGTGGGGAAGCGGATTCCGCCCGGGGTGGCAGCCAGGGCAGAGCTCACTTGGAAGATTCTTCTTGGGAAGGGACCCCGTGGGAATGCTGAAGGCCTCTGCAGAGCTTCTGTTCTCACACTATGGTTTTCCTTATAATAACTGCCCTAGGGATGAACAAGGAACCCAGGGGGACTGTTGATTACTCCTCACATGCAGCCCTGTCCGTGCAGCCAGACCTTCCCGTGGGGTGGGTGCCCTGCTGAGCCCTGGCAGTGCTGCTGGGCAGGAATGCTGCTCCTGAGGAGCCTGCATGCCAGGGCAATGCTTTCCAGAGGGCCAGAGCTGTGCCAGTGGATCATCTCTTGTCTCTGTGTTTTGCCAGGATGACAGTCCCCGAGTGTACCCCACCTCCCCAGGCCCTCTCCCCATCAGCCTGGCAGTGGATCACATCATTGTGAGGCGCAGAGATGATGGAGTGTTCTATCTCACAGGTCAGCAACATCCAAGAGCTGCTTTTATTGTCCCTCTGCACCCCTGGGTTGTGCTGGAAGAGACTGGAACCAAATGTGATGGTTGGTCCCTGCCTGTTTGCTCATGTGGGAATTCATACTTGGCGTTTCCTTGAGCACACACAGTCGGGGCCCCTTACTACCTCTTTCCTTGCTTTAGTTTCTTCATTTTAAAATGGGAGAGAGAATTTTGTTTCCCTGCTTAAGAAGTGGAAGAGGGAAAAAAAATTCTTTTAGTGCCAAGAGCCCTGTTTTGTGAATGTCCAGACCTGAATGTGTTCTTTGCTTTCCAGCTCCCCAGAGGAAGGACTCACCAAAAGAGGAAAAACCTGTGTCAGTTCCTGAGGAGCAAAAGGCCCCGGCAGAGTCTGGCTTAGCAGCCCCAGCAGCAGGAGCACGTGGGCTGCAGGTGAGTCACTGCTGCCTGTTGTTGTCTGGACAGGAGAGAGCTGGCAGGGGGCTGGAAAGTCTCTCTTGCCTTCAAGTGTTTGCAGTCCCTGGAGGTGTGGTTGAGCTGCAGGAAGGGAGTGCCCTGGGGAGCACCCTCTACCTCCTCATATGTGTATTCTGAGCTTGCCCAGCATTAACTCTCCTGTTCCCTTTCAGAAATCTGCTGGTTTTTAATGATTGGCTTCATCTTCCCTCTGTGTCCAGTTCCTTAGAAAAACAGGAATCAAGAGGTTCCCAGAAAGACCAGTTCTGTCAGTGGGGTTGTGTCACACCATGTAATCCATCTCAAAAGCTCCTGCTCTGGTTTTCCTCAGAGCAGGGCCCTGTGTACCTTGGAAACTTTGCCTTGTTTTCTGTTTGTGTCTTGTAGCTGAAGCAAGTGCCGGAGTTGCAGAGGGAGCTGCAGACCATGAAACTGGCCCTTGCAGAAGCCAACATGGACAAGGCTCGTCTTCTGCAGGAGATCAGGAAATACAACCCCCTGTTCCAGCTGTGACAGTGCCAGCACTGCCAGGGAGAGGGGACCAGCACCAGCGGGGCCCGTTTGGTCCTATTGCTGCCAAACGGGTCTGGCTCCCAGGAAATGAAACCAGCTGGGACTGCAGAGGACTTGGGAGAGGGAGGGAGGGAGGCCTGGCTGAGGCAAACTGGGAAGGAATGAGGAGAAGTGTTCTTGGCCCTATCCTGGCAGTGCTGCACTGAGCCAGGGCACTGCTCAGCCTGTGAATGCAAGGTCAGATGTTGTGGGGGGACACCCCGTGTCTCCTCATCCTTTCAGCCTTCACCTTTCGTGGGAAGATGTAGAGGTGGCCCATGTTGGGGTTTCTGCTTCTTTCACCCTTCCTTGTTCTTGCCCAGCTCTGCTCACCAAGAGTCACAACAGGAGGAGGGTGGTCACTTCAGCACCTGGGGAGTGACAGCAGCTCTTCTGTCACCTGTAAACAAAGACTGGGTGGGGTACCGAAGGGATTTCTCCCTGCAGATTGAGGGGATACAGATATTCCCTCAAGAACAGGGTCAGGATAGTAAAGAAATCCTTCCAGATTTCTTTTTCCACCACTAATTCCTTGTGTGGAGACAGTGTATTAGACTTAGTCCAGTTCATTCTCACTTAATTCCACAACATTTGGCTTTCTTGATACAGAAAAAAAAAAGGAATTAATTCCTTACAAGGCACTGTTTAAACTTGCTTTAAGTTTCCTATCAAAGAACAGGGGTGAAGGAAGCTGGTTCAATCTCAGAATGAGATGACCTGTGTAGTTGTGAGGACCCCTGGGAACTGCCCAAGTCCACAAGCAGAAGCTGGACTATGCTTTGCCAAACTTTTGTGCTGCTCCCTCTCCCTGGGGAGCAGGAGCTCTGAGACTGCTTGCCTGAGGTGGAATGCAATGGTATTCCTGCTTTTTCTTCACTAATCGCTTGAAAATGGGAGGTTTTTCTTCTGCTCTTTCCAATTTTCATGGCACTTTGTTTGGGATGGGGAATGAGTGGGGTGCAGTGGGTTTGCTGAGCCTTGGTGCTCACTTGCAGCGTTCCACAGTTCCTCCCACGTGTGCAGGCTGAGCACAGCTAGGGTCAAGTTGTTTATAGCGAATATCTTGCTCCAGCAACTTAAGTCAATGGGTTTTGTTGAAGAATTCAAGCATTTCCTTTGCTTTCAAGTCCCACTAAAAAGGACTGTAACCCAAAACCCACATGCGTGGGAGGATGAAACCTCCAGAATCCCCACAGATAACAAGTAGCAAAGTTTACTTTGTGGAGCCTCTTCTTTAAGGACTCTTCCTCTGCTCCTGTGAGAGTCCACAGCATCCTGCCCACCACAGGTGCTGTGGGAGAGCCCATGGCCTGAGCATCTCCAGGTCAGGAGCAGCTCCTGGGGCCTGAGGACAAGGGGGAATGTGCAAGTCTGAACTTGAGTTTTAGCAGTATTGGAACTTTTTTGCAATTTGTTTCCACTGATGCATTTATTGGTTCTATGAACCAGGAGCAAAATTAAACTCCTTAACCTCCTCCCAGGCTCAGGCCTCTTTCCCTCCCCTCTCCTTTCCCCTCCCTTCCCACCTGTGCTGTTTCCTGGACAGCTCCACAATACTGGCTTTGGAAGCACATCTGGGCCATGACTTCAGAGGCCTCAGGTCCCAGCATGTGTGCCCAGGGAACCAGCCCTGCTCCAGGCCAGGAGCAGCTCCAGGAGCCCTGCAGGGTGGGCTGAGGCACAGCCTCATCCTGCACTGCCCTGACCCCAGCACACAGCAAGTCCCAGCCAGCCTACAAACACAGCAACATGTTTAATGTACAATAAAGCCACATCTGGGCCAGCTGGAATCACAGCCCTGGGGGGGTGTGAATACTCTGAAGGCTGTGGATGTTCTTCTCCCTGCTGTATGAAGCAGAGGAGCCCCTGGCTCCAGGGCAGGAGCAGCTCCTGGCACTGCCCAGTGCGGGGTCCTGAGCCCTGACAGCAGGACTGTTCCCTGGCCACCACAGTGTGAGCAGTGACAGCAGGACTGTCCTGTGGTCAGCACACTGTGAGCAGTGACAGGAGGACTGTCCTGTGGTCAGCACACTGTGAGCAGTGACAGCAGGACTGTCCCCGAGGTCTCATGTCCCCTCCCAGAGGGGCCCTGGTTGTGGCTCAGCTGCAGCAGGGGAGGGTCCCACAGGAGCTCCTTTGACCCTCTCTGCTCAGTGGAAGATGATCTTCTTGTACTTGGAGTTGGGGATCTGCCCCCGTGCCTTGAGCCTCCGCACAGCCTCACGCATGTGCTTGGGCTGCAGGGGGGGCAGCTCCCCCCACTTCTCACACACGTCCAGGGCTGCGGAACAAACAGAGAGCTCATGGCAGGAGCCACCTGAGCCCTCCCCATCCCCCTTCTGCTGCTTCAGCTTCACTTGGGAAGGCAACAGGGAATGTTTGAACCTGCTCTGTGAGCTCCCCCCTGCCTGCAGTCCCAGGGCTGAGCAGGACAAAGGGCCCCTGGGCCAGCGTGGATGTGCTGGATGGAGTCACACAGGAGTTGATGAGCCTAAACCCTCTGCTTTGGAGCCCCCCCGAGCTGTGTACAGAAGGACTGTTCTCACCCTGCTCCCTGGGACAGGCACTGAGGCTGCAGGACCCCCAGCCCAGCTGGGGCAGCCCCCAGTCTGATCTGGGCTCATCCCATAAAGGAAGACTGGGGCAGGTTAAGGGTCTCGAGAAACTCCTTTGTTCCCAGCAGCACTAATGAGACCCTCATTCTGCAGAGGCCCCATGGACAGAGCCCAAGGCCTGGGTTCTCCTGCTGGGAAGGTCAGGATCTTTGTCCCTGCTGGGACAAGGGAGCTGTGTTCTCTGCAGCAGGCAGTGGATTTCCCCCTGCTCTTGTGCCCCACTCACCTTCCTCCACCACCTCCCCAACAAAGACCTTGGAGATGCCGGACATGGCGATGACGACGTTCTGGGACACGGAGGTGCCCGTGATGGACTGGATGAGCTGCAGGGAGGAACGGGAGGGGCGGGGACACAGAGGGCGAGTCAGAGCCCCGGAGCCGGCACCGCCAGGGGGTGTGAGCTGTCCCAGGGCCGCAGGAGGGCCTGGGGGAGCCCCAGCCCACCCGCCTCGTACCCGTTTGATGGCGGCCTTGGGGAAGGCAGAGCGCCGGTACATCTCGTACCGGTTCAGCTGCTCCTCGGAGAAGGAAGAGACCAGAATCCTGCGGGAGAACAACGAACGATCACAGCAAAAAAAATAAAGGTCCCAGGTTTCTTCAGGCCGCCGTGCTAAGGCGCTCCAGCGCCAGCTGGGAGGGGCTGGGCTGAGCCCCGGGGTGCACTGGGGGGGTGATCTGGGACGGGGCTGCGGCACCGGGAACCGGGCACACGGCTCCCACAGTTTCCAGGGGCGGGTCCCAGGCACTCACTGCATCTTCTGGATCTCATCCTCATCCACCTTCTGCTTCTTCTCCTTCCGCTCCTTCAGTTCCAGTTTCACCTTCCTGGCCGCACCCGGCTGCAGCCCGGGCTCGTCCCCGTCCGCCGCCTCCCCCTCCGCGCTCCTCCCCTACAGGACAGCGCAGCGCTCGCTCTGCGGCCCCCCCGGGCCCGGCCCCGCTCCCGCCCGGCCCGGCCNCGAGAGCGTCCCGGGCCGGGTCCGCCATGGCGGCGCCTCCTGATGACGCACATCCTCGAGCGCTCTGCCGTCATGGCAACGGCGCCGCCGCGGCGCGTCTTGATGACGAAAGAATGCAGTCACCAGGGGGCGGTGCCTGTCGCCATGGCAGCGCCGCCGCGGGGGGGCGCT
>VXAU01005357.1:690435-767695 GCA_013399695.1 Formicarius rufipectus
GGAATCGGGGGGTCTGGCCCCGGGGAGGGGGGAGGAGCCGGTGGTCTGCGAGGCAGAGCCGGAGGTGGCAATTCTCAGGTGGGAATCGCAGGTCGAGGGTGGGGTAAGACTGTGCAGCGGGCTGTGAGGGCCACACAGGGTGTCGGGGGAGCTGCGGCAGAGCCCCTCGGGCCGCGATGGGCTGGGAGGGGAGGGTGTCTGTCTGTCTGTGTGTCTGGTGCTGCCCGGGCTTGGCCTGTGCTCCCAGGTGCTGCAGACCGGTGTGAGTGCAGAGCTGTGGGGTGGCTGGAGGGCTCTGGGAGCAGCACGGCAGTGTGCAGGGTCCCATGGTGGGACAGCTCCTGGATGTGCAGCCGGGTTGGGTGAGGTGTGCAGGCCCTGCTGGGGCATCCTCACGGCTGCTGGTGACCCTGGTCGGGTTGTCCCCGTCCTGTGTTGTGCAATTCGCTGTTTGAAGCTCTTGAGCCTTTGGTATTTTTGTTCTCCTCCTTGTTTTTTGGCATCTCCCCGGAAAACCACTCATGCTGTGGTTCTGGATGTGCAGCTTGGCGCCTCTTCAGCCTCTGCTGGGAATGCTGCTCCTCCTGTGCCCCAAGCAACTGGTTTGTATTGGAGCATAGGGAGATTTGTGTCCAGTGCTAAGTGACAACACAACCTGCCTGTTCAGAGGGACGTAACTGGCCCATTTGTGGCCCAGTTTCCTGTTTTCCCTGTCTCATAACCTGACCTGATCCCTGCAGGTGGCAGAGGCTCGTGCTGCCCCGTGGCTCAGGTTCGTGTCTCTGAAATGTAAATCTGCCCCCAGGTCAAACTTCCCTCCACGCTTTTGATATATTAAACACTCTGAGCCCTTGTTTGAGTGGGGAACTGCCCTGACCACTTGAGGGATGGAGCAGGAGGCTCAGGTGGGTGCAGAGGGTCTGGTTAAACTCACTGTGAGCTGTACCAGCTCCACTATGGGGCATTTTCCCTGCTGACAGGGGGCCTGTGGGGATGGGCTGTTTGATTGTGACTTGTCCAACGTGAACATGGCTCTGTGCACAGACATGTCTGGCGAATGGTGACTGTCACAGCTGTCACTTGTGTTCACTAATGTGGCTGCCTGAGGTGTGTGTTGGTCACTCTGGAGTGGTCTCTTCCTCCTGTCCCAGTCCCTGAAGCTGTTTCTCCCTGTACTATGGTGTTATGTGTGTGTCTGTGACAGCAGTCCCAGGTCTGGCAGCGCACCCTTAAGTGGCCATGTGGCATGGGCTGCCATTGAGGGGCTCTGTGATTGTTTCCCACCTTCTGGCCCTTTGTTGGGCTTTGACTCTGGGTTAAGTGACTCCAGGTGAGGGTCTTGTGATGAGGTTTTGATGAGAAGCAGCTGCTGAGTGTCCCTGCAAGGAGAGGCCCAGAGGAGCAGCTGGGACAAGCTGCAGAGACTGCACAGGTTAATTCTAGGGATGTGTGTGGTGGAGGAAACCTCACCTTCTCCAATGCTAGAACATGGGAGCTTTTCTAATGTAGGGGTTTGACCCCCTAAGTTGTGGAGAGAACCCTGCCCTCAGTCAGGTCTGTGTGCTCTGTGTTTTCCCTTCCTCAGGCAGCCCCAGGGGCTGATCCCTCCTTTGGCTCCTCAGATCTGTAAGGAGCTGCTGAGCTGCTCTCCAGCCCCAGAGCTCATTCCTAGAATGGGGTCATAAACATTTGGCTGGGCTGGCAGAACTCCCCTGTTCCTTCCTCCTTGAGATTTTTGGGTCCTTTGGATGTCGCTATTTAGTTCCTATTTTAGTTATTTTTTATGTCCCGCTGTTTGGACAACTTGCTCCTGAAGGCTGCGTCTTCTGAGGTGCCTATCCCAGCTTTTTCTGGCAGTTTTGCAGCGTTTCAGGCCTCTCAAAGATACAGTTTTGGATGAGGTACAAACTAGGCATTTCCTGGAATTCCCACTTTACACCTTGGTAGGTGCTGAGCTGGCACTCCTCAGTTTGGACCATTTTTCTTCTGAAGAGAGCAACTGCTACTCCATAAAGTGGTAGAAGATTCCCCTGGAATGTGTTTTATCACACGACCTGAGCTACCACTCTGTGTGTTATCAGTTAAATGTGAACTTTGTCACGGTCTGGGCTCTGTTGCTCCTGCTGAGGCTGTGCTTGGGTGTGGAGCCAAGCACAGACTCCAATCACCTACAGCTGCAGGTGAGCAGGAAGCAGGGCAGGATGGAGAGGGATAAGGCACAGGAGGAGTAATTGCAAAGACAATTAAAGTCTGTCCTGAGGGGTGAATGTGCCAGGGTGAAACACTCAGGATATCGGGCAGAGGGATAAACCGCAGTGGGAAGCTGATGAGGATCAGTGGGTTGTGGGAATGAGGAGGATGTGGGAGGGGGAGATGGGAGTCTGGCGTTTGCCAGAGCAGATGGTGGGCTCACAAAGAGGTGGTGGCTGCCAGGGTTTGGGAGGCTCAGCTCTTGCCACCATCCCTGCAGCCCCTCAGACCCACCCATGTGCTGTGGCCTTGGGATCTGCCAGGGCTTGGACACCTGTGGGGGTCTGATCTCAGCCCCTCTGGCTCCAGGTCATGGATCACAGCACTGCAGAAGCACCAGAGAGCAGCCAGAGGGAACATCCACTCCATGCACGTGCAACTTAGGGCTCATGAGCAGCAGCAAGTCCAGAAATCAGAAATGCGCTGTGAATCCATGAGGTTTCTTGGATTTTCAGGGCACTTTGGCATCGAGACTGTAGGATTTGGGTTTATTGGTTTTGAGGAGTTTTTTTTAGTGCTTTCACTGTGAAGTTAAAGGCAGGAAACAGCAAAATAATCTGTGGCTGAGCTAAGGAGGTTTTGCCAGGAGCAGTGAGGGATGTGTTGTGTTAAAGCCAAATCTGCAGAAAAGCTTTTTATTTTCATCTATTGCTGTAAAAAGCCTGGATCTGTGTTGCTGGGATGGGAAACTGAGGCTGCTGCTGAGCCCCAGATGGGCTGTGCTATCCTCTGGGAGCCACTTCTGGGAATGAGGAGTTTGGGTGCACATCTGTTGTGGGAAGGGTCGGATGCTGCTCCACAGAAACCACAGCCCATGTTCCAGCCCATTTGCAGCAGTTGCTGCCTGTGAGGGGTCTGGTTGGTTTAGGTCATGACATGGTGGGAAGGCAGAACAGTTGAAGTGGCTTCCAGGATGGTTTGGAGTCAGAAAAATGAGTTCTGTTTAAAAAAAGTGGGGTTTGGTGTTTTCTCTGGTGTGGCTGATTGTTCACAGCACCACAGGGGAGCTGCTCCTGCTGCATTCCCACAGAACAGGGCTGGGTCAGGAGTACCAGGTTCTCCTTGCTGTGGCACCTCCAAGCAGTGGTGTTGACCCTGCCCAGGCCATGGGTGCTGCTTCCCTCTGTCGAGCATGGCTTGGGGTTTATGCAGCACCCAAGGCTTGCTTGGACGCATGGGAGTCGCTGGGTGGGTGAGTTCCCTTCTTGTGAAACCCCCCTGGGAGAGCCCTGTCCCACTCCCCTCCTGACAGGCTGTGGACAGCTGGGTTGCATTGGCAGAGGGGCTTGGAAGTGGAAGAAGGCTCAGGGTGCTGGTGGTGGGGTGAGGGCTGAGTTAAACAGGCAGATCTGGGAGGAGCTGTGAGTGGACTGGAGTGATGCAGCCCTCAGACAGCACTTGGTTGGATGTTCTTTGAGGGTCTGCTACCTCTGCTCAGCTCTGGGACTGATCCGTCCAACACTGGCTCTGCACTGGTGGGTGTCCACAGAGGTTGGACACTCTTCCAGGAATTGGCTTCTCACCAGTCTTTACTCAAGTGCTGAGTCCTCTGATGCTCTGGGACTTGCTCTCTTGGGGGTTGTCAGTGTGGCTGTGTCAGCTGGAGGCTGAAAAACACATGAGCTTCGTTTTGCTTTGCTTTGAGAGTGTTTTGAAGTGTCAGTTTTGTTTTGGGAATATCCATATGCTAGTTCAAGTTCCGTCAAATACTCCATGGAGGAGTTATTGTGTGCTAAGACACATGAGGAATATTAAGTGGGTCAGGGTCTCAGATTGAGTTGAGGATGCTGAGGATGTTGGAACCAAGGCACTGCTGGGTGTGGTGTGTGACCAGTGCCAGTGTCCCGTGGTGGCAGGGGCTGGGGGCAGGAGCAGAGCTGAGGTGCAGGACTCCTGGATGTTTTTCCAGTTGCCAGGTTACACACCTTCCCAGGAGCTTTTGCAGGGCTCACATAAGGTTTGTGCTCTGCTCCATCATGGGAGGAGCAGTGACACACAACTATGACGTGCATTTACTCGTTTCCCATGCTGTGCTCAGGCCTGGTCCTGGCACTGGTGGGAGGATCCTGAACAGCCATATAAAGCCCAAGGACTGAGCAGGTTCATGCTCAGATGCTTGTGAGCCTCTAGTGCACTGAGAGGATGTTCTGAGGTTCCCTGGTGGCTTTTTGACCTGTATACCCCAACTTCTTATCCTGCCATTGTGCTGTGTGTAGGAACTCCAGGGCCAAACCAAGTCTGGGATCTTTGAGACCCTGACGTTTCCACAGCCTCATTCCCTCCACTTGTGTCTGTGGTCCCCAAACTGAAGCAATGTCACTGCAAGTCAGGGCACATCCAGAGTGCTCCCTGTTCTGAAGGCAGGAGGGATGCAGAGTTCAGGTGAATGCTCAGTGTTTGGCAGAGGGGTTTGGGCACTTCACAGGGACAGCTGTGCCAAGGGAGCCACTGCAGGTGGCAGGCCTAACAAACTCCTGTTCTCTGAGGCTGCACAGTTCCTGGACCCAACAGGAGGGAATGGCAGGAGCCTGCAAGTGAGATCATGGAGGAGCAGAGTGTCCCCTTCCTCTCCCCTCGGAGAGCACTGCTCCCTGTGTGCAGCAGGTCCTGCCCCAGCAGTGAGTGTGGATGAAGTGGAGCTGCTCCACTTGGTGCCATGGGTCCTACATCCCTCTGGCTGTGCAAGGCCCTTTGGCAAGGAGCAGAATTTTCTGGAGATGAATGTTTGGAACAGTATTTGGTACTTTGGGAGCAGCTGAGCCAAGAAAGAGTGTTCATCCAGCAGGATTTTTGTGAGGTAATGCATCGTTTCGATGAGACTGGAGGACAAACAAGCAGGGAGGACATAGGTGAAAGGTGTGATATGGTAGAGGAAATGCATCCCAGACCAGAGGGAAAGCTCCTTGCAGCTGCCCCTGGACAAGGGGAAGGCAGTTCCTGAAGGCTGAACCCCTCCTGTGGGACTGCCTGGAGGCAGAGAACAGGTGCCAACACCTCAACTCCGTGTGAGCCCTCTGCTTTCCCAGGCTGTGCCATCCACTCTGATCTGCCCCTCAAATGCAGCTGTGGAGTGCTATAGTGCTCTGGCTGTGGCAGTCTCTTCAAGGTGAAGTGTCCTCGAGATGAGAAGGTGCCTCTGAACATGGGTGATGGCCATTTCCTCTTGGCACTGCAGCATGAGTCTGCCCAATGCTGAGCTGGCACTGCCACTATCCCAAAGCTCTCACTCTGGAGTACAGCTTAGTCATGGAAATGAGATAAATCCTATTTCACAGAAACTGGTAAAAATAAAACTGTTGAGGATTGATTTGTTTCTATAGCAACCGACTGGAGAGGTGAACACAGCTGCTGTCTGCAGGAGGGAGGAAAACAGCCCTGGAAATGTCAGTGCACCTGGGGTGGCTGTTGGCAACAGGAGAGCTTGGGGGGCTGGGGAGGGAGGAAGGCTCAGTTAGAGACAGGGCAGGACGGTGTGAGCTGCCTTTGGAACAACATTGTAGCTGGAGTGTGGGCATGCACCCTCTGCACTAAACCTGGAGAGCCTGTGTGATGTCCTGCTTCCCCAAGGACTGTGCTCCTGCACCCTCATGGGTGGGGAAATGCCCTGCTCAGGATCAGGCAGGACTTTGACACCATGTGGTACCTGAGTGTCCATCATGTCACAGGCACACCTCTAAACCTGAATCTGCAATTACTGTCCTGTTGCCATGGCTTGATGAAGAATGTTCAGCTTTGCGAAGTTGGGATGAATATTGGAGCTAAATTTTCTTAATTACCTTTTAACTTGAACTGAACAGCTGAATGTTGCACAGCAGCCTGGGCCAGGGCAGGGGTTTCTGCAGGTGTTTGTATCCTGGAAGAAAATCCAGTTGGGCCTCCAGACTGCTGGATAAGGAGCTTGAGCTTGGAACTGGCTCTGGCACACACAGTGTATTGAGGCGGCTGTTTCCCCAGGGTTAGTGAGAGAGAGCTGCTCAAGTGTTTGGGAGGCTGCAGGGTGCCAAGTGCTGGGACTGTGTGTTTAGGTACATGCTTGACCTGCTGCCATGTCCAGCCTCGTGTGGCTGTTGAGAATTTCAGGTGAAAATGAGTGTCTACACCTGACATAGCAGAGTGTTGAGAGAGTTACAGGAGGAGGAGCATGTGTATGGCTTTACCAGGCACTCTGCAAGAGCCCAAGTTACTCAGCTGAAGGGAAGTTTGGGCTTGAGTTGCTGTTTAGGTTTGGTAAATCCAGGTATATTTGCACTCCTCCCTTGTTATTTAAACACATGGTTTCTTTCAAAGGGAAATTAGATTTAAAAATTAACCGCAGGCTTTTTCCAGCACAAAGGAAGTGTCTGTAGTGCCACGTACTGAGGACTCAGGAACAAAACCCTGCCTCAGAGTGAGTGCCATAAATATTATGTAAATACGTTATCTCATTAGATTTCTATCTCATCCAGTTGCCTGCTGTTGCACAGGCTCCTGTGGTGAGCAAGGTTGAAGATGTCATAGGTGGTCTTTCAAATCTAATATTGAAGTGGGTTGAAAATTAGGTGAAATGACTTTTGCCTTATCCTGATTAGGACACTGAGAAATACTCTAAAGCTTGGCATTGCAGAATGCCTGGGTTTATAACAGAATCAATTCTAGAGGCCAGGTGCCCGTTGAGGTTTGAAGCTCCTCTGGGCAGGGATCCAGGTGGGCTCCCCAGCCCTTCCTCATTGCTCTTGGTTTCAGAAACCAGCAAGTTTTTTTAGGAATCAGGAACAGTATTTTGACAGAGCCTTGAGCTCTAGGGTCTTCAAATCTTTGTGTCCTAGTCTTGGTTCTGTTACAAGGACAGTGAAGTCCACCAGATGACTTAAATAAGGGTTGTGTGTCCTGTGGATGTGTGCTGTTTTTTTCCTAGTGCTTATTCCCAGTGTTTTCTCAAGCCATGGTTTCACTCTGCACAGTGTGAACTCTGGTGGAGTTGGCTGTCATGTAAGAGATGTTTGAGTGACCTTGATTGATCCTGTGATCCCTGTGGATGACTGGTGCTTGTCCTGGAGTGTCATTAACCACCTTTGTGTGATTTTCAAATATTCCATTGCCCTGGGCTCCCTTCAGAACTCCTCTCAGCCTGGTCCAGGCTGAAGCCACGTCTGAGCTCCTCTGGCTCTTTGGGTCTGAACAGCTGAAAACAGAGAACTTGGAGGATGTGTGGAATTAGTACTGGATTTGGCATTTTTGAAATATTTCCCCTAACCTCAATAGAAATTCACAGAAAGAGTGAAACAGGATGTGAACTTGGCATTGCTTTTCACTGAAAATAAAGACTAAAAAGAAGACAATTGGTTGAAAACTGGGCATCTGGTTGTTACATGAGTGTTAGTTTGTTACAGCTGAGTTATAATTATTTGCTGGGACTAAGTCACAGGGACCCTGAAACTGCTTGAAGTAATGGAGAGTTTTATCCTGTGTAAGTTGAGGATACTGACTGACATATGCACATTACAAATATCAGGCTGGGAAAGGCTCTACCACTGATAGCAGCTCCTGGATGGGAGGGCAGTATTGAACAGAGAAAAGGCTCAGGGCTGGGACTGTTATGCTTGTAGAGAAGTGGGCAGAAATATTTTAAGGGTTTTGGAACAACTGATGTTGTATATATTCCCCAAAGAAAATGAGGTTTTTCCAGGTGAGGAAAAAAAAGCTGTTTGAGACCAGCTTGTCATCATGGGCAAAGTCAGAGCTGGCACGTGGGAGAGACCAGCACTGGAAGCTGCAGGTGCACCATGAAATGTGTGGAACACCTCTCTCTGCTGCCTGTTCCATTCCTGGTTGTTTTCCAGTGGTGAGGTGGTTCAGCTGCCCTGCCAGCTCTCTGGGAGCAGTCCCTGCCCTTCCAGGCTTCTTGGAGCAGGACTGTAGTGCTCTGCACACTCCTTGTGTCTGCCTGGCTCATGCCCTCTGCTCTTGTGTTCTTCAGCTCTGCCCTTATCTCTGTACAGATACTGCAGATGAATAATGCCAACTTTCTGGGAGCTATCTCAGGATTTGGGACTAATTTCCTGCACTGGCCATTCACTCATTCTGGCTCTATAAGGGATTGGATTTCATGGACGCTTCTGCACTAAAAGGATGTCCTTTCTGTTCTCCATCCTTCTTTTCCTGAGCTTTCTTGGGAGCTGTTGTCCTGTCTAAATCCGTTTTACCTCCTCCCCTCACTGTTTTGCTCTCTCCTTTCCCTGTCACTTGCTCTTTGGGCACCCAATTAAAAAGCTCATCAAGAAGGAATGTCTCTGGAGTCAGTGGTATGTCTGTCCCTTGTTTGTGTCCCACGCTGTTGCCAGTTAATCTCTCCTCACTGTGTCTTTCTTTAGCCCTCAAGGGCTCTTGGTTAAGCTGGAGCTGGGATTTGATACAGGCTTAAATGGAGCCATGTGGGTGAGCTGCTGGGCTGCTAGTGTGGGTTGTGTTCAAGGGCAAAGCCTGCTCCAAACGTTTCAGTGGAAACTTTGTTGTGACTCTGAATTCTCTGGACCTGTCCCCTCTTCCTTGAGGGCTTCATGTCCCATCCCATTGTTCTGGTGTTCAGTATCAGAGCAGCTCATTTCCTTTGACTCCAACGTAGTGTTTCACAGCCTGTCATGATGTGATGGGCTGGTGTCTGGGAGTCCCTCCTGCAGGTGTGGGGGTCTTGTTCCTGAGGGGTGGGGATCTCCCCGTGTGTGTGGTCCCTGTCTGTTGGAAAAATCAGGCGCTGTGGTGCCAGCACCGATTCAGATCCCTCATGTCACTGATCTGAGCAATGTCACAAGGGGGATGTCGTGCCAGCCTCTGTCTCACTGGTTTCAGTCGCCCTAAGTCATAAGTGCACTCTGGATGCAGTTGTTGGTACAAAATAATTGCATTTGCTTTTTAATCGCTGCAGGGAAGGGGTAATTTGGTCCCTGAATGTCTGTTTCTCTGGCTCTGCTTGACTTGGCCTATTTACCTGCTTCTCATCTGCCCCAGGTCAGACACGCTGTGGTTCAGCATTCCAGGCACCAGGGCCAGGCAGCAGCCAGGCTGGAGGGGTGTGAGCAGATTTGGGGAGGGCCAGGCCGAATGGGTGTGAGCAGGAATTGGGGAGGGCCAGGCAGCAGCCAGGCTGAATTTGGGGAGGGCCAGGCAGCAGCGAGGCTGAATTTGGGGAGGGCCAGGCAGCAGCCAGGCTGAATTTGGGGAGGGCCAGGCAGCAGCCAGGCTGAATTTGGGGAGGGCCAGGCAGCAGCCAGGCTGAAGGGATGTGAGCAGGATTTGGGGAGGGCCAGGCAGCAGGCCAGGCTGAAGGAATGTGAGTGGCTTTCGGGGTGACAGGGCACAAGGTGCCCGGGCAGGAGCCACGGTGACCCAGCAGATCATCGAGGTGTGTCTGGGCCCAGAGGGCAGTCTTAGAACAGCCTGTTGGCACTGAGGTGGAGAGGGTGTGGGTTTGTTGTTTCTGTGCAGGGCAGGTCTGAGACTTCACCAGGAGGAGGGTGTCCATGTTTAAATAAAGTGTCACCTTTCTTGTGCCCTTCCAGGTGCATGGTTCCTGCTAGAAATCCCAAATTTTGGGCTCAGATCTCTGTGGGTCCTGCAAACAGCCAGTAACTTGGAGCTGTTCTGATCCTGTTGGCATTGTCTGACAGTGCCCATGTGGCTGTTGTGCAGAGCAGACCGTGAGCACAGTGACATGTTTTCTGCCATCCCAAAGCACTTAATTGGCACACCCATTCCCTGTGCAGGGCACTGACAGGCAAGGGAGGGAACGTGCTGCTCTATGGGTTTTTTCTGAGCAAGTTGTTTTTGGTGGCATTTTTACTCCAAGCTCGGAGCTTTGTGCCTGTCAGAAGGGAACAGTGCAGATGGACATGTACAGCTCCAGACACGATGCTCCGTTGCTGTTGGCTGACTGACATGTCCCGTGGGATTCTGCAGCTTGTTAAATCATCTCACAAAGGAGAAGGGGGAGGGAAGGACTGGTGCAAGGTTGCCAGCTGTAGCGAGCTTGGTGCTGCAGCATCAACTGCTTGGTGGTTTTGATTAGGAGTTTGTGGCTGCTCAGGCAGCTTCCTTCCATTTCTGTGGAAGTGCTGGGTTAAGGGAAGGCTGAGGGAAAGCCTGCACCATCTACACGTGTCCTGATAATTTTCTCTGCATCTGGGTTTTTTTGTTTGGTGTTGTATTTTCTTACAGATAGTGGCATCTTCTCCAGTGCTGTGGGAGTAGAGCTGAGCTGCAAACAGAGAGCAGGGAATGCTTCCCTGAGTGGTGCTCTGGTTCCCACTCAGGGCTGGTTTATGATGTTGATAACACTGCTCAGTTCATTGAATTTTTGCACATATGTTTTGATTCCTTTTGCTCTTACTCCTCAAAACCCAGTCTAGTCAGATGCAAAAGAGAAGAATGAGCTGCAAAACTGATGTTTAGTAAACCTCAGTGAGAGGTTTGTCAACATTTGGTAAATGTCAAATCTCTGTCCTCTCCTAGGGGTCCCTTTCCCACTTCAAAGGGCAGCTTATGCAGCTTCAGGGCTCCATATCAAACCTTCCATCTGCATGTTGGGTGGCTGCCTTCCCATTTTCCCTGCTCTTCCCCTCCCATCATACTGCCTCAGACAGGTTGTGGAGAGGGGGATGCTCCTGCACACATCAGACCCCAGAGCTCCTGGACCCCTCCCTAGAGACTTGGCTTTTCCTTTACTCCATGACTGGCACACTTTACACTTCTCCCAGTGAAGCTTGTTTGACTCCGGCCCCATGCTCAGAGTCAGTGTTAGAGCCTGTGTTATGTGGGACTGTTCCTTGGTCTGTCATCAGCCAGGAACGCTCCGTGGTGGGAGTGGGTTGCTGAGTGCTTGTAGTGCTTTTAAGAATAAAGGGCAGCACATGCACTCAAACCAGACCTGGATTTTTCCTGTCCTGCAGCTCTTTCTTTGCTCCTGCTTGGAGGTATTCTCTGATGTAGCACACCCTGCATGCCTGACCTGGCCTTTCTGTTCTCACTGCATAATGTGGGTGACAGAGCCCACTGCCACCCCCCAGCACACATTAAATAAATGCATTTCCACTGCCGGGAGCCGTCCATAAAGCTAGGGCTGTCCTTTTCCTTGTGGGGGATTTTAGCTTGGATGGAGGAGTTTCTATTAGTGATGCCAACCCTGTCTGGTTCCTTTCTAGCACGAGCTGCACGCCCAGGGGTCAAACGCGTGGTCTGCACAAACCTGAACAGCCATCCTCTGGAAATGAGGAGCAGGAGATGACAGGCTGGTTCTGAGGGAAACAGATGAGCTCACCTTCTGCCTCTCAGCTCCTGAACTGATGTGTTACAGGTTGCTGTCACTTTGCAAAGGGCATTTCCTGCTCTTGGTCACCCCCAGCAAGTGAGGAGCAAGCAGCTCTGCTCCTTTGCGTGGGAGAGGGGACATCGGAGGATCAGTTGCTGCATGGTGTGTCTCCACTGGTGGAAATGCTGGTTTCTCACATGGCACTGTACACCTTATGCTGGTTGAACTGTCTATGGGTGCTGGGCAACAAGGCTGAAGCTGTTGGTGATCAGAATGGTTTAACTCAGAATGAGCTGGTAGAGTAGGAGCTTGGGGTCTGGTTCTGTGCAGAAGGCCAGGTATGGCTCAGACTTCAGTCAGTGGGACTGAACCTGAGGGGTTTCACTGGAATCTCTGGTCAGTGGTTCTGCCTTCACTGCTGAATACCTTGAGAGTAGGTCTTGTGCTGGCTGTGGTGTTGTGCAGTGTCAGCTGGATCACTTCCACATTCCCTGCCTATATTAAGGTCCCTGCTTTTTCCTTGAGCTTGTGATCATTTGACTTTTCTTATAGCAAATGAAAATCTGGACCAAGAAGTTAAGTGCAGAAGCGCAAAGCTTTGGCTTCCCTTGCATCTGATAGCTGGAATCTGACTTGCTGCTCTCCATGGGCTTTCCCGAAACCTGCCAAGAGAGGCTGAGACAGTGTTGCTTGTGATCCATCCATGTTCTCCCTTGCCCTAGCAATACTCTGCTTTAATCTTCTCCAGCCTTGCATCAGCTGTTTATTTTTGGAAAGGTTGTTGAGACAAGTAGGGAGCAGGATTCTTGCTCCACTGGGAATGCCACCATGCTGGATTCTTCCTGTTGGTGAGGTGGGTATAGCAGTGGCTTCCTCACCCTCCAGGAAAACATAAGCATCTTTCTAACCCTGAAGCCTTGCCCAAAGTGTTTTGTTGTTTGGGTTCTCCTCTGTAAGCAGGAAATACCAAGTGAGGGTCATGCTCACTGCAGGAATCCAGCAGTTGTGTGGATGTGGATAGCTGGGATGTGTGAACGACCTGCTGTGGTGGCCTCTGGGCAGTGGACTTGAGGGAATTTACCTCCAGCCCTTGCTCTGTCTCTGAGGCATTGAGCAAAATCCGCAAACATCTGGGGCCAGTGCTCAGCTGCTTTGAACTTCCTGGTGACCTTGGACCAAGCCTCTTGTGTCTCCTGGAATCTCATACATCATGCTTTTTGTCTTTGGTGTTAGGTGTGTAAATAGACGGGGTGCAATGGCTTCTGCTCTGCACAAGACCCTGAGGTCTTCTGATCCTTCCATCATCCTCATTGATGAGACCAGAAACCAGCCCTTGAAGGTTCATCATTTGAGCTGAAAACACAGAGTTGTTCTCTAGGCTTGCTTGCTCTAGCTCCCTGCCTAGGATGATCTTGTGAATAAAGTTACTGTAGTTGGGAAGAAAGAAATGGAAAAGCAATATGACAAATATGGGCTTGTTTAAAGGAACTTTGGGGTTTGACCGTGACCTAAAGCATGTGCTTTATTCAGCAGTTTTTACAAGCAGGAAGCTTTATTTAGAGCCTACAACACTTGCTGAGTTGTGGAACAAGAGAAAATTGAGTGCAAGAAATAGTTTAAATGGAACAGATTTTATTTTTTTTTCAGAGCTTTTCTGATGTTCTCAATGTTCAGTCTTAATTACCTTAAGCAGATGCATCAGGAGCATCATTAGATGCTGCCCTGGTGTGGTAAAGGAGGGTGAGACCTGGGTAATCTTTGAAAATGTTTGTAACAGCGACTGCTAAGTTAAAAACAACCCCCCACTTTGATGTGGAGGGATTTTGTACCATTTTTGGGGAGATAAAAAAAAAAGCAATGGTAGTCAAATTGGCTTCAGACCTTTACTGAGGACTTGAATTTACAGTGTTCTCCTGCCTGTGCTGGGATCTGGGATTCTGTTCAATCACAAACAGCCCAAAGTCGCACTGTACACAGGGCTCTGGGCTTTGTGCTCTGTTTCTCTCAGCACTCTGTTTCCATACCTTAGGAGAACTGTTTGGCCTTCCTGTCAGAGCCAGAGAGGAGGAGGAGGGAAAAGTGATGTACTTGACTGCAGTCCCCACATCTAAATATAAATAGTTTTCCTCTTAGATCCTTCCAGTCTGATCTTCTGGGTGATTTGACCTTTTCTTTGGTAAGAGCTTTCTTTATTTGCAGAAATAAAAGGGCAAAGGGGAGGAGAGGACACAGCAGATTTATTTTTTTTCCCCCAAAATATCTTTTTATCTTGGCAGTTGGTTTCCACAGCACCCAGTGCTTGCTGCTGGGCCAGCTCCTTCCTGAGTTCCAGCTTTCTTCCTTGTCTGAACTCCTTCAGCATTTTACTCCAAAGCATTGACCTGAAGATCTCTAAGGAAGTTTATGGAAGTGTTTTATCTCAGGGAGACCCTCGTCCTCCGGTGGGGACAGATGATCTGGGCTCTGGTCCCCAGCCCTGCTGCTGGCTGGGCAGGTTGCTTTGGGTTCAGGGCTTGTTTTGTGCCCACTGCCCCTGGTTTTCCTTGGTTCATAACTTTGGCTGAAAGAAACACTTGTGTTAAGTGCTGGTGGTTTTCCCTGTGTTCACCCTGAAGCAGTTTGAGCTCCACATCCAAACACAGAGTGGTTTAATGTGTAAAATCATGGGACTCTGGTACTTCCCAGGTTATGGCCTTAGCAAGGGCAGCACAGGTGCAATGTTAGACTACACACAAGGCTTTCTTGCACTAATTCTAACCATTAATTGCCACTTTAAATCCAGCAATAAATTATTTGGGCAACCACTCTGCAAGAGCTCACTGCCAGGAGCAAACCAGAACTGAGCCCTACTCAGTCCTCTTTGTACTTCGGGACTGCAGATAGGGCAGGGCACTCTTATCTTTGCTCTGACTGGGGGTTTTTGGTGCCTCACTGACCTGGATGTGGTTGAAGACATCACCCTTCAAACCATGTTGTTTGTGCTGGAGGTGTTTTGCATGTGTGTGTTGGTTTGCTGGTTGCTCCCCGAATGCGGGATGGTGTGCGGGATGCCTCGGGATAAGCCTCTGATCCTTGCAAATTGGATTTTGTGGCTCACTTGCCTGTCCTCTTGGATAAAGGTTCCCCTCAGCTGCCTCTCCTCCAGCAGGATTTGCTGTCCTGAGATGGACCTGAGTTCCTTTATAATGCTCTGTGGATCAGGAGTTGCTCAGAGGGGACAGGGCAAACTTTCCATTTCTCCCTGGAGCACACTCCAAAGTGAGTCTGTTGCTTCATTCCCTTCTGAATTTCCATTTGATCTGCACAAGATTCCCATTGTTTTGGTGCCTTTCCTGCTGTTTTTGTTCACTGCAGCACTGGAGTGTTCCTGGTTAGCAGCACCCCAGTGATGACTGGTGTTGCAGAAAGCCTCTGGGCCACACAAGTTGTAGTGATTGTGTGCTGGGGACACAATAGATTGCTCAGGAAAGGTCTGCTTCAAACAGATTTTAGTTCATTTGGAGATCAGAGGGCACTATTAAGTTTTACCCCTGGAGAAAACTGTGCAGGAAAACGTGCCCTGTTAGCACAAGAGTGCAATTCCTGAAGGGATGAAGTGTAAAACACACAACACACATGGATGGTGGGTTGTACAGGAGAGCGCCATCGTCAGGAAAGGTGAACAGTTCCCGTTTGCCTGTCAGAATGTACTGGTTTGAGTTCCCTTCCCTGTTCTGGCAGTGGTGAGGGGCAGCAGACACCACACTCCTCACACTCCTTTCACAGCGAGCTGAGGAGCAGCACCAGCCCCTCACTCACGCTGTTCTGCACTGATGTGAGCAGGACCCCTTCCAGGGGTGGGGGGAAGATAATCCTCGGCAGGGTTGGTTCTTAGATCTGTGGTGCTTGACTTTTGAACAAGGGAGGGAAGTTAATGCTCTCAGAAGTGGCTGGGAGACCACCTACTCTTTTGTAGAAACTGCCAATAGCTGACAGATGGAAGTGATTTGGGGGCAGTGAGAAGTCAGTGTGGAATCACACTGATGACCAAGAGCAGGCTGTGTATCCCACAGTCTTTGACTTGCACACACCCCTTTGTGTCTCTTGCCACAGAGGGAAGAGAGTTTCCCAGAGCCATCAGAATTCTTCAGTGGGGTGTGAATTAGAAGTGCTTCAATGGTTTGCTGTCTCTTGTGGTTCACTCTGATAGACACATATTCCTCTGAAGAGGTTTCTTGGCAAGCACGTGTATGGCTGAAGGATGTGTGGGAGTGGGAGCTGACTGGAAACCAGAAGGGTCTGGTAAAGCAGAGGAGGGAGTCCCTTTGCTGGTGTGTCCTGTGGCACTGACCTCTCTGCTTGATGTCATGCTCTGTGCTTCTTGTGACTGCTCCTAACCACAGCTGTCCAGATATCCACCATGACATGAGAGCTCTGCTGTCCTTGCCCTGTCCCTGTTTGGTGTTTGTCTAAGTGTTCCCTGTCTATATTCTGTCTTGCAGCATCTGGAGAGGGCCGAACGTGAACTGCGTTGACAGTACTGGATACACCCCTCTGCACCACGCTGCTTTGAATGGCCATAAGTGAGTTCTGTTGTGATTCCTTTGGTTACAGGGAATGGATATTGTGTGCTTCCCAGGCCAGGACTCTTTGTGGGTGATGGGGGGTTCATTCACCAGCCCGAGCCTTGTCAGGGGCCGTGGCACTGGTGAACTCTGGTGCTGCAGCACTGCTCCATCTTCAGGGGAAGTGGAGAATGCCACTGTTTTGGCTGCTGCACAGTGTCATCTTACATCTTGAAACATTTGGCAAAACGCTGAGGTTTTCAACCAACCACCCTTTTATTTTAAAGGAATTTGGATAAGCTGTAACACCATGTGAAAGGGGCTCCCCTGGTGATAGTCCCTGCAGTCTGTCCAGTGTCCAGGGTGCTCTAGGTCTGTAACACTTAGGGTTGCCTTATATGTAAAACACTCTTTGAAGTAACCCCAGTCTTTTCCATGGTAGATCTCATGTAATTCTTGTCTGCTTAAGGTATTGAGAAATGGAATAGAGTTAAAAGTCTTTGTTCACCTTCCCTGTGCTGGTGCAATTCACTTTGCAGCAGAGGCTTGTGGCTGACTTCAGCCCCTGTTCAGCTCTGTTAGTGTGGAGGTGACATGGATCTCTCCTCAGCTCATCTCAGCAATATTTACTTATTTTTTTTGTTTCCTTGAGTGGCATTTAATAGGAACACTTTAAAAATCTCATTTCAGGAATATCTCTGAAATATTCAGTCTGAACTAACTTTTTATGCAATACTTCAGAATGCAAGCTGTGAAACAAGGGCTGAGTGTCTTAGCCTCAAGTTCCCTTCTCTTGCAGGGATGTTGTGGAGGTCCTGCTGAGGAACGACGCCCTCACCAACGTGGCAGACTGTAAGGGCTGTTACCCCCTGCACCTGGCAGCCTGGAAGGGAGATGCCGACATAGTGAAGCTCCTCATTCACCAGGGCCCCTCGCACACCAAAGTCAATGAGCAGGTCTGCCTGGCTTTCTCTGGTGTACACATGAATCACTCCCCTTGCGTGGGGAGACTGCTGCAGCTGACTCCTGGCCCTTCCCAAGCCAGCAGCAATGGTTATAAGCTCCTGTTTGCTGGTGGGATTGGAGGGGCATTGCCTAAAGCAGTGCCTTCAGCTCTGAGTTAGTGGTAGGATGAGAAAGGTATTTAAGTTTTATATGCAGACACATAAATACGAGAACTGCTCAACACCTAGGAAGTGGTCTCCTGCTTCTGGCCTTCTAAAACTAACCCACAGTTTTCCTTTCAGCTTCTGGATAGCTGAGCAGGTTTCTAGTTCTGCAGAGGATCCGTTGGCTCCCTCCTTTGGGAACTAATCAAGACAGCTTTGTTTAGTCTCTGTTTGGCCATGCTCTCTTAGCTGCTCTCCTGGCTTGTCTCTGGCACTCCAATTCACTAATTTGTAAGTTCTAAGATTTTAACCCTACTTGCCCCCAGATAAATCCCAATCTTAATTATTTTCTCAATCGGACAAGGGAAAAAGTCTTTTGGATTTCTTCCATTTGTCATGCTGACAGTTTTGGTTTGGGGTGCAGAGGGAACTGGGGGTATGAGATGGCTGTGTCCACTCCAGAGGGCTGGCTCCCCTGTAACTGTCCTGTGGACATCAGAGGGACCTCTCAATTCTAGGGAACTTCTGAAATGGTGCTGGAAGACCTAAATACTTCTCTTGTTTCAGAGTTTTGTTTAAGGGACCTCATTTTCTGAGGCCAGCTGAGCAGGGTCACTGAGCTTGTCACTGTCAGGGTGAGCCTGGCAGACAGTCACAAGTCCAGATCAGGTGGTTAAAGCTGCCATGGGCTGTGGTTGTCTTGTCCCTAAGGCAGGAACATCTGACATCCCTGTGAATCAACTCCCAAACCACTCAGGTGTTCATCCAGGAGGAGAGTAGTAAACCAAAATAGGTTTGCCTGCCTTAGTACCACGAGGCTAAAACCAGACATTCATTCTGAAGGTACTTCCCAGGTAGGTCAGACACTCCTGGCTTGAGTTCAACCAATTCTGTCACAGTCAGGATGAGAGCTGGGAGTGTCTACTGTGTGTTTGGTCTGTTGTGTGCACTTTTTCAGGGGCTGAGAAGCAAACTCCCTTCACAGTCAGGTTTAGGAGTTTCAGTCCTGTTTCCAGCTGCGCTTTGTGGGGACCTGGGTACCATACTGAAGTTTCCCAGGACAGGTAGCTCAATGCACCAGGCTGCCCCAGGGTTAAATGCTGCTAAAACAGCATGGAATGCAAAATCTGGGGGTAATGCAATTCCCTACACTCCTCAATCAAGCAGGAATAGCAGGAGTGTGTGTTTTAATGTCTCAGGTAATAGTCTTCCAGTTTGGGGCTGTGTTTAATCATGTCTCCAGGCGCAGCTGCAGGCACTTAGTGTAGTTACATAGGTCTCAGTTCAGGTAGCCTTTCACAATCAATTTGGTAAGAATTGAGTGAGGGCCATGAGTGTAAATGTTCTGCTCTGAGTAGAGCAAATAGAGGGGAGACCTTTGCAAGAGATCCAAAGCTTAGTGTGATCCTTCCAGGTAATGTTTCATTAATGCCTGTTTTGTAGGAACTTTGTTAAAAGAGAGAAGTCAGCTGAGGAGCCTGTGCTTGGAGCCTTGTCCATGCACTGCACAGGGGTCCAGGTTACAGCAGTCCCAGCTGGAATGGCTTTTGCTGGTCATGGCTCTGACTGGAAAAGGATGCTGTGTTCTGGCGTTCCACCCCTTGGAGTCACCCATTGCTTTGTTGCTGTATCTCACCCATTTCATTGTCACATTTTTTTCTTTTTCCTCTTCCTTTTTGTAGAATGCTCTTGAGATCAAAGAACTCAAAAAGTACGGCCCCTTTGACCCATATATCAATGCCAAGGTGTGTACTTTGCTGTCAGCATTTCACTGCATCATCACTCCAAGCTGCACTCGCGTGTTTCCAGGTGCAATAATACCTGTTCACTCTGCAGCTGCTTGGGGGAAAAGGAAAATGGGAGCATTTATTTACTGTGGGTTTCTCTCTTCAAAGCAGTTATAGAAACATAATTAAAGGGAAGCTTTTCCTTACTTTCCTGGGGGCTCCTTCCTTGCTTAGCCTTGTAGGACTCGTGGTGATGGTCAGTTTGCTTGATTGGGCTGGATGACTTCCCAAAGGTAATGTTACTTCAATTAAATGTTTTTTAGGTTTTGTTTCATGTGCTGATGCTGCTGATTAAATGCAAAGAGAAGGAATTTTTTTTCCCCTGCTTAACCATGGATGCATTTTCTCTGTGGGCTGTTTGGAGTGAATTTGGGTGCCTTTTCTCCTACCAAATGCATAATGCTATATGTTATTTGAATGGACAGTTAGTTCCTGTGGTGGTGGGGAGAAGGGAAGGCAGTGATGTTCCTGCCTCTCTTCCCAAGTCCTCCATGTCCTGCTTAATGTGTCAGTCTCTCTATTTTGATGTGCAGTCTGTGGTGTCGTCTGACCCTTCAGCCCTGGTCTCCTGTTCCCGTTTTCTGGCCTGTTTTGCTCCTCTCTTGCTTTTAGTTGTTGAGCTACAAATGGGCAACATTGGCTTGTGTGATGCACTGAGGCTGAGCAGTTCAGGAAGCAGATCAAGTTCCTGGTGGTGTTTTCTCAAGGCACCATTTTTCACTTTTATTTCCAGTGAAGCTGCAAGCCAGGGATGGCAAACAATCTGCTGCCCTATCCTGAGATGCCTCTGTCATGAGCCATTGTGCTTCGAGCCACTTATTTTGGGTCTAGCCATCCATGGCAGATTTCTGTCTCTCAAAGTTCAGTTAAAACTTTCCCTCTGTTGATCTGCAGGACCTTAGAAACAGACAGAGTTCCTACACTTGCTGGGACTTAAATGTGGTCAGAACCCTTTGCCCACCCTCTAAGCCCAAATGAAGCTCATCTGATTTTGGGGGTTTTTTTTGCAAAAATCTAGATGGAATTCTGCACCAACAAGTATCTTCCATGGAAACATAGTTAAGCAGTTCAGTTGCCTGAAAGAAGCTTTCAGAAGCATTGTCAATCTAATCAAGCGAAATCTTACACCCTCTAGCACTGGGATGTTGAATGAAGGAATGTAAAGAGGGAATTTTTACAGTGAGCTTCCTTTTCTGTGCATTTTTGTTTACAAAGTATTCTAATTTGGGTTTTATACTGTGGAGAAGTGGGCGTGATTTTGGGAATCTTTGGTTTGGTTTTGAGGAGAGAGAGATGATTTACATGCAGTCGTTGGGTTCATCTCAAGTTCTGGCCAGTTTTGCACCAGTTCCTGACCAGGTGAAGAGCGTGTGGAGTCATACCTGTCACATAGACCTTTGTGTTCTCTCAGTAGCACTGGAGCAGCCAACCTGGTTTGTCATTAGGACAGGACTTGGTTGGACACACAGACACAAACAAAAATCCTATAAAGGAATTGTGGAAGTAGATTGGGTGGGATCAAAGAGTTGTGCAGCCACTTTCCCCAGCCCTGCAGCTGGATTGGGTCCCCCTAAACCATTCCTGACCAGGGTTTCCCCACCAACTTTTCAGAAACCTCAGAGAGGGACAGCTGCGGTCTCTGGCAGTTTATTTGCCTTTTCACATCTTTGTGGGTCAGAAAACTCTCCCTTATTTGAGCCAGGTCTGCTGTTGTTCAGTTGTAGCTGTCTCAGTGTGTTTGAAGCTGGGGGTGCAGGACAGATGCGCTTTAAGGGACTCTGAATTCTCCAGCATGTGAGGAGGGGCAGCAGAGCTGTGTGCAGTACCTCATTACCAGGGCTTGGACACTGTGCTGGAGCCCATGAGGAAGCAGAGCCACTCCTGCTTGTGTCCCATTTGTGGTCTGCAGATGGGCATTGTGTGTGCCCAGCTCTTCTCTCCTGGCCATGAGCTGGGGGATGTGAGGATTCCTTCAGGAATGCAGCCCCTGGGTCCTCCTCAGTGCTTTATTTTTCTAAGTAGTTCTGAAATTTGAAGCCACATGTCTTCTGGCTGCTGGAATGGAATTTTCCTTTTCCATCTCTGATGAATTTGTACATCTGAGCATTCCTGCTCAGGCTCCACTCTGGTTTGTGCCTGGAGAGGTGGTGTGACAAGGGAACAAACACCTTTTCCTGGAAGAACTCTAGTATTTTTGACTGCTCAAAACTCTCCCAAAATGGAGGCAGTAAAGACCTGGGCAATAGTGGGAGTTTCCAGTGCACTGTCAGATGGGGGGAGACCTGCTGTAATGATTCAGGGGAGTTTCACTGCCTGGTGATCTCCACTGCAGGAGGAAAGTCTGGGGATTTCACCTCGAGCATTGGAGCCCCAATCTGCTTAGGGAAAATTGGACTAAATTGCAGTGAAGATTAGGAAAGTCTGTAACAATTGTGTTGTTATTAAAGGATGTATTCCCACTTCTGAGCCCTCAGGCAGGTGTTTGGAGCTGCTGCATGCTTTAAAAGCCCCCTGATGGTTATGATCCCTGTGCCAGGGAGGGAGGAGTGGGGGCAGTCCTAGCCAAGGAAATCCCCAGTAGCCAAGGCAGGCATGGCATGAACAAGGTTGTGCCCCCCATGGCTCTGGGGCAGAAACTCACTGCTCAGAGGGGCTGGGGTCATCCCCTCTTTCTGCACAGCCTGGCAGCGAGACCCCTTCATGCCACAGGGTGGACTTAGGACCTGGGCCTGGCTGTTGTGGGCTCCCAGATGGCTGCTCTCCCAACCCTGTGAAACAGAAATAGTAGGATTCGCCAACCCTGTGAGTGCCCAAGAGCAGCAGTGTGAGCTGATGGACAGGTGTGAGCCCAGATGTTCTCTACTCTGTCCCCTCTCACTCCGTTTGTATATTTTATGTGCAGACTTCTGTATTCTGCAGTAACCTCTATCCATGTGTATGTGCCTCTCTCTGAGTAGAGCCTGTTTGGCTTGGACCTTCTGTGCTTGCAGCTTTGCCCCTTCCCCTTTGCATGTGGCTGGTGCTGCTTCTGCCTCCTTTGCTTTGCTTTCATACCAGCTGCAGCTACCAGAGCCTCTGCCCAGCTCCTGCTTCCCTGGTGCTTTGCCCATGGCTGAGAAGTGATGCAAAAGCCCAATAAATATAAGTGGGAGGCTGGGCTGCAGGATCCTGTGAACCTGAGAGTGACCAAACACCTCCACAGGATCCCAGTGCTCGTGGGGCTGCACAAGTCGGTGACGTGGTGCCAAATCCTCACCGAACCATGTCCAAAGGAGTGTGTGTGCTGTCACAGCAGGAGGGTAGGCATCCAGTTCCTTTCTGAAGTGCTGCTGCTGCCTCCAGCAGGACAATCACGTTCTGTTCATTTTAATGGGACTGTTCTTAGAAAGATAAATTCAACCACAATTCTTTCAGCAAAAGTTGAAGTGCGTAACTGTTCGTGCTAAACTTTTTTGGGTCAAATTGTCAGGTAGTTGTTTCCAAAGTGCTTAAACAGCAACCTCTCTGTGAATAACACATAGTAGTAAAATTAGAAACTTGAGGGCAATTTAATTTGAGAGAAGACTTTTACCTCTGGCTATGTTCCTATTTTGCACCTGCATGTGCAGTATGTTGCACTGCTCATCTTTGGGCTTTGCATTGCTGCATGCACTGAAAGGGTCTGGCTTCCAGCCTGGGGTTGCTCCGTTGTTGCTGGTACATTGCTTCCCTCAGCTGACTTGAGCTCTGGCTTGTTCCTGCGGTGATGGAATTGCATGGCTCTCTGGTTCACAGATTGCATGGAACTGTGTACACCCTGTCTCTAAGCTGGAATTGCAGAGGTGGAATGACTGCTATAATCAGGATAAGTAGAATTTGAAACAATTGAAGTTTAAATCTAAAACTATGGCAATGAAGCTTCAGCAAATAGAATTCACACAGCAGGTTGCCTGTTATATATTCAGCTTTTTGTTTTTGTGGCACCCCAAAGTGTGGGATGCTGCCAGTGGATACCAGACTGCCTTCCCCAGGTGAATTAATGGGAATCCAGGTACAGCATGATGTCCCTTAAACTTTAGCATGGCCCCTGGATTCTGGTCCTAGTGCTTGTGGAGCTTGTAGAGCAGGCTGGTCCAACTGTAGCCCCTCTTTACCACAGCATTAGCCCACTGTTTTGGACATCCCTGAAACTGTGGCAGGGTAGGCCAGTTGATGAGCTTGTTGAGGGGATGTCTGTGCCTGATAAAGGGCTAGGGAGATGGTGAGACATTGCTCCAGCTGATTCAGACCAGACTCTCTGCTTCCTCACTGCTTTTTTTTGTCTTGTTTTTGCATTTAAACTTCAATGTTGGAGCGAGGTTTGGAGCAGCTGCTCCCCCTGCCCTGATATGCTGCCGTTTGTGACCCCCAGAACAACGACAACGAGACAGCGCTGCACTGTGCGGCCCAGCACGGCCACACCGAGGTGGTGAAGGTGCTGCTGGAGGAGCTCACTGACCCCACCATGCGCAACAACAAGTTTGAGACCCCCCTGGACCTGGCGGCGCTCTACGGGAGGCTGGAGGTCGTCAAGATGCTCTTAAATGCCCACCCAAACCTTTTAAGCTGCAACACCAAGAAACACACTCCCCTTCACTTGGCAGCCAGGAACGGTCACAAAGCTGTGGTCCACGTCCTCCTGGATGCTGGCATGGACAGCAACTACCAGGTATCTGGTGTGTCTGTGTGTGGGGTGGGGCTGGTTGCAGGCATCATAGAGCCCCCAGAGTCACGATGTGGAGAGCTCCCCTGCAACTATTCTCTCAGAGGGAGCACTCATGGAAGATGTGGAGAGCTTTGTGTTCTGCCAGGCTGTCTGTGCAGCTCTTGGTTGCTCAGGGAGGCTGCCTGGAGAGACTCGAGTGCTGTGCATGTCTTATGCCTGCTCAGGGGCCGGGCAGAGTCCCAGACACAGCAAGGGAGAGAAGCATCCTTTTGCCAAAGCTGCTCCACCCCGCAGTGCTCGGAGCTCTTGATAGTGTTTGAGGCAAATGTGCCTCTTCCTATCAAGCCACTTGTGAAGCTTGTGAATGTGCTGTTTTCACAGCAATGGCTTGTATGTGGGTTTTGTCTTTCCTTGTCAGGACACGACCTCTTGCCAGGCTGTAGAAGGGTCTTTGTTGGTCTCTCACCTGGGCCAGCACATCTCTGACGGGACCATCCCCATTTCCATCCCACATCCTCAGCGTTGTAATAATGTTGATAGTCTGTCCTCAGCTGTAGGTAGTGCTGCCCCCACTTTGTGTACAACGCCGTGTATTTATTGCTTCTGTAACCCTCTAAGCCATGCCTCCCTCACCATTCCCTGCTGTCTGGCTTCATGCTATGTTTCCATTTAATTTGCAGACTGAGAAAGGCAGTGCTTTGCACGAAGCTGCTTTGTTTGGCAAGACAGATGTGGTACAAATATTGCTGGCTGCAGGTGAGAGAATGTTCCCCCTTTGAAGCACTAATGTGGCAATCCCTTCACCCAGAGCTTGAGGAAATCCCTTTCTAGTGCAGCAGGTTTCTTCATCTAGCTGTTGAAACTCCTTGAAGCAGGTTATAACAGAGGTTGGCGCTCAGCATTTGGCTTTAGATATGCCTCTAGAGTGCTTTTTAGCTCCCCCCAGTGATGATCACAAATGTCACTTGATTAAAGACATGAATGTGCCCATAGTTAGACAGTGTTCCTGCTTTTTTGCTCTCTCTACTCCCATTGCAACAGGTATTGATGTGAACATAAAGGATAACAGAGGACTGACTGCTCTGGACATTGTGAGGGAGCTTCCTTCCCAGAAAAGCCAGCACATAGCAGCTCTGATTGAAGGTGAGTGATGCAGCTCTGCCTGTGGGGAGGAGAGAAAAACCTGGGATGCTGATTGTGCCAGGGCAGGTACAGGTTGTGCCTCTCCAGACCTGGAAAGTGCCAGTAGCAAAGCAGCTTCAGGCTGTGTTGGAAAGAATGATGCTCAAACGCTGGCATGAGCTTCTCCAGACCAAATGTTTGGGGAGAGCTTTGGGGGATTAGCCCTTTGCTGAAGAAGTGTGGTGTGACTTTTACAGTGCAAATGGGCTTAATTAAGCTTTGTTTAACTCACTTTAGAAGTTAATTAAAATTAAGGATATCTTAAATCTGCTTGCAGAATGCAAAGTAACAGCTTTAGAAATGGTTTTGGTGTAATTCCCTTTTATGTGTCTGTGTAGACAAATAGTCATCCACAGATTTCACATCCTGCTCCTGGTTGTGAGGCTTGGGCGTGGAATTTGCAAATGAGATCTACAGAAAAGGCCTTGATTACTTGTAGTTTATAACGGAGCTTGGCCCATTGTGTCTGTCCAAGTTGGGGAATGAAATGTGACATCTTGGCTAAATTCATACTTTGTAATTACACTGTCTGCATTTCCTCTCAGCTGTGGGGAAGTTCAGAAGCATTTGGAGCTGGGGTGTGTTACTCATGCTGAGCATTTGGGAGCTTTGCAGGTTCAAAGTGTTTTGTAGACTTTTAACTAAGCTTTGCCTGCGAGGCTGGTAGGTTTTAACTCTATTCTAAAACTGAAGACAAATATGGGCTTTAAAAGTGAAGGTCTTGCAGGTGAAGGCTCGTAGTTTGCCCCAGGAGGGTGCTGCTGTCAGACATTACTCTCATCAGCTGATTGTTTCTGGCTTTGCTGGTGGTTGGGGGGCTGCAGCTGGAATTGATTTCTGTCTTACGACTCTGTTCAGTGGTGGAGCTTGTGTCTACAACATCAATCTGCTCCATGATGGTGTGTCCGTACAGCAGCTTGGCAGCTTTCTGATTAAAGACTCTGAAAGTTCAAAGGACCATCCATACCCTTCTGCCTGTGATTAATGAGGTTGCCTGCTTCTATTTTGGGATCTGAGCTGCAAGTTTTAATAATGTACTTTGGTTATTTTTTGGAGACTTAATAAGCTTACAGTTGGCCTTCCACCCACACGGGAGGAAGTGCCATGTGCTGAAGGGAACCAAAAACCAGATCGACATGAGCTGACCGTGTCTCCCACCCCATTACAGATTACACAGTTGGGAAGAAAAGTGCCAAAGCTGCAGAGAAGTCTGCTCCAGCCCCGCTTCCTCCAGCCACCGATCCCACTGGCCGGACATCTCAGGGTGGGCATCACCAGCTTTGCTTTCCTTTCCCTGCAAGTGCTGACACCGAGGGTGGGAGTCCCGGTGACCGGCCTGTGTCTCTTCCTCCCACAGGAGATGTGGACAAAGCTGTGACAGAGCTGATCATCAACTTTGATGTGAACCCTGAGGAGGAGAGCCCGTATGAAGCTTTGTACAATGCGACATCCTGCCACTCCCTGGACAGCCTGGCCAGCGGGAGATCTTCCGACCGGGAGTCGGTGAATAAGGACGCGGAACCGACCGGCCCCAAAGCAGCTGCAGTCAGGCCTGTATGTAGCTGTGTGTGCTCAGCCCTGCTTGCCCCAGAGGCACAGGGGATTGAGCTGCAGTGCCAGGTTTTGCGACTTGACACTGATCAGAGCAGACAGGTACCTCTCCTTTTTCCCTGGCCTGTTGACAGGGAACAACCCCATGTATTGCTTACAAGCAGCTGCATCTTTGTGTCCGAGTTTTACCTTGTGTTGCATCCTTCTGTTTTTTAGCAGTTGGATACTGGTACTACTGAATCTTGTTCTGTCAAGAGATTTCACTTTGCAGAAGGGCTGATTTCTTGTCTGGAAGGAAGTTCTGGAAACTTGTGTGGAGCATTTTCTTGTCTGTCTTGCCCTCTGCCTTGCCCAAGCAAGGGCTCTCGGGAAATTACCTCTAAGAATATCCTATTGGAGACTAGGTGTCAGTGGAAAGGTTTTTTGTGTATTACTTGCAGAGATCTGTAGAGGGTACTCTAGGCTTTACAAGGCAACTCAAAACTTCTGGAACTGTCCCCAAGGAAGTCTTCCTTACCTTCTGTCAGCTGCACCTGCTGCCCCATTAGCAATCCACAGGAAGGCTGCTGTGGGGCAGATGGACACGGGCCCTGCAGTGTTGGGTCAGCTTCAGGGATTGGTTTTCCAAAGCCTGCTCTGTGGAGGCACTTGTGGGCAAAAGGCAGAGAAGCAATGAACAGTTAAACTGCTGGGGGCACAGTAACCATGGTTCCCCTCTCTGCAAAGAGGTGCAGCCTTTGACCTGTGCTGAGAGCAAATGGAGTAGAAATGAGACAAAAGCTTTAGCAGATGGACATTTCAGCAAGGTGTCTCTCAGGTGTGCAGTACCAGGTGCACTGTGCTGCTACTGACCAGATCTTGACATTGTCCTGTGCTAAAAGTGTCTGGTGTGAAATAAGCCCAGCTCTGCTACAGATAAAGAAAGGAGAGGCTGAACTGCAGGGAGAAGGAAACAGGAAGAGGGTTGTGCTCCAGGAGCTCACTGGAGTTTCTCCCCAAACATGCTGTTTGAACTCTGCTGCTTCCCTTTACCATTAGATGGAGCTGTGGCAGGGCAGGAGGTGGCCTGGGCATGTGATCGGCTCTTCATCGGGACCGGGCAGCAGGTCCAGCTGCCCACTGGCAATCCCGTGATATTGGAGGAGTGCTGTGCAGTGCTGTTTCTTGATCTCTAGAGTTTTCCACTGTAACAGGTGCCTCTGGCATCCTTATTCCTGTTACTGTTTCACTAAGACACAAGCCGTGAGTCTTCCCTTTCTCCCCATCAGCATGTTCCTAACTTCCTTGGGTAGTGCTGTGTAGATGCTAGTGTAGGTCTGGAGTGAGACCTGTATGAGCAGGAAGGGCTCTGCCCAAATCAGTGTCCCGCAGGAGAGGAGGAGGAGGAAAGGCAGCAGCTGTTGCCCAGCTCTGTGCTGTCAGGGCTGAACTCCTCCTTGTTTCAGATTAATCTCGGGCGGTTCTTGCTGCATCCACAGAAGTGGGAGCAGAAGGGCTGAGCTGTACCAGCACAGCTGACAGTGCTTATCTAACCCACAGAGGGAACGCCCCCCACCACCAGCCAAGCCCCCACCTGATGAGGAGGAAGAGCAGCATGTGGAGAAGAAGATAGGCCACAGTGCTCCGTCTGAGGTATGTGGGGCTTGATCTGGGGTGTTTTATGGGAGAGTGGTTTAAATAATTGTGTTTTAATAATTTGGGAGGAGTCGAGGATTCTGATACCTCCTGTGATAGTTGGGCTGTGAATGTCAAGTATTCCCTCATTCAGCATTGCTGCTGTCCCTTGCCATGGGAACTTCCTTTGTCCAGTTCTTCCAGGGCACCTCAGTGTTGACCTTCAGCCTTACTTTCCTATTCTTGGCTGAGAATTCCCTTAGGAAGAGATTTTTCTGAACCACGATGTTGCGATGTGGACCATTGCCCACTTTTACTGATCCCACCACGTGCATTTTCACTTGGACCAAAAGGCAGAGGGACCATGAGTTCCTGCTTCCTCTGAGCTCCCAGCTGTGGAGGAGCTGTGTGGGCTTGTGGGTCCCACTGACGTGATCAGGCACTTAAATTCAGTCAAAGGTCTGGCCCAGCACATCTTGATGCTGCCTTCTGCAGGGGTCAGTGCATGGGAGCTGCTTTCTGATGGAACTAAAGCTATCACGTTTCATATTGTTGCTCCTGGGCTTCATGTTGTTCCTCTTTATTCACCTGCCTGTGTACCTCAGATGTGAGGGCTCTCCAGGAGACATGGCTGTGGGAAACCACTAATGTGTCTTGGCAACTTCTGCTGACGTCCAGGAAAACCTTCAAAGCAAACCCAAGTCCTGTGGATTTCCACACTTTCCCAAGGGCAGTGGGTTGTATGTGAAACCCGTGGAGCGTGTGCTGCCCCTGCTGTCAGAGCAGGTTCCTGTTCAGCACGTGCTTTCCTTGAACATGCTGATCTGCTGGAGTTCTACAAGGCATAAATGGGATCTGTTTTCTGGAGTGTGTCAAATCCACACAAGACACAAGTGGGCAAGGTCTGCTGTAATACAGCTGATTTCAGAGAGAGAGTAAAGCTTCGAACTGTGCATAAATGGGGAACTGGGATGTGACATTGTGGACTGATCCCTGCACTGCTGCTCGAATCTGAGGCGGTGATTACTGGTCCTGTGCCTGGCTCTGGCAGAGGAGAGCTGGGGCAGGTTGTGGCATAATTGGGAAGCAAAGCTTGTTTATGACAATAAACACGAGGGAGGGAAATGTGCATGGACCACTCCTGCTGAGGTATCTTGCCATGTTTAATTATCTAACACCTGCTGTGCTGTCCTGCCATTAATGGCTTTGGAAGCATGATCCATTAACGGGAATCTTGCTGGCAAATGGCAGAGTGACTCACTGGAGGGATCTTGATTTGTGACCAACTTCGGTGATAGAACTTACAGGCAGTGTGTGTCTGCCTGGAAACGACCTTCTGGATGTACTGATGAGGCAGTTTGGGGCTGATCCATTTCCTTTGCTTGCTCCTCCTGGCCTGCTCTGCTTTTCTGACTCTTACCCATCTTTTATCACCTCAGTGCATGTTCTCTCTGGGTCAGGCAGGCATGAACAGGAATACACTTTGGGAATGCTGTAAACATCTCTCTGCAGCATCCCAATCTGCCATCCTCCAGCCCTGCTCTCCTGTTGGAGCCAGGATAGTTAGTCATTGAATATTCTGGGGTTAGGCCAAACTCTAGTTTCCAAAGTAGTCTTTTTATTCCTTGCCAAGATGGGGCTATCAGTTAAAACAGATGAGTGTAAACAAACTTTTCACTTTCATCATGGAAAAATGTTGGTACAAACAGGCAAAGAAGTTGATTGTGAAGAGGTGCTTGAGTGGTGCCTTTCACTATCTGCAGAAACCTTCTGGGTCTGGAGCTGAGTAAGTCTGTTGTCAAATTAAACTTGGGTTTCAGTTGTTTACTGCTCGTCTCCGGAAGGGAAGTTCAGATCAAGGACAAGGCGCCACAGTGGTTCCAGCAGTTTGGTCTGCAGCTCTGGGGAGGGAGGAGAGAGGAAGAGTTGAGTTACCCTTTAGAAAGTCTTTCAAAGTCCCCTGCTGTGGATTAAGTACATCTTAAAGAGCATCCTCATTCACATACAACATCTTATTTTTGGGCTTTGCTAGAAGTGAACACTTATGCATGCAAACATGTCTGAAGAACTGGAAGCTGAATTGGAAGAAAGCTTTATTTGGTGGTGTTGCTCCTGGTCACAGAGCCCACAGACCAAGCACAGTTCTCCAGCAGTGGTCTTTGAGTGAATTTGAACCTGAAATTCTATTTAAAGCTTAGAAGGATGAGATGGCGAAAATCAAGTGTAACCAGGCCCATGCAGAAAAATTCACAAAGCAGAAGTTGGGAAATGTGTGCTGCTGGAGAGCTCCTGCCTTCAGTGCATTTAAAGAGGACAGCACAGGAATCATCATCCACAGCAGTATCAGGAAAGCATGAGGACTGGCTGAAGGTCCAGGCTGCTGCTGTGCTGACAGGCTGCTGCTGGGCAGGATTTTTTCAAGATCATGGATGAGAACCTGTTATGGTCTGATGGTTTTGTGCCACCATCTGGTCAGAATTTCTTCCCTAATTTGCTCATTACAAGCTCCTTCACCTGGAAGGGAGCAGGTCTGCCTGGCAGCTCCTGCTCGGAGCAGGTACAATAAATACTTCCCATGCCGGACACAGCCTGTTTCCTCCTATTGAGGAAGTTGCTTTAAAAGCCACCTGGGCTTGTTCAAAACAGTACATGGATGTTGGAATCCTGTCTGTGCTGCTGACTCCTGAGTGTCCCTCCAAGACTGCCTAAGCTTCCAGAGGTCTGGACAGGGTTGCAGTCAGGTAGGTACCAATTTGCTCTTGAAGCAGCTCTGGTGCTTTCACTTTGGGGCAAAGCAGGAGGTGGTATGTGGTCTATTGGCAAGGCAGTAGCAGGTCCAGGAGTCTGAGCACTAGGAGCCCTCTCAGGGGGCATGTTTTGTTCAGATCTGTTCTTCCCTGTCCTGGCAACAGATAGAGATCATTTGCTTTCTGGCTTGGCTTGGCTGTAGTCACACATGGGATCGCAAAACACTTTGGAAGAGACCTTAAAGATCATCCAGTTCCAACCCCTTGCCATGGGCAGAGACACCTTCCACTGGACCAGATTGCTTTAAGCCTCATCCAGCCTGGCCTTGAACACTTCTAGGGATGGAGCAGCCACAACTTCCATCACTCCATGCCCCTCCCCAGCTCTCTTGCCTGGGCCCATTGGTGTTGAGCTCCTGGGGCAGGGTTGCATCAGTCTGCCAGGATCTGGCCAGGAGATGGTGCTGGAAGGCAGCTGACCATGCTGGCAGGTTGCCCTGAAGGCCAGCTTAGCCCCATCAGCACTGGGATGGCACACAGGGATACCCTGGGCCTGTCATCCTTGGCATTGGTGTAGGCCAAGATGTGTGAGTCTGCAGCAAGACTCGTCTGGATCCTGTGCCAAAACCTCGTCCCTGTACATGGATGGTGGCTTTCCAGAGCAGCTCAGGGAGGGTCTGCCAGGGTTACAAACCAGCTCTAACTAGAGGCTTTGAGGAATTTAAATGAGTACAGTCACTGTTGAACTTCCTGGAATTAAACTGGGTTCATACAGTGCTGCCTCAGGACTCTTTAGTCCTGAATATGCTTTACATCCTGAGGTCAGAAATGCTGGATCTGAGGAGGTGTCAGGGATTTGGGCTTTTTTTCTTTTCAGCCCTGTCCTAATAGGGCCAGCAGCTAAGTAGTGAATGACGATGCAAATTCCAATGGCAACAGCGAGTCTGAGTTGGGATGAACAGGAATAACGGGCTCAGCTCTTTTCCCCCTCCAGGCTGTCTGCAGCCCTTGCACAGCGAGTCAGTTGGTCAGTGCTGGAAAGCTGTCAGAAGCCTGAGATACTAAAAATTAAAGAGGATTTGGGTGGGGTTTTTTGAGGGGGCTAAAAAAAAAAAAAAGGGAGGGGGGAGGGCTATTACATTTGGGCTCATACTCTGCAGCAAAGGTGTTCCCTTTGCCAATTCCTTACTTAACCCATGGCATAGAGGCTGTGGGCTTTATCCTGGCACAAAGCATTGCTTTGCAGAGCACCCCATTGTGCTGTTCTTCATTAGGCCTCTGCTGCCCGGGGGAAGAGCAGGGGAAGTGGAGCTGAGGAAGAGGAACACCCATACGAGCTGTTGCTTACAGCAGAAACTAAAAAGCCGGTTGCAGTGGACAGGAAAACAAAAGGTGAGTGACCATCCAAAAAGCAGAGCCCTTGAGGCACTTCCCGTGCACTTCAGGAAAATACAGAGGGCAGAGGGTAACTGGAACAATGAAAGTCTCTGCTGGGTGGGAACTGGAAGGGTGATTGTTGTGTTTCCTGATAATCTCTCTGGTACAGGAGAGCTCTGAGCGTTCCTGTACAGAGTGTATGCAAAGGAAGGGCAGCTCTGCTGTGGGGCAGCTGAGAGATTCTGAGGACCTGCTCTGTGAACTCAGAAACATCCAAATCTTGTGCTCAACCCAGCAAATGCAGAGGGTGGGGGACTGGAGGCTGTTCCAGAGGAGATGGCCAATGCAAGCGTTCCAGTGAGCCTTGTTCTCCATCCAGCTGGCGCTGCAGGTTTCTGCTATCCTGCTGTAAAAACAACATCCTGCTCTCTGTTAAAGTTAATTTGAGATGGAAACTAACAGAGGAGGAAAACAGAAGTGTGTAGAACAAGAACTAGAATTGACACAGGTCCACGGGGTAGCCAGGTATGTATTGAACCAGTCTCTCCTCCCCCAGAGGGAATTTTGAGCATTGCAAAGGATCTGGGAACACCTTGTCTCTTGTGTTTGTTGTTGGCTTTTTGGCTTGCTTTCAACAGCAACAATGAAAGATCTATTTAGAAGGAAAAGATTTCCAGCTTTATTCAAAAGTCTTGAGTGGGAATTTGGAAGGATTTAATTTGGACTCTCACACTAGAACCTTTTCTCTCTGACAAGGGACAAGGGATGCCTCATTGACTGCCCAGTCAGACCTGCAGGTGTTTCCCTTCCTTGCAGCACTTCAGCTCTAGTTGCTCAAGTCCTGCTGCTCTCCTGGCTGGACCAGGGTGGCACAGGAGGTCATTGTGTTACCACCACCACTTGTCAAAGTCCCCTCACTGCCAGAGGCAAAGTTGGGGAGCTTTTCAGGTTGGTGCTTTGTGGCTGGGGCAGGAGCAGTCCTTGGGCAGCAGCTACTGAAGCAGAACTTTCAGGCTCTCATCAGTGGGCAGCTATTGCTGGTTGTTCATGCATGAGCTGCTCTGACTGCTTCACTCCTTCCTCTGGCTGCTGTGTCCAGGCTTGATTCATATGAGTGGAGGTGTGTCCCAATTATGTGGCAGATTAAAATAAAACCTCAGAATAATGCAGCAGCATGTTCTTGATGCAAATCCCTTCCCCTGAGCACCTGAAGATGTTGGGGCAGGCTGCAGGAAGATCTTTAGCCTTACACAGATCCAGAGCAGAGTCTTTTAATGTACAGTTGGAAAGATAAAAGCTGTGACTTCAGGGTTTGCACTCCATGGAAAGTGTTGCTGCATTTGTAACAAGCCTGGAGCCCTTCCTGCTGTTGTAGTGGGAAAAATCCAAGGATGCAGTTGAGTTTTTCCCATCTTCCAGGACTTGCCCAATCCTTAAATGCAGTCAATGGCTGCTGGGAGGAAGAAAATGCTTTTAAGGAGTAGCTGAATCATTTTGGCAGAGTTAAACAAGGGTTGAGGCAGGGACTGAAGCCTTTGTTGGGGTGTTGGAGAATTTTCCCACCTCTGGATCAGAAGGGTCCTGGAACATCAAAGGCAGCAGCTCCATCCCAAGACATGGAGCAGGCTGAAGATGGCTTTGAACTGCTTTTTGGCCCTTGATCTGAGGGTCTGGGTTTGTGGATGAGTTCTGGGAGAGTCTTTGGTCAGAAGATGAGGACTTGGGTTCTTGTGGCTGTTGAAAGGGCGTTTCAGGGCAGCGGAAAGGCTGAATTTCAGGCACGCGGGTTTAATGGTGCCTTTCATCTGTGATAGCTGCCTTTGTTCCTCTGGCTGCCAGTTGTCCCGGGTCCAGTGAGCAGATGAATGTGGCATTATCAACTGGCTTTGGTGGCCTTTGTGTGTGTTAGAGCAGCTCGCTGTCACATGCTGGCGCACTGGGAGAAGCTGGCCTTGTGTTTTGGGCAGAGTATCAGAAGTGGTTTTAAGCCAGATGCTCTCCCATCCCCTTCGGTGTGCAGTCACACATGTCAAGTTGGGGCACTCAGACCTTGTAACAGGCTGTGAAAATAAGTCAAGAGTGTGGAGTGACCAGGAGGAGACTTAACTCCTGCTGCTTCCAGAGAGATCTGATGGAGGGTGAATGTGGAAAAGACTTGAGTTTTGATGTGTCTGGCCTCTCAGGAATCACCCCCAGGTGCTGCCAGCAGTGACCAGCTGTGGGTAGGACTGACTGCATTCTGATAGTTATTACAAACTGATACTTGTTGAGGTTGTTCTCTGCTGCTTCCATAGGAGGCCCAGCTTGAAGTCCCCACTTTGCCCTTCCTGATAGATATTTTCTTTGTGGTCATAGTTTCAACCAGGCATATGACTGTGCTCCAAACCAGAGGGCTGGAATGAGCCAGCAATACGAACAGAACACACTGCAGAGAGATGGAAAGAAACTTTTCTGAGTGTTGGTGTATGGCTACAGAAACAGTGGGGTGGCAGTCACTGTAGGGGCTCTGTGGGGACACTTGGGTATTGCAGACAAAGGTTTAGGGGCAGAAACTTCTTGGCTTGCCATGAGATGAACAGTGTACTCACAGCCTATGTGCCCTCCCATGGCTGAGGACAAACCCATGTCCCAGTTCCAAGCCTGCATTTCTACTGTCATGGTGCATTTGGAAACTTCTGTGCAGTCACATTAACGATCTCTGTAAGCAGGACAGAGTTTTGCCCTTTCTGAAGAGGGGAGGGAGCACAAGTTCAGGTGGATAAACTCTGCCTGGAGTGACTGAGCTTGGTGAGACTAACACAGGAGTGTGCCATCCTCATCTGGGTTCCACACGAAGTACAGGCTGTGGTTCAGTTCTACTGTAGGTGAGGGCTGTTTTTGCCAGCTTCCTCCTCTGGCCTTCTGTGCCTTGGGAGAGAGATTTACCTGCTCCTCACTTGACAAATTCTGGCCTGATGTAGCACAAGGAGCCTTTTCCATGTGCAAGTCAGAGGCTGCTGTATGCCCTTGTTAGTTTTAAGGTTGGGGAGCTTGAGCAAACAGCGGCAATAACAGCTTCATTCTCCTAATCCAGGGACAGGAGAGAAATCCTGCTGTTGATATATAGGGAAAGAAATCCAGTCAAGGCAGGGCAGTTGCAGCTTTAGTGTGGAGTGTTTGGGGAAGTGTTTTGTATCTGGAGTCCTCTCAGGCTGCTGGTAGGAAAGCTCCTAATGGAATCCTCCCAGGGAAGCAGACAGTCTGTACCCAGGAAGGGACTCCTGATCCCAGGAATGGTTGGAAGCAGCCTCTACTGTGGGTGAGACCTGCAGCAGGCTGTGGCTGAAGAAGTCAGGAGCAGTCAGATGGTCTATGCTGGAGTGTAAAATCAGCAAAGAGAGTTGGACCCAAGTCACTCTGTCCTAAGGACCCTTTCTGAGTTAAAAGGTGTAACTGGAGGAGGATGATCCTTTCAGATTCTGTAAAAGGAGAGGCCTGGAGAGCCCTCAGTATTCCTGCTGTGTGCATCTCTGTGATAAAAAGGAGTGAGATGACTCTTTACTTTCTACAGTAGTTCTTCTGTCTGCAGCTTTCAGGGCAGTCTCTGAAACGTGTCCTTCAAGATGTTCCTCACATCTGAGCGTTCCTCTGGAGTGCTGTTGTCCTTGCTGCATCCCTTCATTCCCTGGCAGTTGCCCTGTATTTTGGAGACCCTCCTTGGCTCGCAGATGAGTGGGTGGCTGTGATTTCTGTCCAACAGGAGCCCTTTGTGAGATGTTGGAGCTGGATTTGGAGCACTTTGTTCTGGCTGGACTCAAGTGTTCCAGCACGTGGCGCAAACTTTTGCCAGTCCTCTCTCTGCCTTCAGCAGAAATGTCAGTAAAGGTTAATCTGGGGCATGGCAGAAATGGTTTCCAAGGAAGGGAAGAGTTTGGGAAGGAAGATTGCAAAAGATTTTTCCTCCCCACAGGTTTGGATGACTGTCCCATTGCTGCTCACCAGTTGGTGGCTTTGCATTAGTGCCAGTCTGTCCAATGACTGCACTACATCTGATCTCCTCTGAGGTTTCTCCTCTTGAGGTTTCTCTCCAGCATTGCAGCTCCAGAGCTTTATGCAAAGTAGCTGAGCCCAGTCTGGCCCTGTCATCAGGGGGTGCTGCTGTTTGGCCCCACCAGCCAGCGCTGGGACCTGCCTCTCCCTTGGCAGCTCCAGTCACAGAACTGGTGGTTTAATGTGCCCGTGCAAGAGAGTCAACAACTACTTCACTGTCGTGGAATCTCTAGCTCATAGGATCCAGGATGAGATAATCCCTCACATCACTTGATCCCAGTGAGCGGCGAGGCTGTGGTGCTGCTCTGGCTGCTCCCGCCTTCCCCTGCCCACCAGGTGCCTGGGACCCCCACACAAAGAAAAAGGACTAATTCAGCCCTTTTCTCCCCTTTTCTGGTGTGAGGACAGACTACAAAACCCAATGGGTGTTGGTGTTTGAAAATCCCCATGTCAGGCTTGGTGCTGGAAAGGTCCTGGGGGGAAGAAGTTTGGCTCACTGCTGCTGACAGACTGATTTGTTTTTAAAGTAGAATTCATTATTTTGCTCACAGAAAGGAGAGTTCCTTTGCATTGGCTTTCCAGAGCTGCTGTCTGCAAAGCAATTTCCTCTTCACATCCAAACATCCTGCCTGTGCTTCAGAGCGTCGTTATTGGGGTGCTCTTATTGTTCCTTTGCAGCATTGACTTTTTTGGTCCTCAGACTGAGGAGTTCCTTCAGCACTAAATGGAAGTGGTTAAAATTCACAAGCAGTGCCAGGTGGGCAAAGGAATCCTGGGAAACCAAGGTTAGACTTGTTGGCTTGACAAAGTTTTGCTTTTGCAGTTAAAACACTTGCTCAGCTGTGACAGGTGAGTACCCAATGTGTGTGTGCACGTTTGGCACTGGGGATCAGTCAATTATTCATGGCTTGTGCAGGACCCTGGTACCTGATATTAAGGCTGCTGGGGCAGGAGTAGCAGGGGACCAGTGTCACGTTTCGGGGGCAGCTGGTGCTCTGCCAGCTCTGATCATTCTGTGCTCAGTGGTTCATTGCAAGAGAGACTTTTTGCTCAAGTCTTTTTTTATTGCCTAAACTGTTTATTTCTCTCCCCTGAGCAGAGAGAAGAGGTTAAACTTGGAAACCACTAGGGAGGAAAACCAGTGGGTTTTTTTGGGAGCGGATTTTGGAACTCACAGGTCAATTTCAGTCCAGGCGTTTTCCCACCCTGCAGCCTGTGCCAAGAGCCGGGCGTGCAGCTCCAAATAACGCTTTGGCCTTTATGGGAGCAGATCAGATGTTCCAGGAGCCTCCGTCCCTGCTGCTCCCACCTCACTTGCTCTCTCTACAGGATATAGTTAGCACTTCTCTTGGCCTTATATAGCAAGGCCTGATAGTTAGTGTTAACAGGAATAAAACAACACAGAGAGCTGCCAGATTGCGTAAATCGGGCCAGTGTTTGGAATTTCATAAATGCCATGACTTTGGGTACAAGTTGAGCACACAGAACAATACGGAACTGTTCTCTTTATCTCTCCCTCCCTCGCTGAGGGAGGGCAGGGGGAGAGCTGGAATTGTGCTGCTTCTTCATTATTTTAAATTTCCCCCTCCTCTCTGTTTTCATCCCCTCGAAGACCACAGGAGGAGCAGCGGCGGCCGCAGCCAGGACTCTGCCGACAGCCAGGACATCCAGGTGCCAGAGCAGTTTTCAGGGTTGCTTCACGGCTCTTCTCCTATCTGTGAGATAAGCGAGGACCCTTTCAGGCTCGTTTCCTCTGCGGAGAAGGGGGGCACGGAAGCTACGAGCCACCCTGCTGCTATGCAGCTGGAGGATGCTGCCTTACCTGCCTCGGGATCAGTACGGACCAGCTCTCCAGACCAGGACCAGGCAGTGGTTTATGCCACGGTGCAGCACTCGCACGTCAGCCGGGCGGATCCTGCAGCTGTAGTCACGCCCCACGTGCCGCAGCACCCCGGCGGTGCTGAGGAAGAGGGGGACAGAGCTGTGGGCAGGGCCCACCCGGGCAGCAAGCCCAAAGCGGAGCTCAAACTCAGCCGCAGCTTGTCGAAGTCGGACTCTGACCTGCTGACCTGCTCCCCGACGGAGGACGATGCCATGGGGAGCCGGAGTGAATCCCTCTCCAACTGCAGCACTGGGAAGAAGCGGCTGGAGAAGTCCCCGTCCTTTGCTTCCGAGTGGGACGAGGTAAGGCTGAGCTTGCTTGAGAGCCTCTGTGCCAGGAGTGACTGTGCAGCAGGAGCTCCCCTCTGCCACACTGCCCTGGGGGGGTCCTGGGTGGGCTCTGTTGCTTTCACTAATTCTCACATGGCATTAACAGGCACACACTCAGTTGGGAATCTGTAAGGTGTTAAGTTCCAAAAGATAGAGTTCGTTGCAGTGGGGAGTGAGCAGAATTACAGGAACTGAGGGGCTTTTCAAACTTTCAAAGTTTTTTGCTCAAATACCTGGCTTGTCTAAAAGGAATCAAGCCCTGTAAGTTTTAACATCCCCAAAATAAGGGAGACTTTATGACAATGCCCCTTACTAATCTTTATCCTGACCTCCTCCTTCCAGTTCTTCTCTATGGACTCTCCCAGAATCTAGAGATGTGTTGCTGGGTCCCTGCTGCTGGGGGAGTGAGCAGTGTCCAGGGTTCATGGGGATGGAAGGAAGAGAATAATTAGGTTGATTTTTGTATTTAATAGCCCCTGCTTTCCTCCTCACACGCTTATTTCAGCGGCTGGTTATTAGTCACTTTATTATCATTTCGGACGCCCACGGATAGTTAAATATTTCATGCTCAGAAAGTTGGCCCGGGAGAGCCATTGGGGTGAGATTAAGTGTCCCTCTGAAATTCAGCACTGCAGCATTACTGAAACATTCTTTGGGGATGATTCTGTGCTAGGAGAGCAGCGGCTGCAGAAGCGATAAGCTGGGATGAACCTCTCTTTGTACTCTGAAAGGACCTAAACCTCCCGGCGTGGTGTTGGGTGTGTGGAGCCACGTGTGCCAGGCATGGAAACCCACGGGAGGGTTGTGCCCCTGCTACCCTGTTTCCCTCTCAGCACTGTCTGTTGCTCAGCTGCCTCTTCAACTCTGTCTTCAACTCTGACTTGGAGAGAAAATCACCTTCTGTGTAAGAGGGGGAGTATTTGGAGATGCTGAAAGGAACATGGGATTCTGTCTTCAGTATGAGCCCATCCCTCAGTCCATTCTCTCCTTCCCCCTCACTCCCTGCCAGGTCTCAGGGGTGCCAAAAAGATGTTTTCCTCTGCAGCTTCTTGGGCTGGAGAGGCTTCACTGTTAATTGCCCGGGTCACTTGTACCATGGCTGAGGGAGAGCCTCTGCAGCAGGAGGTTCTTTGGAAGGACTTGATAACTCCCTGTGCTTTTATCTGAGCTGTTTGCAGCAGACCCTGAGAGGGCAGAAGGCTCTGACTCGACAGCACTGCACGACTGCACTGGTAGCAGAGGTCAAGTGCTGGGCTGCCTGTCCCTGCCTGCACTGTCTCTGCTTCCTCTGCTCAGATGAACCCTCAGAGCAGCTTCCTCCTGCTTGTAAACAAAGCCCCTCATTTCCGAGGCAGCCGGACAAACCATGGGAGAAAAATCTGCTTTTGCTTCCCCTTGTGTTTAGGTGAGGAAATGAGAGAAAGAATGTGGAAAATTCACATCTGTCTGCAATGGGACAGGTCTCACTTCAAAAAAAAAAAAAAAGATACTATTAAAACCTGATGTGGTTTTTTTAATCTTCCTGATTTCTGGCTTAAGAGAAATATTTTCTGGAATTGAATTCTACTTCTACTAAAGCACTTCTACTTTCTACTAAAATTCAGCTGCAGAAACCTATGACACCTGGCAGCAGCATTCTGTGGCCAGAGCGCTGCTGTGCCAGGGGGTGTCACAGAGCAGCACCTGTGGGAAGGGCTGGGAGCTGTAATATTTGTATGTGCAGAAAGGGGCTGGTCTAGCTGGCCGTGATGGCAACAGTGATATTGGAATGTAAATGTAGTGTTGTCACTGGGAGTTGAATTAGTTCCCTGAATGGGATAATGCAGCTGTTTAGGATTGGATGCAACTTGCAACCTCTGAATTTACCAGGCCAATATAAACCATTTGAGCTGCCTCTGTTACGGATGGTTTGGCTTTTCTTCTGTATTTAGGGAAAACAACATCAGATTTATATTATTCTGTTAATTTTAATAGTCTTTAAGTAGGGAGCTAAGGAGGGAAATGATCCATGTGCAGCTCTGTGTGACTCCCAGCTGTAGCCAGCAAGCCAAGGACTCTTCCCACTGACCTGGCCAGCAGTAGGTGTGCAGGGAGGGATCTATGGCAGAGGCTGAACTGGCACTGCCCTGGGCCCTGCTGCCTGTGCTCAGTCCCTCTGGCTGACCAGGGACAGCAGAAAATGTGCTGCTTGGAAGTGAAGGGTCTCATCCCTGCCCTGGCTGAGCTCTGTCAATGCCCTTTGTTGGAAGTGGAAGGTGGTGCTGGCTTTGCCAAAAGGGTGGGATGGGGAAGGAATGATTCACTTGGCAAAGCTCATCCCTGTTCCCAGTTGCAGCTCCTCTACTCCAAGGACCTGGCCTGGAGTGTTGCTTTGTGCCTTGTGCTGCCCAGGAGCCCATTCAGCCATGCCCTGTCACCTCCTGACCCCTCCCTGCTCCTTCCTGGGACCCCTGTGGTGGGAGCTCTGTCTGGGCAAGGCACTAAAACTCTTCCATCAAACAGCCATGTTGTTCCCAGGAGAAGGTGAGGTCCAAAAATGCTTGGTGTCTGCTGGAGTGGGAAGTAGACATGGGGCAAGGAGGCATGTGAGGGGTAGAACTCACAGGCAGTGTAAATATTTGAACCCTTCCAAACCTGGCTGAGGATTGAAGTGATAGATTTGGGTTTTGTCATTGGCTCATGAGTATTAAGCAGGTGGGGATGAGCTCAGCGTGGGGAACTTGTACACAATAACGTCTGTTTGCATCCCTGGAGGAGGGGGGCTCTGCTGCCCAGCTTCACTCCACAGTCTCCCTTCCAGGGTGGGTTAAGCTGCATCTGCTCTGCCTTCCTTCTCTGCAGAGCAGCTCCAGCCGTGCACATCTGCCCAGCTCATGCCTTTGACCCAGCTCTGCCCTTTGACCAGAGATCTCTGCAGTCGAGGCCTGGGGCTGCTCTTCTGCCTGGTTGGTAGTAAGAAAAACGATCTGTTAAGTGATCAGGGTGAGGAACAAGTCGAGCTGCTGTGAATTAGCCTCAGACCTGGCTCCCAACTTCCCTTCCTCCCAATCCTCCCTTCCAGCTGCCTATCAAGTAGGTGGCTCCAGCACTGAATTTGTAATGAACATGGTACTCAGAGGTTCCAGCTTCAATCTCACAAAATGAGGTGGTTCTGTGTTCTGACTTCTACTCTTCTAGGAAGAGATTAAAACTCCTTCAAAAGATATTTAGGGAACTGAATAAAACATGCATGTTACTTCAGCTCTTTTTAGAAAAAAAGGAGGTGCACAGTCCACCACTTTGATGCATTTTTTCCCCCAAGTGAATTAGTTGAACTTATGAATATTCTGTAGCTATTTATGGCACTGGACATTCATCTCCAATGACTAACTGCAATGGTGCTCCATGTCTTCTGTGAAAAGAATGCTTTCCATCTGTAGTAACCATGGATGTGGTGTTCCACTGTTTACTGACCCATTTTGGGGATCATGGTGTCCCCTAAGGGTGGATCCCAGGAGCAGGTGGCACTGCTGTGGATGCCTTTAAACCTTGTTGGGACTGTTGGGTGCTGCAGTACTCAGTGTAATCAATTCCTTAATTACAGACTTATAGTGAAGGATTAAGAACATTTGCATTAAAAGATGAAACTTTCAGGAAAGATCTTGGTGCAAAACCTGCCACTGCCTTAAAACACCCAGGAATTGAAATTCAGAGCTGCTAGCCAGCACTGTTGAAAGAAAATGTAAATACTTCCCTTGTTCCTCAGGGAAAGCTGCTGATTTTGTGCCTGCTGAAATGGCATCGTGGAAAGCCCAGGGGTTTGTGTTCTGAGCTCCTGCTGCTCACCTGCCTGGAGGGGCTCCTGTCACAGCCCTCTGCACACCTCCTCACTTCCCAGCAGCCTCTGCCCCCCAGAATGTTTCATTTATTCTCTTGGTTCAGGTGTTAAAATCTCAGCACTTTGCTTACCCTGGCTGGGGCTGGACAGGGCCCGTTTCAGAACAGGGTCCCCTGGTGTCCCCTGCCCCCAGCTGGCCCTTGTCCTCAGCTCTCCTTCCCTTTGCCTGAAATGGTTTATAATTAATTTTTGTCTAGGGGAAAAGCACTAATGGGGATCAGTATTTTTGGTCTGATTTCTGCTAAATAAGCACAGCCATCAGGGTCTTGACTTAATTATTGGGCTGATTATTCTATTATCTCCCGATCCCAATGTTTCCTCTTGTTTTTCCTGTGCTAAGGTCAGGAATTCTTACATCACCCCTTGTGTCCAACCTCTTCTCTTTGCCCCCAGTGGGGAGATTTCCTCTGTCTTAATGAGCTTTTTTGTGTTGCCACCACTTTTATCTCTGCTGCAAAGGGAGCTGCTGGAATTATACACCAGTGCAAAACTAAGTCAATCCAAGCCAATGCAAGACAAATTAATGGTTTTACAGATAAAATTGGTTGGTGTGCTGGTCTGAAAGGCAAATGCATAAACCAGGCATGCTTTATTCCTGGGTTTAGCTGCAAGAGTTAGACACAATAGAGGTGATACTTGCCAGCTCTGGGAGTCATCTCAGTGCATCAGAACCACATCAGTATGGGGTGACTCTCCCTCGGACAGGTCTGACAGGGCAGTGAGACCTGGCAGGATATTGCTGCCTGGTTTGGGGGGATCTCCCATCCCCCCTTGGAAGGATTGTGAAAGTGCCCTCAGACAGAGCCAAATGCTTCCTGACATCCTTCTTGTGGTCATCGGTCACCCCTCTCAGGCTGCACGTGAAGCTCCATCAGCGGGTGCCTGGGAATGGAACAGCAGCTCCATCTGCCTCTGTGTGTGCTTCTGGTGACTTCTCAAGTGAATGAACTTGGTATTTACGAATCAGGAGCTTTTGATTCTTCTGTGTGAATGATTCGAGCTCTGACGGATGTTTTGGTTATGTAACAGCCTTGTGATCGTTGGCGTTTTGGGGACGTTTTTGGTTTTTTTGGGAACAGAAGTGTCCGGCTGCAATGTCCTTACTAAATCCAGTCCTTCAGTATGTTCTCTTCCGCTTTATGTTGCATCTTCCAGCACTTCAGAAGCTTTTATTTTAAAAGTCTTTGTAGCTCTCCCTGCAGTCTGCAAGAGCCTACCCTGTGCTGCTTTGTGTCTGCAGGCCTGCCCCAGGAGCATAATGATGATTTGGGGGTTGTGCCAGGAAGTGGAATATGGAAAGACAGTTAATTGGCTAAATATTTTTCTGTGAATCAGGGTAGCCATTGTCCAGCCATTTCCCTGCTGTAGGCAGATGTGTGGCTGCATTTGACTATTTTCTTGTCATGCCGATGTTGGATTTTACTGTGTGTTTGTCAAAACAACACTGATACTTGGAGGGTTCTGAAACTGCAGACTTACCACACACTTGTGAAATCGAAGTTCCTTTTGATATGTGTTTAGATTTGTAACTTTGGGATTTGTAAAAAAACACAGGGTGGAGAGTGGTATGAAGCAACAGGGTCTAGTCCTGGCCCATGTGAGTTTCTCAGAGACCATATTAAGCCAGAAAATGTGCTTGCCTTTAGCACAGTTGCAGAATGATTGAAGTAAGTGGAATTCAGTGAGTCCCTGTGCTGTGTGAAGGCACAGGCTGCTGTGGGAGGATGGAGCACGGGAATGATGGAGTTCAAGTGCTGAAATGTGCCACCAACAACTGGCTGGTGTAGTTTAGCTTTGAATTAATAGATTGAGCATTGTGTTTTCCAGGCCTTTGGTGTTTATTATGCTGAGTTCATACAGGCTGGTGTCTCTTGGAGACACGGAATACATTGAGTGATGAAATACGAGCTGTGTGCTCCATGGGATGATGATGGGGGAACATAAGCTGAAACATCATAAATTGAATTGGAAGTGTTTTATGGGCTGTCACCAACCTAGAAATGAGATTCATGGCCCAGATCCAAATTTTCCAGGACTGCACTTGTACTAAGGAGTCATCAGATATTGTCCCAGACCCTTTTCCTGCTCCATCCCTGTCATAGTTGCTGGTGGATGCTGTGATCCAGCCGTTCCTCTGCTCAGGAATGTATCCTAGCTAGGTCTGAGCAGCCTTTCTTTCCCCTCCAGGGGTCCAGTAACAGTCAGTGATGAATTTGGGGTTTGCTGTATTTGGTGTCAGTGCAGAGTGGAAATGTCAAAGGTTCTGAGCCGCCCCAGCACTGCCCACTGACCTCACGCATCCACAGTTCCCCCCTGGGTTTTGGAACTGACTCAGTGGGCTGTGATGGGGCTGGTCACATCATCACTGGAGGGTTTTTTGTGCTCAAAGGGGTTTGAAACTGTAAAAGCAGCTTGTTTGGGTTTTTTTATAATTTGAAACCAAATCTACCCTATCTTCCAATTGTTAAAGCTTAGAAATAATGAAGTCTTAACCCCTGACACTCTCATGGAATTGCAGAAATTTAAGACAGATAACCTTTCCACCCAACTTTGTAAGTAGCTTTTGAGACTGAAATCTGGTGCTGCTCTTGTCTACAGAGCCTGAGCCCCAGGAAGGTTTGTACAATAGGTTATGAACCCTCAGTAAGAAGGACTTATAATGGGAATCCTGCTATATTCTTAATTATGCTCCTGCTGCAGGGTATCATTACAGTTTACTAATGCCCTCCATATGGCAGATAGTGTGTGTTTGGTGTGGCTTTATGTAATAACAGACCTTTATCTGAGGAACTTCACTGCCCTGGCTCATGCAGGGATGCTGCAGCTCATGTCCCTGGTGCTCAGGCCCCGCACTGGTGGTTTGTAATCTGCCAGTCTGGGAAGAGGTCACAGAGAAAGCAGAAGGCATCAATCCCATGCAGGGTAGGCAGGCCCTGGCACTGGTTGCCCAGGAAAGCTGTGGCTGCCCCATCCCTAGAAGTGTTCAGAACTGGACAGAGCTTGGAGCAACCTGGGCTAGTGGAAGGAGTCCCTGCTCATGGCAGGGGATTGGAATGAGGTGGCCTTTTAGGTCCTTTCCAGCCCAAAGCATTCAAGGATTCTATGGTTTTTCCTGTTCTCTCAGGATGACCTTGCTGTGTCCTTGGCAGTCCCTGGTGCTGCGTGCAGAGACAGAGAACAAACTTCTGCATTTGTATTGATGGTGACTGTAAGGGCTTTTCAGCTGTAGGTTTTATGTAGCCCCTTTCAGAAAGCTCTAGGAGCATTGAGATGCCACCAAGGCTGGGTGAGTGTCACCCTGATGGGATGCTCGATCTAGTGACTTCTTGAGACTCCTTCCCTGCATGAATGAGTGGCTGCAGGCAGCCTGTGTTGTGGGAAACTCTTTATTCTGGGCAGAAAAATCCCCAGGGCTGGTTTAATCACCCTCAGTCTCAATGGACTCGCTGTCCCCAAACTGCAGTGATGGCTCGGGGAGGAAAAGCTGGAGAGATGAGTATGGACACCACAGCTTGACATCCATCAGGGCAGGTGGTGGAGTGGACTGTGCCAGGGCCAGCTGCAGAACGAGGCCTCTGCAGGGCTCTGTGTGCCCTTGGGGAGGGGAGTCCCAGAGCTTCACTGCCCTCTACACAGCTGTGGGACGTGTCTGCCGCTGTGTCCCTGCTGCTCCTGCAGGCCAGGGTCAGAGGAGACATCATGTAGGAAGCCGTTGGCTGCTTCTCTGTGAGTGCTGCCAGGTGGGGAGTCACTGTGCAGGACTCTGGTGTGGAAATGTCCCCTGTCCTGCAGCAGGACAGACCTTGGTGTGCCACGTGTCCTCCAGGCTGGCTTGGCCTCACTGGCCTCCTGCAAACACATGCCTCTTCCTTCTTGAACAGGGCTCTGCTCAGGATAGTTTGTTTAGAGTAAAGCTCTGTTTTGGAGTCCCTGGCCAGTTGCTATGTTTCCGTGGCTGCCTGCCTGTGTGGAAGAGCTCACCCCAGCCCTGGGGGACTCTTGGCCGCACCCAGTTCCTTTTTTCAGGGCTTTTTTTTTAATTTTTCAGCAAAGCATAGACCAATGTGAAAATAGATCCAAGAGCTTCAGTCGTGGTAACTGCTTCATAGCTCCTTCCTGTAGCATCCCTAGTTTGGAGTTAATGATTCCCCATCCTTGCAGCCTTTCATTCTCCCAGAACACTTCAGCTCTGCACGAGTTTGTCTCCTTTCCTGGTGGGGTTTCAGGCCTCATTAGCCAAAACATCTTCCCAGCCTGGAGCCAGCTGCCCCTCTGCATTAGGGACAACAGATGTGGTTGTATTAATTTGGGAGACAAAAGCATTTTGCAGTTTTATTTCTGTGGGTGTAAAACAAATAAATAATAAAATCCCGACCCCAGATTTACCCCACAGCACCAAGCACAACCAGGGACAGGCACTTGGTGCTTCAGTGGAAAAACAGGTTAAGCCAAAACAAATTGGAACTGAGTGTTCAGGCTACAACTAAGTCTGAGCTGCAGTGCTATATTTAAACATGGTATTTTTCTATTTTAATAATTAACCAGTGGGAAAGAACAGCCTAAAAACTGTAGAGTAGGCTCTTTCCAAGGTATCTTCTCTTCAGCCCCATCTGAGTGCTGGAGTGCAGCTGAGGAAAGGCTGCAGAGGACAGGGATGCTCTAAAGCATTGGTTCCCTCTGTGGGTTTGTCCTTCCCTTCATTCTTCTCTTTGCAGCCTCCTAACAGTTAAATCAAGCTGGTCAGCCATACACCCATACTTGAGGTGGTGTGTGGCTGTGTTGGAGGTGTTTGCTTCTCGTGGAGAGCTGAGGGCATGAGGCAGGATTTCCCTCTGCATTAATGGTAATAGTTGTGACTGTGCATAGCCATGACTGATGCTTGGCAAAGGAGGGCTGTGAAAGGTAATCCTCTGCCACGTGATGATTTAATTTCCATTCAGTTTTATTATAGCACAAGGCACTTCCCTGCTTTTGAGGAAAAGGTCATGGGTGTTTCAGTGATGTAGAAGCACCTGCAAGTCCTCATGGTGGTGTTGGGACTGGCAGTGTGGAGGGCTGAGCCTGGGCAGCATCAAGTCTCTCTTGCATTAGGAAAGGACAGCACAAAGTAAACAAGGAAGTTTGGCCTGGCACTCAAAGTTAATTTGCAACTTGAATCCAGCTAGAGATTCCTAGACAAGGTACAAGAGCAACTCCAGCTTGGAAACGAGCCTTGTCCTGAAGCTGATGGACACCAATCTGCTGCTATTGCAAACAGTCTGTTTTCAAACTCTTTGGAAGCATCTGCTCTGGTGGGAGTGGTGGCAGCACAGCTCCATGCACAGGCTTGGGAAACATGGTGATTTAAAAAATAAACCCACGACAAGATAGAAACACCCAACAAAATGCGGAGTGCAGGGAAGCCGAGCTCCCAGTCTGCTCACTGGAAAGGAGGTGGTGACAGCACTCTTGTGGCTTCCCTCCTGGGCAGGGGCTGCCTCCTAACAGGGTGTGAGCTGAGGAGTTTGGGACTCCTTCCTCACCCCTAGTGCTGTGCTCCAGAGAGATGGTTCTGTTGGAGCTGTTTGTTTCCAGGCACTGGCAAGTTGTGGGAGGGAAGGCTCTACATAGAGAGCCCCAGCCTCTGCATATCCCTGCTGAGCCATGCATCCTGATGAGGACTTTCCCAGGCAAGGTGTTCAGGGTACCTCTTCTGCTTCAGAGGTGCCTTAACATCCTTTTCTGAATTTCTGTGGCTGTCACATGGCAGCTGAAGTCCCAAGCTGTCTTCACCTTTATCTGAAGCTTTATGAATAATGCAGCATGTGCTTTTTTTTTTATTTGCAGATTGAGAAGATCATGAGTTCCATTGGCGAAGGCATTGACTTTTCCCAGGAGCAGCAGAGGATCTCAGGTGTGTATCCAGCAGGTGTCCATCTGTCCTGGCAGTGCTGTGCACACAAATGAGGTGTTGATCTCTCTTCACCTGCTTTGGCTCTGGCACAGGAGGACCAGACCTGGTCTTTCCACGTGATGCTCAGTGCTGCTTCCAACAATTTTAATTTAACACTCTTCAGGAAGATTCATTTAATTTCACAGAATGCAGCTGTAGGATTGTCCTCCTGGCTCCTTCCATGAGGGCACCAGCTGCGCTGAGCAGGGTTGGATGGTGCCAGTGGTGGGTCAGTGCATTTGCCATGGTGGCCATGCCCTTCAGATGTGTCTACTTTGCCAAGTGCCTCAATGAGGGTGATCCTGGGCATTTCTGAATGCACCTGCAGGTATCAATATGCACTGAACAAGGCTCTTGCAGGACACATGCTTCCCCCCCATACTTAAGCCTTCTCTGCCTTTAAATCATAAGCAAAAGCAGGACTCTAGCTTGCTGGAGAGCTGCCATCACAAGAGATTCTGTCCTTTTAAATCCTTCACCTCCAGACTGCTGCTGCAGAACAGCTCTGGGTGGGCAGCAGCTCCTCCTGATGAGATGCAAATGCGGATCTGCACTCGCAGCTCACGCGGGCTGTGACAGAGCTCACCTCGCATCCATTTGTCACTTAGGTTTTTGCTTAGGTGAGGAGGAATCCACTGCGTGTTCCCACTGGGAGATTAACCTGATTTGGGCTCTGTATTGCAGGGTCAGGTGGCTTTGCAGAGGACTGGAAGTGCTGTGTGTGTTTGGGCTCAGACATCCTGCTCTGGCATTCCTTCCTGTGGTCCAGGCAGTGATGGATCAGGAGCACCAGGGGAGGGTCTGACATGGAGGGGGAGGGAAGGAGCCAGCACTCCCATGGATCTGCCCTTGGCCATGTGGACACCCTGGAGCTGGGGTTTTCCTGCAGGCTGTGCTCTGCCACACTCTGTTTGGGATCCTTTGTTTTCAGATTGCCTGCTGGGCACACTCCCTGTTTGTCCCTCCTTTCCCTGGAGCAGACAGAGCTCTGCGAGCCCTGGCTGTGGGGCTGACAGGACCCGGGGACGCTTGTTTGGCTTTTGCTCCTCCGTGCTTTGTGGGGCTGTTGTAACAATTCAGGTAATGGCAAATGTGCAGGGACTTGCAGGGAACTTCCCAAGAGCTCTCTTATCTTCAAAAAAATGTGTGAGCTTTAAGGATATTGGGACTCCTGACTAGTTTGGGGTCTGAAAGGGTGAAATGCCTGTTGGCAGTTACTGTGGGGATAAGTGTGCTTGGAGCCTGGTTGTACAAGCAGTCACTACCACATGTCTGGGGACAGCAGCAGGTAAAGGCTGGCAAGGGCTTCTCAGAGCTTGGGCAATCAAGGAGTGCCATCACTTTGGGGATACTGGACTCCACCTGTGCTTTGCCTTAGAGGAGTTTTTGGCCTTGGAAGAGTTGTTTGTGTCTCTCTGCACCCAGTGTCCATGGGTGAATGGGGTGATTTTGGCCCAGCACAGCCCATGCACTGATTTTTATCCTCCACACAGGTGTAAACTTTGCATGAAAGGTTGTTATTGAAACAATAACATCCTTCTAAGCCATGGCAGCCTCTTCCTCTCTGTGCTGTGGGACTTGTGCCTTGCAGGAGACACTATGCTGCTGGCCTTCTATCAATGCAGCTTGGGAATGCCTTCATCATTCCAGCTGTGCTCTGCTCACTGATTCCCCCTCTGCCAGCTGCAGGCCTTGCAAAGGCAGAATTCCTAAAATAGGGAGCATAAAGGGAATGATGGAGCTGAGAAATTGGAATTTCTTTCAGTCAGAAGTTTTGATTGGGCTCTTGGGGTAGGAGGGGAGGTGGGCGCAAGCACTGGGATTTTCTTCATCTGTCATCCTTCTATCACACAAACACCAGATGTATTTGGGGCTTCTTTATTTTCAGCCTGGGATGTTTTTGGCATCTCTTATCCTCTTTTTAAAGGAAACCCCTTTGTTCTTCCCTTTAAATATTTCCTCCCCTTCATTCTGTCATGACTTATAAGCAGAAAACCTGCACTTGGTGTCACTGTAGGTTTCCCTTTTAAAAGCAGAAATAGATTCATGAGTGCATGAGAGGCTGAACTGAGTAAATAATTCAAAAAATTAAATTCAGGAGCTCAGAAAGGAGCTGCTGTGGTTTCATTCCCCCTGCCAATACCCTGACTGCTCCCAGGAATGCTGTGGTAGGCAGCAGGCAGTTCCTCACCTCTCTTGATAAATTAATTCCGAGCCAGCCACAAATCACTTGGAACTGTCAGAGCAGACCTGTGACATCATTTTTTGAAAACCCCAAGCCATGTCATCCATCATCCAGTAAATATTGAGGAGTCAGTGATTTCCACTGGAGAGTTATGGAGCTGCTGCCTCCCCCCCCAGCTGGTGTGGCGGGTGGGAGCACTGGGAGGGGTGAGAGGATGAGGAGAAGGGAGGGACGGGCAGCGTGGAGCGCAGGGCTCGCTGGCTCAGACAAAGCCGCTGCCGCAGCCGCTGCTGGAACAGGGACCGGCGGAGGGGAGGATGGAACCGGGGCGAGTGGGAGCTCCTGGAACATGGTCCGGGTTTAGCTGCTGTCCTGGTGGACAGGCTGGGTCAGGGGAGGGGGACAGAAGCCTTTTGTGATCTCGGCGCTGCTCGTGCTGCAGTGCGTGCTGGAAGGACCGGCCGGCACTGCCCAACGGCTCACTGGGCAGAGGAGCAATTATGTGCAGCAGACATCAGGAATTACCCCACGAATCTGCAGATGACACCGTGAGCTCTGTGTGTGCAGCCATTGCAGCTGAGTGGGCAGGGATGGCTGGAAGGTACCAAACCACTTCAGCTGACCTGAAGGTTCAAAGGATCATCCCTTTCTTTGCATCCATGCTGGAAACAGATGTGCCAGTGATTCTGAAAATCTACCTGTCTTGCATAGCAAATTCCCTGATGAAAAGGAGATCTCTGAACATTTTTTGTCATATTTAAGGTCTCGAGCTTCTCTGGAGGAGAGTGATAAGTCACTGGACTCATCCCAAGGGTGAAGGAAGGGAGAGCTCATCCCTACGGCTTCCGTAGGTGTTGGAAGGAATCTCCTTTATCAGAGACTGAGGGGAGGTGCCAGGGCATGGCTTGGACTTGAGCTGCTGCAGGAAGAGGAGAGGGTGTGTTTGCATTTGCTTTCTTTTTGTTTTGATGTGGTCTGGAAGCAGGGAACTGAAATGCCTCCTCCTGCACGGTTGCTCCCTGTGTGAGCAAGGGACTCAGTGCGGTGGCTGTGCTCAGTCGAAGATGAAGGAAGCTCAAACCCAGGTGTGCCGGGCAGTGTCGGGAGAGAACAGCCCCAGCTCTGCTCTCGGGTGGTGCAGCAGCAGGGCTGGGCTCTCCGGGGCAGCCAGCCCAGCCCAGGCAGTGTGCTGGAATGTCAGGCAGCTGCATCGCTGGTAGAATGACAGTGCCAGGGCTCCTGAACTCGTGCTCGGGGTCCCCCTGACATGGTAACGGCGAGACGAAGCCCCTGCCATGGTTTACTTCTCTCAGGACTGCTGGGAAGGAAGAGCACGAGCCCTTCCTCTCCACTGCTGCAGTCTGTGCTTCCTTTGTCTTGTGTGTCTTCCCGTGGACAGCCTGGGCTCCTGCTGCTTTTCCGAGTGTCTGCCGTGTCCAGGCTGGCTTGGCTGTGTGAAGCTGTTTTCTCTCAGGCTGCTCTGCTGAGCTGGGGTTGCATCTGGAGGTGCATGGATGAGAGGACTGGAACAGCTCTGTGCGTTGGGGAGCAGCTCCGCTCCCTTCGCTCATACCTGCAACTGCCTGGGAATGCCTCGGGTGGAAGTTTGCTACTCTCCTCCCGCCCCCTTCTGCTGAGCCAAGGAGTGGATCTGCATTCCCGTGGGGTTGGGCTTCATGTGTTTGCCTGGTGAGGAACTCACGAGCCCTGACAGCACTGCCTGTGATCTCAGTGCCCCAGCAGCGCTTCTGAACCTCTGCCTGGGCGTGGAGTTTCTTTTCTGAGTGTGAACTGCGGTACAGGTTGCACCTGGAGCCCACGGAGGCACTGGAAGCTTGTTTTCCATGGTCTGTGCACACAAGAGCAACTGTCTGCCAGCTGATTTGTTATACTCTGAGCATAATTTTTTGAGTTTCTTTATGGTAATGACTATGATGTGGCAATGCCATCTGTCCTCCTCAGAGTGCCGCTGCTACCGCCTGAACGGTTTCTCCCTGTTCAAGCGGCTGCCGATTCCTCTCTCGTCAGGTTCGCGGATGCTGGAGCAGAGCGTCGGGGAGTGGCTGGAGTCCATCGGCCTGCAGCAGTACGAGAGCAAACTGCTCCTGAACGGCTTCGACGATGTGCGCTTCCTGGTGAGTGCCCGGGGGAGACCCGAGCTCTGCCGAGGGGTTGGGCTAAGCTGCCTGTGTCACCGGTGCTCCGTGTCAGCGCCAGGCAGAGCCGGTTCTGCCGCCCGGCACAATGGTCGTGGGGTGTGTAGAGGGTTTGACAGAAGTAACTAGATGAGGGTTGTCTTGGGTCTTCAATTTAATTCAAGTGTTTTCATAGGGAATTTTATTTACTCTGCCCCCTGAATCTTTACTATTTGATTTGCTCCAGAAATGGGAACTGAAATTCACTGGTGTTTTGAAGGAGTCCCTGAGCAGTCTGTGCCTGGGGCTTTGAAGGAGGCAGCAGACCTCTTGCTGGAACTGTACTTGCTCTGAGCATGCAGGCAGGATGTTAATGAACTGTACCTAATTGCAGTGACACTGTTGGCTCTGAAACCTAATGATGACAACACAGGAATGCTCAGTGAGGAGGGTTTTTAGTAACCAGGGTCTGTAAACTTAAAACTGCATGGTGTAAAAGTCTGAGAATTTGTGTGGAATGCTGAACTGCAAAGATGGAAAATATTGGTGCTGCAGGAGGGTTCTCCTTGCATGGCTTAAAGAAATGCTTTTGCTGTGCACTCCAAGTTTGGCAAATAACAAAAAATGGATGTAAACTTTTGGAAAAGTAATTTTGGCTAATGTAGCATTTTGCCTTGGAATGAGAGCCTGGGGATGATGTGGAGAGGTGACACCAGGAGGATGTGAGCTTTGGGAACGCCTGGTGACCACTGACAGTGAGGAAGGACATGGATGGAGGTGTAAGGAAGCGCACACCTGAGCAGTTCTGTTGGGCTGCTTCAGGGTGGGCTGTAATTGAGCATTAACAAATGACCCAGCCAGCAGGATAAGTGTCATGGGATCTAGCCAGCCTTATCTCCAGCAAGCAGCTGATCCCCTTCATCTGACTAGGTCACTGTTCCCCTCAGAGCTGTGATTTGCTCTGGTTTTCCCCTCAGTGTTCCACCAGGCTGGTCTCAACTTCCAGTGAACTTCCAGCTTTGCTGTGCTTTTTGTGGGACATTCAGCTCCATGCAAGGGTCCCTGTGTGTGCTGGGGCAATCTGACCTGGCTTCTGGGGTGGTCTAGAGATGGTACAACAAATTTAAATGAAATAACTCTGTAGATCCTTTTGGAATCACCTGCTCATGGATCTACGACCGTTGAGGAGTTGGTGGCAGCTCACATCCAGCAGCTGCAGATAAAATGCAATTCCCCTGCCTGGTCAGGGGTGATGGACCTCACTCAGCTCAGAACTTCAGTAGCAAAGGTTCCTGTGTGTGTCTTACTGGGTAGTGGTGTTGGATACGTGATGGGATTTGCTTCTGTCATGGCTGGATGTTGTTCTTCCCTGTCCGGAGCTGGCTGGCTGCTTCCAGTGCTGCAGTCAGCTGCTGCTGGATTCAGGGAATGGGACACTCCTCGCTTGTTCATCTGAAATTTAAAAGGCCAAAGAATTTTACAAAGATTTCCTGCAAACCCCAGCTGATTTCCATTTTGCTGCTTATCTTTTTTCCCAGGGAGTTGACTCTAGCACCCATGCCAAGCCTGGCTTTAAATCCATTCATCCCAGCCCTGGCAACTCCAAGCTAATACATCAGCCCAGTAGGAAAGTAGAATGATTTAGAATTTTTTCTGCTGTGATGTTCCTTCCCTTCAGCTTCTGGTGCTGGGGAAGTAAAACCCTCAGATAGAGCACAAGTGAGGAACAAGTAGTTAATTTGGTTCCAGTGGTGATTTTAATGTTCACAGACAAATTATTAAAATTGCTGTGAACTCTGAAACTGGGCAAAGCAGGAGCACTGAGTGCCCAGGGTGCTGGGTGCCAATCAGGCTGCCAGTCCTCCTCTTCACACAACCATTTCTTTATTAACTGCCCCCTCTAGTTGCTAACAAAGAATATTCCAAATAAAATGGCATTACTTTCCTGGAGTTAAACAGTTTCTGTAGAAGGATTAGTCTTTCTTAGGGTGTCATTGTGTTCAATATTTCAAGGTCCAAAGAACGCCAGGTAATGATTTGCAAATCACCAGATGGACCGTGAGGCTAATTAAGTTTTAGCAGACAAAATTACAGAAACACTTGTTTTCTATGCAGGGTTTTGCTTAGGATAGAACTGCAGGTGTCAAGATGCTCTTTTTGCTCCAGGGTCCCCAGGTGCCATCTGGGGGTAAAGAAACAGCTTTGCAGGAGCAAAGTCTATGTGCAGAGATGGTGTGGCTGCAGAGCAGGGCAGTGTCCTGAAAGAGCCCTTTCATGTTCTGAGGAAGATACTCAGCCTGTAGTAGGTTACAGCTCAGAGGAGGATTAAGAACAGTCTAGTGAGGAGTGTGTCCTGTCACTGCAGCAGGGACAGTGAGAGCTGGTGTGTGCCAGCACTTGGTGCTGGTTTTCCCTGGACAAACAGGTGTTTGAGGTGCCCTCTCTGCCCCAGGACTGGGGCAGCCTTGTAAGAGACACAGACTGGTGCCAGCCTCGCTGGTGCTGTTCAGTGCTCTGATTGTCTGTACTTCAGCTGGTTCTGGTTTCAGGGATTCCCAAATCCCTGGGTATTTTCAGCTGGCTCCTGTGTTAATTTGCACCCTGTATCATTAGAGTCTTTACCACCACGCAGGGAAATGATTCATGAACGCGCCATGTGTAAAGGGAGTTTGAAAAATGCTCTGTAAATATATTTGGCTTCTTAATTAGACATTAATGTAGGAAAGCAGAAACATGCATTGTTTCCAAGAATAATAATTGTTATTTTCAGAACTCCAGGGACTGGAGATTAGGGAATTAGCTGTGCTCTAGCTGTCTTGCTGGTGATGACTCTGGGCAGGCTACACCTCAGGTGGTCAGTGAGGAGGGAGTGAGGGTCCTGCTCCTCTCAGGGTCTGCTGTGCATCAGCAGCTGAGAGGGGTTCTGTTCCTGCAGCTCCCATAGGTTTGTGGTCATGGTGGGAGCTGGGAGAGTGTCCCAGGCTGTGAATGGGGAAGGTGCAGTGTCTTAGAGATGGGGTGGGCTGGCAAGGTCCACTGGAGGCCTTTCTGCTTCTGGGAATTCCATCTCTGCATCTGGGACAAAGTTGATCTCAAATTGGCTTCACTGAGGGGTGGGTATTGCTTGCACAAATCAGCAGAACTGTTTAGACATTGATGTGATGTGGTGCCCTCTCACACGTGCATGCTTTTGGGGAGAGACCAAGGTCTACATGAATCTCGGATTGTGTAATCTTTTTGACTTGGTTGAGGTAAGAAAGGGGTGATAAAAGGTGGATTTAGGTAGCTCAGTTTTCCAGAAGACTTGAGTTCTCTTTCCATGTCTGTGTAGTGAACTACATCTCTGTGTCTGCAGAAATTCTGTTCCCTTCAAGTTGCCTGCAGTAGCTTTGCTGCGTTTCTGGACAGGGCAGGGAGGAGGTTTTCCCGGTCACTCTATTGCTCTTGAGCACGAACCCCACGGTCCAGGAGCAGCCTTTGCCCTCTCCGTTGCCACTAAGTGCCCTGAGCACCACTGCCACGGGGCAGCTGCACTGGCACAGTCAGCTGCTGCTTTTCCTATGGAGCTGGAATTGGGCAGCAGCCTGTACAGGCAGTTGGGATTAGGAACAGCTCAAGTGGAGATGGCACTTCCAGTTCTTCTGCTCTGCAGCCTCCTGGGATTCCTTCATCAGAGGGGAAAGTTTATTTGTGCTGTGGGTGGACACAACTGAGCTGAAGCTGCTGCCAATGGCCATGCTGTCTTTGACTTAGCAAAAATACAGCTCTGTGAGTAGGATAAAATCCTCAGCAGAGCTGCCTGCCAAATGTGAACAGCTCCAGTGAACCAGGAATACCCATCCCACCACCCAGGAAGACCAATGCCACTGCCTCCCACGTGGAGGAACACGGCCCCACAGTGTGTGCCAAGTTCCAGGAGCCCCATTGCCTCATCCCTCACCAGAGGAGGGAAATGAAAGGTCAGATCTCAAAACTGCAGCAGTGAGTGAGAAGTGTCATCCAGAAAAGTACACAATAAATGGACTTCATTGTTCTTGTCGGGTAAGGAACCAGGGAGCTGGGAGACCAGAAAACACATTACAGAAATATGGACCAAGAGGGATTCTGCTGCTCCTGGAGCTTGGCCCCATTGTGTCTGCTGTGGTCAACAGTGCATCTGCTGCATATACTCCCTTTGGGAAGTCCATGGGGAGTGGGGTTTGGGATGCCCAGTGCGTTCCTGGTTCAAGCAGCCATCCTGGGGAAAGTCCAGGCTGAACTCTGCCCAACAGGGGAGGGAAGAGATGTGGCCACTGTAATGAGAAGGAATTTCAGTAATTGATGGTGGAATTTCCCCACAGAAATGGGGAGGGGAATGCCATTACCTGCTCCCTCACACAGTGTTTTGCGGTCCCACAGATCCCATAAATGTGTCTGAGATGCTTGTAAAAGCTTTTCCCTTCCCTTGGAGGGCAGGATACTCACTGCTGCCCCCGACAGTTTCCGGGCTGACATCTGAGAAGGGCAAACCCCGTGTGCTCTGGCAGTTGTACTAGTGTTCTGCAGTTGAACTTTTAATTCCATCCAAAGATACTTTGATTCACAAATGGGCAGGTATAAACCACTTTTTATGACTTTTTGTTTTTATTGTTCAAGCCTAGATTCCCATGGAGTGTGTGGAAAGCAGCTAATGCTGATTCAATGAGACAGCGTCAGAAAGGGAAATCTGTTCTCTGCATGTAGTGCCCTGGGCTCCTCTGGTGGGGGGGTTATTTATTATTTTTATAATTGGGAAGAAGTGGTGGAAAAATGATGGTGTTGGAAGAAGGGGGTGTCCACAAATGATTTAGAGTGCTGACATTAATTTGATCAAAACCCAATTCAGTGCCATGTTAAATTAGCCTGCAGTGGTGTTCGCTAATGAAAGAGCCTTTTCCTTCCCTTTGCCCCTCTGCATGTGTGGGGAAAATGAAGATAAAAATGGAGCTGAGGCCTTGGCTTAGGTTGACTCCCCTTGGCTGGGTGTGTGAGCAGATCTTGGGGCCACTCATGTCTGTCCAGGCTGAAGACATTCCCTGTTGCTGAGGGACAGGATGTGCATGGAGCCAGGTCTCCTCTGCTCTGCAGATCCCCAGGCTTTGAGTGTGGGCTGACACCTGCACGATCTTCATTCTTGCCTGGTACCTGCCCTGCTAGAGCACATGGTGTCTCCTGTGTCCTCAGTCGCTCAGCTTTGCCTGATCCACTCCAGAACAGCCCAGCTTGGTGCACAGCTGCTGGTCCTCTGGGCAGCAGCCAGGCTTTGGCCATGCTCTGGGAATGTGTCTGCCCCAGAGCTTTTTTTCTATTTTCATATAGAACTTGTCGTTTTAGAATAACCATCCAGGGAAAACTGAACTGACATTATTCCAGTAGCTGCTTGCAGCCAGGAATGATCAGTGAGGAAGAGGGACCCACCAGAGACCCCCAACAGGGTTTTACTGTGTCAGCTCTTGGTGAAATGCAGTGAGAACGTGGCCTGGCTGCAGCTGGTGAAGAAATTTTAGTGCAGAGCCAGGTGAGCTCCATGCACCTCATGCCTGGACTGGTGTCAGGCTCTCCTCAGCCAGGCAGAGGCTCTTGGATGGCTGGTTCTGGATTTGATCCTCCCAAACCCCTGCATGGCTCTGCCCTGAGCTCAGGCACTGGGGGGTGTGAAGCCACCCGTGAGAATGGAAGTGCTGCCCTGCCAATTCCTGGCCCTGCTGCCCCACAGGGATTGTGGTCAATCCTGTGAGCGCCCAGCCTGGTTCACGCCAGCTGGAGATTCACCACCAGAACAGCTTTTATTTGGTTTTATGGCATAGGATAGCAGTACCACAGCCACGTTACACAGTATTGTCTGTGTGTCACTGCTGCAGCCCCTGGGACTGTGTCTGGGTCCCCAGACTGATTGTGCTGCCCTGGACGAGGCCATAAGAGTGGAGTTGGACCTTTGGGTGGGAGCCTCTGCCAAGCCCTGAGTGGGAATCACTTCTACAAGGAAATGAATTTTGTTTGACAGCTCCCTGGTGAGTTCCAGCTGGTCCTTGGGAGGTTCCCAAGGACTGAGCTTTACCCACCATGCCATGGGTGTTTGGGGTGTCTCTAGAAGAGAATGGTGAGAGTGGAGACGTGCAGGGATCTGGGGCTTGAGGAGGTTTGAAGATGTGGGGAAACGTGGCAGAGCTCCCCGGATGATGGAAGTTGACTTCCTGGGGAACAGCAAGGTTGGAATGGATTTTGAGGAGCAAAGTGGGTGGACCAGAACTGGCAATTTAGAGGATACTTATATTTGATTTATTTGTATCTCCAGGCCCCATAAACGTTAAAAAAGCCATTAAAGTAGCAGTTAATTTTTTTTTCTCTCAATAAAATTGCCTGAACTTGACAACCATGACCGATTCCCTCCGTTGCCATTGTCACGCTGCCAGTCTGCATGGGGAAGAAAATTAAATAAAAATGGAAAGGCTGTGTGCTAATCTCGGATTTATTGTAAGGTTTAGTGTATGAGCCCCTTCCCCAGTCAATGCTCTGTGGAGAGCTGAGGCTTCATTGTCATGCCCATGGCTAAACAGATCTTTTCCTCCAGTTTCCACTGAACTCCCCCAGACTGCAGATGCTGTTAAGGGAAGGCACCACACACAGATTCTTGTGATCAAGTGAGATCCCCTGGCTCCCAGAGGAGATCTGAGTGTGGGGTCTGACTGGGGGGTTGTCAGCCCAGGCCTGTGCTGAGCTGAATGTGTCTCCATCTCCATTATTCCAGGCTTTGGGTTGCCAAAAGTAGAGCAATAGCAGTGACAGCAGAATCCTCGACAAGATGCAAATTGTCTCAAGTGCACTGAGGGGGAAAAAGAAAGAGCTTTGTATGCGCTTTGTATGCACAGAGAGCCTTCAGCTGGAGCTGTGCTTGGTATGTTTGCAGGAGCCTTTGGAGCCTGGGAAAGCTGTGTTTGGGTTTTGCGTCTGTTGCTTTTAATAGTGGACACGTCCTGGTCCCCATCCTCCCAGATGGTGCCCAGGCAGGGTCTGCCCACAGCAGCACCAGCATGAGCTCAGCGAGACGTTGGGGACCATCACACTGCTGGCCCAGCCCTGTGTCCTGCGTGGAACAGTCTGTGCCTCGGGCCCTTCCTTGGCTGAACCAGAGCATGGACAGATGCCAGGCTCTGGGCAAGAAGCAGCATCTGAAAATTGGGTAGTTAAGTGCCTGCAGAGTGTCCTGCTGGAGGGAGAATCTGGCAGATTTCGGCAGCGCTGCCTTTGGCATGCTTGCTTTGGGGTCACCTCAGTAGCAGGAGGGGATGCTGCCTCCTGCCAGGTAACCTCTGACTGTGCTTTTTTGACTCTAATGACAAACTTGGAGCCTCATTGGCTGTTTAATTACAGTGCAGGAGCTGAAGCGTGACCAAAGCAGACCCTTTCTCCAAGAACTCATGTCTCAGTGGGTGGGTTGGATGCATCAGTCCCCTGCAGGGCTCCCAGGGGAACACGAAGGGAGGACACAGGTCAATGGCAGATCCCTTCCCTCTCTCAGGGCGATATGGGGTCCATCCTCAGGGTGGTGTGTTATTTGTGCCTCTCCACAGAGTGGGCTGTGCTTGGCTCATAGAAAGCTGGAGGCCAGACTGGGGGTTGAAAGCCCCTCTGATGGCCCAGCAACCAACCTGTGCCAGCTGGGAGCTGAGGTGGGACTCACCTTACCTGGTTTCAGGTGTCTGAGTGAGCTGATTGTTCAGCTTTTTGTGTTGCCAGCAGGAGCAGAGGAGTTCTGTCCCAGGTGGTGTGTTTTCCTCCTTGTGTCCTTTCACCAGCCAATTGCACATAAGGGAGGAAACTGCTCCTGTATCCATTGCAAAGAAAAAAAATTAGCCTCTGCTTCCTGGTGGATTTTTTTAGGGAACATCCCAGTTCTTCTGGGAATAAAAAAATGGCCAAAGATTTTTCTACCAAGACTGATGGTTGTGTGCATGTGGTGCTGCACTTAAACCTGGATTAGTGCGAGGATGTGTGGTCCAGGGACAAACCCAGCCCAAGAGCCAGAGGCTGGTTCCTGACAGAGCACACGGTGAGGTGTTGGGATGAAGGGGCTGTTGGGTGTCCCTCACCCCCTTGACGTGGGTGAAAGCGAGAGCTCTGGCCCAGGTCAGCCCTGAGCCACCCTCGCTTCGCTCACCCTGCAGAGCTGGGCAGGCAGGGGGGACATGCAAGGTAAAAGCACTTGTCGCAAGGAATAAAGTCGGAAGCACGTCTTGGGAAAGTCTTTTTGATTCTGCTTGGCGTTTCTGAGACTGCTGCTGAAGGCTGTTGGAGCAGGCTGATGGCAGAGCACATCCCAGAGCTCTGCTCTCCCCACTGAGCCCGTCCTCAGAGGACCCAGAGAGCGGCTGGTGGGAGCCAGGGCTGGTCTGTGCCCACAGCAGAGCACTGGGAGGTGGCATCTGCTGACCTGTGGCATCACCAACAGGGACCTTTGGGTAAAACCAAAAAGCAGAAGTGATCCAAGCAGAGCATCTCTGCCCCTTAGTTCTTGTCTGAGGGTGTGTTGGTGCAGACAGGAGTAAAATCTGCTTCAAGCAGCTCCTCTATATGGCTGGCAAAGGTTAAAAGATCTCCAGTGCCTTTGCATTTAATTATCTCTTTTAGTGGCAGATTATTGTTTTTCATGGGAGATGAAATCTGGGTGGGTTTGAAGGACATTTCTCCTGTACCAGGGGCTGGAATGATTTGTTCAGAGCTGCTACGCTTCGTCTATCCTTGTTAAGTACCCAGGGAATACAGACTGGCACCGAGGGAATTTAATGTGACATATAAAAATGAGTGTTGGGGAAAGCTGTAGGCTTCATAGTATTTAACTACCTTGTATCCTTGCTACATAGCAAGCAGTTTTACTTGAATTTGAGAGGCCAAAGGTTGGAGAACACCTACTGCCTTGCTGTGGGTCTGGCACTGGCACCCTGGGAGAGCAAGAGCTGCCAGCCCAGTGCTGCTCATGTGGGAGCACGGCTGTGCTAAAGGGGATTAGCACCAACAAGGCTCAGAATTGGAAAGTTAAGCATGAGTGAAAATGTAAATAGGCTCAGCAAGCTTTTTTAGTTTTTATACATGAAAATTACACATCACCATTGTAACAGCTCGTTTGTTGCCAACCATTCCTGCTGTCCGGGTGGCGTGAAGGGAAGGGCTGGCTGTGAGCTCTGCCCTTGCCAGCATTGTCTCTGTGCCTCTCCAGCTCCAGACCCTAGCTCTCTACAGAGGGATGGAGCTGCAGGGCACTAAGACAGGCAGGTTGGGAGAGAGAGCGGGTCCAGGCATCAGGAACTGCAAGTTTTGGGTATCCAAGGTGTGATAACCTGCCTTGGGGACTTCAGTCCCTCCCCTTGCCTCCTCCTTAGGCAGGGAAGTAATGCTTTCCTCTCCAGACTCACAGGAGAAAACCCATCACTTGCTCTGGCCCTCTCTCCATTTCAAAAATCCCTTTTGAAGCCTCTCCCTCTGGGAGATTAATTCCCTGCACGTATGCTGCTTCCAAGGACCTTCTGGCAACCCCTACAGCAAGGCTGCAGCATCAACAGTGCCAGGTGAGGGACTTGTCAAGGGAGTTAATCCCCTTTAATCCCTTCCCTATCCCCCTGAGCCAAGCACACAATCTCCTGCTGTTACGGGAATGTACATTAAATGTGGCTCTTTGGCTTAAAATTTGTGAACAAGAAAGGGGAGGGATGTTCCCATCTTTCTGGTGGGATCCTGCTGCCCACCAGCCAGAGGTCACTACCCTGGCAGCACCAGCCCCTCACATTATTCACAGGGGGTTTTTCACAATCCAACAGAGATGCTGCTCGTGCACCAAATGGGCACCTTGGAGCCTTCAGCCTCAATCTGCCTCTTACTGATTTTGTGCAGTTGAAGGGTGCACAGAAGGGCTCACGTGACACGGTTCCATCCATGCAACATCCACCACTCAGGTGAGCCCTGGTGTCCCATGACCTTGCTTGGGGGTGCAGGACAGGTGTGTCTGGCCATGGCCCAGTGTCCCTGCAGAGCTGTCAGCTGCCCAAAGGCACTCGAGGGTGGTGACAGTAACTCCTCCCAGCAGACAGTGGTCTTGACCAGCACAGTCTGTGAACTGGCCTTTGGAAAAACAGGGAATGAATGAACGCTGCTCGTGGGCTGCATAGTCCTGGCTCTTTCTGCTGTTTAAACAACTCTCAGACAAATGGCTTTGTGCTGTGGCTGTTACCTCAAGCTCTGCTTTCATGGTGCCCCCCAACCCTGCAGGAATTGAGTGTGTAGAGATCCAGCCTGACAAGGGAGAGAGAGGAGCCCCTGCTACAGGGTGTGAAGGTCTCTGCCTCCTGCCACCTGCTGCTCTCTTTGCTAAATGACGTGGGTATGGGCTCCAGGGCAGCTCTCCCTCGACCTTGGCATCTCTTATCTGTGGTGTTAATTCCCTGTTTCCCTGAACACTTCTCAGTTGCTGAGGGAAGAGCAACTCCCAGGCAGAGCTGTGTGCTGTCCTGCCCCACTGTCCCCCACCAGCATGGGGCTCAGGGACAAGGCAGGGGCAGGAACACACTGGGGGGAGTGGCTGCTGGGGGGCAGCTCACTGCCTTCAGCTGCTGCATTTATTGCAGGTATCACTCAGTAAAGCACATGCACTGAAATCCCACGGCAGTGGATGGGAAGGGATAGGAAATACTGCCCTTTATGGATGCCTGGTGACCTGCCCCTCACCTTCACCGTGCAGCCGCCCCGCCCCACAACTGTCTTTAATTGGGTTTCTCTTAAAAAACCAAAATGTGGAACAGCGAAGTGCTGCCAGCACAGACCTTCCACTGGGACTCTGGGGAACAGAGGGAGGCAGAGCCAGAGAGGGGGTTTGGGCTGGAGCTGAAGCCTTTGGTCACACAGCAGTGTGGCTCTGCCAGCAGTGAGGAGACGTGCCCGGGCTTCCTGCTGAGCTCTGCCCAGGTATGAGGGCAGGGAAGCAGGTTGTGATGGATGGAGGGTCTTAAATGGGGGCAGAGTCTGTGTGTGTGTGCGTCTGCTCTGCAGAGGGAAAGGGGACAGAAAATGGGCTCTGACAGCACAGTGTGTGGCAACTGGAGCATCTCTGCCAGAGTGGGTGGCTGCCTCCTGCCCAGGCCAGAGGAGACACCTGACCTTGCCCTGCTTCCAGGGAAAGCAATGCAGGTTTCTCTGTGGCCATGGAGGGAGGCTGAGCAGAGCCAAGAGCCCCTGCTTGGGCATAGAGGGGACTGGGGTTTGTCTGGATGTTTTGCATGGCGATAAATGCATCTCTGCATCTCACAGGAGGTGGCTGCAAGCTGTGGCCTGGGGCTAAGGGCTGGAAGTGGAACCCAGAGCAGGCTGTGCGTGGGAGGGGAGGGCAGTACTCTGTGTGCATAGCCCCACTCATATCAGCCCTCTTGGTGCCCGAGGTCAGGCCAGTACATGGGGCAGAGCTCCCAGCCTTGGGAGCCTTCCTCCTGCTGCCAGGACATGCTGGGAGGTGAGGTCAGGAGAGTGCTCTAACTGCATAATCTCCACTCCTGCACCTGATATTGCTGCTCTTGTCCCCCGCTCCCATGTCGCTCCCTCCTTGCAGGGCTGTAATGTCATGGAAGACCAGGACCTGCGTGACATTGGGATTGGTGACCCGCAGCATCGCCGGAAGCTGCTCCAGGCTGCTCGTTCCCTCCCAAAGGTCAGCACCATCCCCTCCTGTGCAGCAGGGACAGGACATTGCCCAGCACAGCTGTGAACACAGAGGAAACAAAAGCTGTTCCCTGTGGCTCTGGCCACAGAGGAATCTCGGGGGCTGTGGGAAGGGTTTTGGGAATAGCTGGGGGGAGGAGGAAGATATTGGTCCACGAGACTATGCAGATGGTGGTTGCTCCATGCTGGGGAGAGGGTGGCTCTTTCTCCTGCCAATCTTGATCCCAAGTGCATTCCTTGTTAATACAGTGATTTTGTTACTGAAAAGTGCTATCAGAGATGGTGATGGGTTGTAAACTGATTTTCATTGACCCCGTATCCCTCCGGATCCCTGCAGCTTTTAACCCCTTTCTTGTGCTTTCACAGTTGAAACCCTTGGGCTGTGATGGGAACAGTCAACCATCAGTTCCTGCATGGCTTGACTCCCTGGGGCTGCAGGATTACATCCAGTCCTTCCTCTCCAGTGGCTACAGCTCTATTGACACTGTGAAAAACCTCTGGGAGCTTGAGATAGTAAACGTGAGTGTTGCCTCTTTCTGGCTGGGACAGCAAGGTCCTGCCCCGTTCCTGGGGGCTGAGACTTGCCATGAGTCATCCCATAAAGCCTCTTGGTGCCAAGGGCAGAAGAGGCCACGGTGACCATGGTCTCTCCCTGCAGGTGCTGAAGGTGAACCTGCTCGGCCATCGGAAGAGGATCATCGCCTCGCTGGCAGACAGACCGTACGAGGAGCCACCAGCCAAACCACCACGCTTCTCACAGCTGAGAGTGAGTCCCTGCTCGTGCTCCCTGCTTGGCCCATGTGCCTGTGAGGGCACATCAGTGCTGGGAGAAGTCAGTTCAGCTCCTCACCTCATCCTCTCCAGCCACCCAGGCAGCAAATGCTCATGCAGACACAACCCTGCCATTGCAGTGAGTGGGGGAGGATCACATCCAGCCCTTTCAGGTCAGCTTCTGGATGCTGGCCCCATGGGAGAGGTCAGGGATCGGGTGCCTGCACGGAAGGGCTGCAGGTTGCCACCCCCACCTCTGCCCTGCACCAAGGGGAATGCTGAGCCCCCTTCCTCACACTCGTTTCCTGGCCAGATGTGCAGCAGCCTTTGGCAGGCAGGAGTGACCCAGCCCAACTGGAGAGGGGCTGCAGCTGGGGCCGAGTGTTTGATTGCACTGTTGGGAGCTGGAGCCCATCTCCCTGGCTGGCTGGGCTGTTGAGAGCTCAGGCTGTCTCTGCCAAATACCACTCGATGAGATGTGTGGATGTTGATTTTTGCTGCAGGAGTGGCAGCATTTGGATGTCAGGCCCTTGTTATGAGGGTTGTCTGGGAGGGAGCTGTCACATTCCCATTCTTCCTGAAAACTGATGTTTGAGAGCTGAGTTTGGCAAAAGCCGTGGGGGCTTGCAGCAACCCCAAGAGCTCAGGAGTGCGTGGCAGTGTCCTGCTGCTTCCTCCCTGTGATTACAAATCAGCTTTCTGGAGCAGGAATTGGAATGATTAGTTTCCCCATCCCATCTGGTACTTTGCTGCTGCAGAGCTCTCTCCTCTTGCCTTGCATTCCCAAGGCTTTCTGACCCAAACAGTCTTAGCTGAGGTGAGTTGGGCTGCTGTGCCCTGCTTGCCCTCAAGGGATGTTTTAGGTGTGAGAATAGAGAGTGTTCACACCAGTGCTGCGCTGGGAGAGTGCCAGGTACAGACCCTGCACCTTCACCTGGTGCTCAACCCCTGAAACATCCCTGTGAGATGGATAAGACTGAAGGCAGCAGGGCTGGGGATGGAGGAGTGGTCCTTTGGTGTGGCTCAGCTGATTGAGATGCTGCCCGGGGAGGCTGGGTGAGAGAATGGGCCATTTGCAGCATTTCCTGCCGCTGCAGCTGGTGCGATCCAGCGCTGGCTCCGGAGCAGGGGGCGGAGGGACGTCAATGGCAAATCAAGCGAGTGGGTTGAATAGGACTAATGGGGCTGCAGCTGTGCGGAGGCTCCGGGGGCTCTGCTCCTGGGGTGGCTGATCATCAGCGCCCTGGGGTGCTTTGCTCAGTGCTTTATTCCTCCATAAACACCCTGCCCAGTGAGTCCCCCACCCCTGGGATGAGCTCACGGAGGTGAAGTTGTGCTGGGCAGAAGGGGCAACATACCTGGCTGAAACCATCCCCGAACAAATCGTGGGTCTCGTGCAGAAGATAAAGGGTGGGATCATTGACACTGAGGCAGGAGCCCCCAAAGCAGGAACTGACCCTGTTAGCTCCACTCACTGCACCCTGTGTCAGGCAGTGTAGATTGGAGTGATGTGGGGCACAGCCCAAGCTGACTGGGAGCCTCTGTGCTGTCTTCTCATTTCAGTGCCAGGACTTGATGTCCCAGACATCATCGCCCCTGAGCCAGAATGACTCCTGCACAGGCAGATCTGCTGATCTCCTGCTGCCCTACGGGGACACTGGCAAAAGGCAACATGACCATGGCACTGAGGTTGCTCCCTACTCCAGAGTTGAACGCTACAAAGCACAGGTCAGTGAGTGCTTTTTCTGTGTCCTGGGGGCCCTCTGTGCAGGCTCCCTCTGGAGCCAGGGAGGAAATAGGATGATGCAGAGTGCTGGTCAGACTCAGCTTCCCTCAGGCATTAGAGCCATCAGCTCCTTTAGGCCTCAGTTTCACCTCAAGAATGAGCAGCTCTTGGTTCCATCAGAGCTGGCACCTTCACCTGCCATATGTTGCCTCTGCCTGACACCTGGGGGACTTGGCCATTACCAACCTCGATCACCCCAGCCCAAAGAGCCCTCCTGAGAGCTGTTTCAACCCAAGTTAGACCTGTTGTGGCTTCACACCCGTGTTTCTTCCCTTGCAGGAGGACCGTCAGGAATCCAAGCTGACCCTTCGCCCCCCCAGCCTGGCTGCCCCATATGCCCCAGTCCAAAACTGGCAGCACCAGCCCGAGAAGCTCATCTTTGAGTCCTGTGGGTACGAGGCCAACGTAAGTGGCTTTTGCTTGAGGGGGTGGCAAGGATGAGGAGGCTCTGGGGGTCAGGCCGTTGCATGTGGAGTTGCGGGGCCATGGCATTGCCTCACGATTGGCAGGGTTTAACATCTCCCCCTCCTCCAAACAGTACTTGGGCTCCATGTTGATCAAAGACCTCCGAGGGACAGAGTCTACACAGGATGCCTGTGCCAAGATGAGGGTATGGAGGCCCAGGGGCTGAGGGCTTTGCTCACAGCCTGTGGTGAATGATGTGGATTGGGGGATGGAGGATCTCAGTGAAGCTGTGGTTTCCCAAACCCTGGAAGGGCCCAGACCACCAAACAGGTGACACTGCTGTCACTGGTGAACTCCCCCTCCCCAGGACTGTTCCCTGTAACTGGCAAATCTGTGCAGTGGGAAAGTGAGTGTTTTCACTGGGGAAGGAGTGGTTGGGTTCACTTGAGGTCCCCATCCCTCCCCCTCTGCTTCCACCAGGAGTTTGCCTTCTTCCTTATGGTCCAAGACCCCCAAAACCTGCCTGTATATACCTGGGGGTCCCTGGGGTGAGCTGGGGAAGGGATGGAGAAGGGAGCATCCATTCATAGCTGGTCACTTGAATGTTCTTGTCTCTGAAGAAATCCACGGAGCACATGAAGAAGATCCCAACCATAATCCTGTCCATCACATACAAAGGGGTGAAGTTCATCGATGCCTCCAACAAGGTGAGCTGCAGATACCTTAAAGATGGTGTCTGGAGAGACAAGACCTGCAGTCCCACCTCTCTGGGGACTGCAGGTCACTTTTCGTGGCTCCAGAAGCCACGGCTGGTCCTGAATGGGCTGCTCAGGCTATGGGAAGTGATGGTTATCTGAGTGCCAAAGGCTTGGAAGACTGGCTGTTTGTGAAGCATGTTGCTGTTTATTCCTGTTATGGGAGGGAGCTGGGACTGGTCTAGCTGGGAGACCCACCCTCCCTGCCCCCAGGGCACACTCCACAGCCACCATTTGCTGGGTGTATTTGCCATCCCCAGAAGGGTGACAGGTGCTTGTGGTTGACCCTGGCAGAATGTCATTGCTGAGCATGAGATCCGGAACATCTCCTGTGCTGCTCAGGACCCCGAGGATCTCTGCACGTTTGCCTACATTACCAAGGACCTGCAGACCAGCCACCACTACTGCCATGTCTTCAGCACTGTGGATGTGGTGAGTGGGTTACTGTGTTGCATCTCCCATTCCTTTATGGTCCACTTGTTTCATCTCTCAGCTTTGTTGGTGAGTCATAGACCAGGATCTAGTCCCTTCTAGGATTTCTTCCATAAAATAGTCCTGGCTCCAAATGCCTTTACTTTGGACCTCTGTGGGCAATACTTGTCTGGCTTTGGTCCTGCAGTCTCTGGCACTGAATAAAGCAGGGCAGGAGCTTTCCCTCCTGGGGAATGTGCCATGCACAAATCCCTCACATGCTCTCAGTTATGTTGAGCGTAATGGGCTGATTTAACAACCTTTTAACTCACTGAGAGGGTGGAAGTATGATTTGCTTTTATGCTTGGGCAAAATCAACTTCATGAAATGTTTGGGCTTTTTTTGTTTACACTGCTGAACTGTGGTGCTGGTGGCGCTTTGCAGGCAGGCAGGAGGTCCTGGGGGAGGCGCAGGGACTGTGCACAGGGTGACCTGACAGCTTTGTGCTCTGTGTTCTCTCGAAGAACCTGACATATGAGATCATCCTCACGTTGGGGCAGGCGTTCGAGGTCGCCTACCAGCTGGCACTCCAAGCCCAGAGAGCAAAGCCTCTCAGTGCTGGAGCAGGAGAAATGATTGAAACAAAATCTTCCAAACCAGTGCCTAAACCACGAGCCAGCATGAGGAAATCTGCGGTACGTGTGTGCGGGCGGGAGCGACCTGCTGGTCTGAGCTGGGCTTTCTCTTGGGTACCACGTGCTTACACCTCACCTGGGTGGTGTGGGGAGCCCAGGTGTGGCTGAGGTGCCTGTCAGTGCAGGTGCTGCTGGCGCTGCAGGTCTGTGCGTCTGCCAGTCCTGCTGCAGGGTTGGGGCCTCCCCTGGTAGGGGGAGGGCAGGCAGAGGTGGAAATAGGCTGGGTGGTATGAGGCTTAAGTGCCCTGGAGCTGCTGAAGAGTAGGGACTGCTGCCATAAGCCACTGCCTTCCTTTAATGTCTCCTTTTGTCTGTGTTCTGCTTGCTCCCCCCGCTCAGGTGCTGCTCCCTCCCGACACCCGCTGTTGTTACTGTCACACCTGTACAACTCACCGCCCCTCCTACCTGCCGCTGCAGTCTGTTAGTCCTGGAGCAAAGGTCTTTGCCCTTCTTCCTGCCATCCTCCCTTTTGAACCGACCCGGGCTGCCTCCCCACTTCCCATGTCTCCTGCTGTGCTCCCGTGTCCTGCCTTGCTGCTGTCCTCCCCTGCTTGTTCCAGCCTGTGCTGTGGGTTCAGACAAGCCCCAGGGACACGCTGCTCCCATTCCCACCACAGACACAGTGTGGCAGCTCTCGGCTAACCCTGCCGCTCTTGCTGGTGGTGGTAACTTCTCTGTGGCACCCTGATTTAGGAGGACAAGAGAAAAGAGCCATGCTTGGTCGGGAGAGTAAATCACATGGGGGCTCACCTGCCAGGAGCTGTCACACTCTCTCCTGTTTTTGTACCGCTCCATTTTTCATCTTTGTTTGAGATGAGTGAAGCTGTCACTGATGGTGACAGAGACTCGCAGCCTAACATAGGAAATCATCTCAGAGTGCTGGGTTGAAACTGACGAGGCCAGACATGTTTTAGCTCTGAAGAACTCAAACGCCTCCCCAGCAAGAGCTGCTTCCTTGCCCACATACACGTTTCTGGAATGGGCAATAGACAGAGCAGCAGTTGCTCTGTGCTTTGAATCCCCATTCATTCTGTCCCAGAGGCACAGGTGACCTAACATGCCCTTTCTCTCCTTATTCTCTAGCTGGATCCCCCTGAAGTGGACCAAGACTCCCAGTCTCATGCCAGTGTGTCCTGGGTCGTGGACCCCAAGCAGGACTCCAAGCGGACCCTCAGCACTAAGTATGAGACCACTATCTTCTAAAGCCACCACCCGCGTCCGCCCCGTCTAACCGTGCCTTTGCGATCTGATCTGTCTGCTCTTCTAAACTCCCTCTTCCTCCAGCTGCTCGCCCTGAGCCCGCATAGGCACTGCGTCCAAGGCAGCAGCACTTAGGAGACTGTAGACTTTTAAACAGCTTTTGTACCTGATCGCTGCTGAACACTGTGAATCTCCTTACTCGGAAACAAGGGTAACGCGCTGTAGCTGAATGTGAGGCGGGAGGAGCAGAGGGCAGGCTGGGAGTCGGAGATGTGGATCCAGCAAAGCCGCCTGCCGTTTTCACGTCTTCCCCCTCGCTCTGGCACTGTGAATCCCTGGGGCAATGTGACACTCCCCAGGCCTTTTTTTTTTTTTCTATCTCACCTTGTCCTCGGACTGATGGAGACCTCTTGTCTCTGCGGTGCACACACTCCCTCCTCCTACATCCTACTCTTCCCAACTGAGCCACGGCTGTGTACTGTTGAGTGAACTCACCTCTCCTTCCCTGCCAGTCGAGTCGACACTAACCACTGTGATGCTCTCTGCAAATAACACGCAGGCACTCATTTCTCCTGGTGCCCCTTGCCCGCAGTCCCGCTCCTCAAAGCCCGGCACAGACCCTGCTCTGCTGGGGGAGTGCTGGTTTGGGCCAAGTGTAATCGTTCCCACTGTGAGCTCTGTCCCCTCACACATGAGGGGGTGGTTGGTTGCATGCATTTCAGTCCCTTCTAGATTTTTCTTCACCCCGTAGTCCTTCTGTTTACAGTCACCAGACTACTCATGAGCTCTGGGCATAGTTCTCACGTGGCAGCCTGTGGTTAAGCTTCCAAAGGCACCTGTTGCTGTTAGCCCCGGGCTGGGGAGGAGAGGTGTCAGCTGGACACTGCAAGCATCAGTTGGCATCAGCAGGGAGAGGTCAGGGAGCAGCCCTGGGTCATGTGCCCCTCGTGTTAGGGGCAGCGGCAACTTGTCCTAGCTTTGGTGGGACTTTGAAGCTGCTGCCTCAGAGCTTCCATTTCCCCAGACTTGTGGTCAAATCTGATGTTTCAAAGTCTTTATTTAGCTCTTTCTCAGGAATCGGTTTGATCTCCCGAGTAATTTGTGACTTAATGGCACTGAGCAGAAAACTGACTTTAGACTGAGGGCTGAGCTAGTGAGGATCCAAGCAAGAGGACTAAAAGTAAAAGGATTGTCTTAAAAAGGAAAAGGAAAGCTCAGTCTAGTACATTCATTTCATGTGCCATAGAGCCCCCTGACATAAGAGCCAGCACTACTCAGGTGCTGCAGTACCACTCTGCCAGCCCAGGCCTTGTGGGCAGAACACTGCTGTGCCTGAGGTGCTCCCTGATGCTGAGTTTGGGTCCCATTAGCAAAATTCCAAGCTGTAGGAGTGCCCTAAGATTTATGTATCCCTCAAAAAGAAACTGACTCACTCATGAGGGTGGCAGTGCATCTTCAATATGTAGGCATTCACCATGCAGCTGCCACACGTCTGCCCAACTTCAGAGGGTCTGAGCTCTTCATCTCCCCCTGCTCTCATCTGGGAAGGGCAGGTTCCTCCACATCTCCTAAATCTGGGTCACTAGAGCATGTGCCTTTCTAAGGGTGACCAAACCCAGCGGGGATCACAGGCAGCCCTGCCCGAGTCACAACACTGCCAGTGTGTGTCCGTAGCCCTCACACTCATGTCCCATCTCTGGGCCGTTGGCCTCCTCTTTCCCAGCACGTGTTGTTGTATGACTTGGAAATTCATTCCATTATCTCCCTTTCTGTTTGCCTCTGCGAAGCTGAGCTCCGGGCAGCCGTCTCCTACCATGGAATGTGGTAACGGTGCAGAGACCTGGGACACAGTGGCTGCTGACATGAAGATCATCTCCCTCTGGCACAGGTGGCTGCCTTGGAGTGGGTGCATGCTGCTTGGTGAGGGCTCCCAGAGCACAGGGGGAAGGGATCCAGCCTCCACTGAGGAAAACAGCTCTCTCCTTTCCTAGCGAAGGAACCTCAAGCCTTGGAGGCAGAGTGATGTCTTCTTTTCTAGTGAAACAAACGTCTTTCGATCTGTTTCTTTTCTAATGTGTGAAATGACACAGAGCAAATCCAGTTCACGGTTTCAATGTAGCACCGCAGCTTTTTGGTGAGGAAAGAAAAGAAATATTTACTGAGAATCCCATGGTCCTGCGAGGAGTACGATAGAAAGTCTTGGCAGGGGCATGGTGTGCACCTCTCCGATGGTACTTACTCTGCTTCAGCTCTGGGTGAACAGGAGAGAAAGTCACATTCTTGGAAATTGCTTCCTCCCGTGTGAGAACCTTGTGGGGTAAGTCTGCATCCTGTTTTCCGAGCCACTCCACACTTCTGTAGCAAATGGAAGCAACTTGAGGAAAAGAGTCTGCAAAGGATCTTTCCCCCCAGAGCGGTTGTGGCCAATATCCCCAATGGTACAAAGCTTCCTTATCCCCTGAACTGTCGCGTTGCAATACTTGACATTTCTATGGCAAGGACCCCAATTCTTCCTGTTTCCGCACTGAATTCCTGGGGCCGATTCCCTCCTCCAGCCTCTGTGCACCTGTCTTGTTTTTAATGCAGTTATGCCCTGAAAGGTTGGGGGGTTTTAAGTATATTCAATTGTGATTTAGCACTTTTTTGATACTAGCTCATTATTTAATTCGTGCAACAGTTTCAGAAGATGAACAAATAAGGAGTTAAATTTTGGGCATTACACTTGAACAGTCCATTCCCGAGGATAAACTGCATCAGCCTGAGGGTGGCTTGGCCCCACCCAAGCCCAGTGTCCCCAGAGACACAACTTTGAAGGTGCTGTGTGCTTGCTTTTCTTCCAAGTTACAGAGTGTTTAACAGTGGTTTGGGCTGTGACTGACGTGTTTTCAGACTGTTCCCTTTAGGGGAGAATATTAAATTAGTTGTGATTTGAATTCTTCAGATGCAAAATGTAGCACAGTGCACCCGTTACGATCTTGTCAGGACTGTGGGACCTGCTGCTGCACGGGAACACTGTGCCCAGGTAATTCCTGTTTAACTCCAGTTGCTGCTGTATGTCAGGATTTGCTTTACTCTCTCTCACCAGTGAGGCTGGAGAAAAGTGAACTGCAATCCTGAGGGCTCAGACCTGTAAAGGATTGGGAGGGGGAAGTGAAGACTTTGGGTTAAGTTGATGAATTTAGGAAACCTAACATTCCTTGTTATGCACATGTTGCAATTCATACTGGTATAAGTGTAAATATTTGGTGTGTTGGCAACAAGTCTTTGATAAGATTGCAAATTGAACCTCTGCTTGGGGAGGTTTCTTTTCTGACACGTGAGCTTTTTGGAGGTTGGCTTGGAGATGTTGTGGTGATGAAGACTCCGATCTTCAGGGACTGGGCTCGACGACCCTGGTGGTCCATTCCAGCCCCACATGTGACCCTGTGGTTGTCTTTAGTGATCCAGCCGTTCTTTAGCCAGATACTCCCTTTCTCACCTGACAGAGCAGTTGTTTTGGCAGTTCAGTGTGGCAGGGTCTCTCAAGGGAGTCAGTGCTGGAGACTGACCCCGGGCTGTGCCACTCGCCCCATTAACCCCCACACTGCGCAGGATTCGGGCTCTTCCTCCCTGCAGGATTTTGTGCTATCTGGAGGAAAGTGCCCCAGATTTCTGGTGCTGAACATGACTTTGCATCAGACTGTGCATCTGCTGTATTCACCTGCCTGGGAGAAGGTGAGGCTGCCCTGGACCTTGTTCCCCTCTTTAGGGACAGTTCATGTTTCACAGACTTTGGTTTGTGGGCTGAGCCCTCACTCAAGGCAGGCAAACAGGGATGCCGAGTTTTGTCTTTTTTTTGTACAGGAGGGGATGTTTGTTTATTTTTTAAATTGAAGATGCTTTATCCTTTTTTATTTTGTGTTTACAAAGAAAAAAGCTGCGCTAATCTTAGCTGTTCAGCTGACTTTAAACTTGCTTTGGGATCAGTTTTTTAGAAGAAATTATGCAACCTTTTTGGGGTGCACGCCTGTCCCCCTCCCAGGGACAAGATATGGCACCTGGCAGGCTGTACCTGTAGTGAACTCTGTACCTTCAGGAGGCTGCTGAGGCACAGAGCAGATGCCAAATAGCCTCAGAACACATCCCGTTCTGTGTGCAGCTGAGGTGGAGCCAATGCTTTAATGCTCCTTCCACCCACCTCAGAAGTTTCCAGCAGCAGCAGCAGCATCTCCCCAGCTCTGCTCACATCAGTTCCACGCCATCAGGTCCGTGTTTTGGAGCCAGCACAGCACTCACTGTGCTGTCTTGTTGCAAAGGTCTTCCTTTTAGGTCTTGCATTGATATTACTTAACTGCATTTTTTTTTTCCCCAAAAGAAAGTACCTGTGCTGCTCTCACTAAATCAACCCAGCTCAGACATTTTTCTTACTGAAGAATAACCTGGGATTCCCTGACAGGGCAGAGACAGTCAAGTTCAGTTTGCAATGTGGACATTTTTGCTAATTGTGATGTATGGCAGTGGGGCTGATTTGTATACAAATGTTATTTAATCTGTCTGTATTTTGATACTTGAATTTCCTTTTATTTCCTGTATATACAATTGTTAATCTGTTCAAATTTGTCTGAATTTTAAACATCTTGTGGTACCAAACGTAACCAATCTGTGCAACAACATAGACTGACCTCACTACAACAAGGCGAGATTGTAAATATTCCTGGGCTTCCAGCAGTCGTTTTGTTGTTTTCATAATTGTACAACTTAGACTGAATTAATAAACAACCTTAGACACATGTCTGTGGCTTTGGTGTTGTGCCCAAGTCTCCCCAGTGTCTGTGTCAGGGCAGTCCTTGCCCTGACAGCCCATGGCGGGTTTGGGGCCATGCAGGGGGGGCAGCAATGGGAGGGGGAGCAGTAGCTTTAGTTGAAGCCTCTCTTTTAGCAGTGAGTCATAATGACCCAAATATTAAATATTGTTATTTTCAAACAAACTATGTGTAAAATTGCATCCACGTGTTCTGTTGAAGACAGCACAAGGGTCTGCAGCCACTGTGGGTGTGTTCTCCATGTGATGGAAGGTGAGAAAAGCTGATTTTTAGCCCTACTAATGTACATATGCAAGGACTAGTCTCTTGGGGACTGTCAAGACCCAAATCTACGTACAATAACCACTGAGACCCCTTTTTGCAGCGTGGCAGTGAATGGTTCTGGGGGCCCATTTCAGCAGCCACTGCTTGTAGCATTTACCCTGCAAAGACCTAGGGCGTGCCAGGAACTAGGACATTTCATTATGTAAAATTAGAGCAAGAAATACAGACATTTAAATACAGGTTAAAGTTCAGATTTTCATGTCAAGTAAAATCTGGCTGATGTAAAATACTAAATACACCAGGGATTGCTAAATTTATACCGTATGTTCCATTTCTAATAAGTTGGCAAGTCAGGTTTTCAGGCTGACAGTGGAATACACTGAGCTGGTTTAACAGTTTGAAAGACTGTGTGGTTTTATCCCTCAGTCATAGCCCTGGCTGGGACTGATGCCTGAGCAGAGGTTACAGACCCAGAGCAAAATTAACACCTTGAATTAAAAAAGCCTGAGCTACACTGCAGTTCAATGAGCTCCACAACCCCTTGTCTTCCCCCCCGCTGGTGGCAGGTTTTTTGATGAAAGGAGGCCACTAGTTCTTGTAGTTTAGAGGTTTATTCAGATCCTGAAATGCCAAGGGGCTCTTCCTGCTGGCCCCAAAGGAGTTGTTGGGAGGATTTTTATAACCCAAGGCAGGATCTGAGAATCTGGAGAATGGATTCCACTCCTGCACAGAAATCTCCTGTGAGAGGAGGATCTCGGAACACTTCAAATTCATGAGAAGTCAGTTCCTCCTGAGAAAGAGGCTCTCAGCTGTTTTCTGCACACAGGAGCTGAGGCACAGTGTGTGAGGCGTGCCAGTGATGGCCCTTGAGGGAGGAACTCACAAGACCTCCATCTCTTAGAGGCATTTCTCTCATTGTTACTGAGCAGGTGGTGAAAGCAGCAGCTTTGGAATACTTGGGGTCTGCTCAGAGTGTTAGTAGCTCCTGTAGAAGCAGCAGTTCCCTCCCTTCCCCACTGATTTCCTAGGGAGCTTATCCAAGAGTTCCTGGGATTTCTTCCATCCATACTGGATGCTGTGGTCTTAAAAGTGAGTGCAGAAGCCCTGGATGGTGACATTTACCAGGTCCATTTTCATCCATCCCAACATCCAGAAAATGTCCCTGGGATGAGACACAGGTTCAACACTGTAGTTAGTCATTGCTGTAAAATGGGACCATTTTATAATGCTCAGTAAGTTCATGAAATGCAGCACTTACCCTGTCTTAACTGAGGGGTAAAAACAGCACAGCACTTCCCAAGGAAACTCTCCAAGCCCTTAGAGAAGACCCACAGAAGGTTTTTCTAGCCAGGGGTTGTTTTGAGAGAGTGTCAGTCACTTAAACAGTCTGACGCCTCAGAGGGAGCTCCTTGCAGAGGGTGCTTTGTTCTTGTCACAGTCACAGCTTACACAGCTGGAGCCTCCAAATCTCCCCGTGAATCATACCTGACACTCATCAGACTTAAGAACGTCTTAGTACACCATGAGGCAATGAATAAATAAAACAGGCTCCAACATTTTTTTCTTTTCCACTTATTTCAGGAGCTATCTTATTTTCTTGTTATTTCTACAGTCATACTGAACCACCTCCTTCCCAGCTGTGAACGCGCACACAGACCCGTGCGGGAGCAGCTGATCGCTGGCAGGATCCACTCACGATGGTCAGTGTGGAATTGCCATCAGCGCCTCCAAGCACGGAGCCGCTGCGGGGAAAAGCAGGATGGAAGCGAGGGCAGGGGGTTAAAAGCATCACTGAGTCGTTTCGGGGTGAAAACGCGCTGGTTTGTGTGTGCAGAGCCCCAGGCGGGGGTGCGATGATGGGACGCTCCTCCTTCGCCCCGCCCGGTCCGCGCGTTCCCCGGCGCGGGGCTGACCCCTAGTGCCGGCCGGGCGAACACCGGGACCCACCGGGACCCACCG
>VXAU01005357.1:767721-815089 GCA_013399695.1 Formicarius rufipectus
CATCCCTTCCCGGCCATCCCTTCCCTGCTATCCCGTCCTTGCCATCCCTTCTCAGCCATCCCATCCCTTCCCAGACGTCCTTTCCATCCGTTCCCTTCTATTCCTTCCCAGACGTCCCTTTTTAGACGTCCCTTCCTTTCCATCCCACCCCGTCCACCCCTTCCCTGCCATCCCTTCCTGGCCATCCTGTCCTTGCCATCCCTTCCCATCCATCCCACCCCATCCATCCTTTCCCATCCATCCCACCCTGTCCACCCCTTCCCTGCCATCCCTTCCTGGCCATCCTGTCCTTGCCATCCCTTCCCTTCCATCCCACCCTATCCATTCCACCCCATCCATCCCTTCCCATCCATTCCACCCCATCCACCCCTTCCCATCCATCCCTTCCCAGCCGTGCCGTGGCCGGCGCTCCATCCCGACCTCAGGGTGCACTGCCGGCCGTGTATCCTCCTCCCTCCTCCTGATCCCTCTAGACTGGCCCGTTTTCCTTTCTGACGAGCATGGGAGGAAGGTCCTGACTCTGGCCACCTGCTGTGACCTCCCTTGGACTTCACTGGGATTGGGAATAAATCTTCCGAGTGACAAACCCACAGAATCTGGGAAGAGGCTCCCTGTGCTCCAGTGAACAATTTGCCTTCCTTCTCCCTCCCAGCTCTTCTTTCCCTTCTCAGTTTATTTCTCCAGTGCTGGTGGGTTCCGGAGCCCCCGGGCCACAGGGCAGGGCATGGGGTGGCTGCTCAAAGCCACAGAACACCTTGGGAGTGGGAAAGCAACTGGTCATGAGAAACAAATCCAGTCATGCTCATCAGGGGACCAGTCTGGTGCAAATCCTGAGCAGGAATTTCCCCCAGTGCTCCTTGTTCAGCTTTGTGCAGAGCCAGACTCACCTTCTGCCCTTTTCTGATCCTTCACTTTGCGTGAGGAAGGTGAGGGTGGGCAAAGAGCATTTACAGAGAACAAAACACAGCTCCTGGGGCGACTGCAATTTGCTCTTGTCTCTGTTTCAGAGCAGCTCCCACTGCTCCCAGCCCATAAATCCTGATCCCAGAGGAGGTGATTGTAAGTATTTAAATATATATGCATTTTGCCTGCATTAATTTCCTCTCCCAAGTGACTGGTAGCATGAAGAATTGTAATGGCAGAATGTATTTTTAATGCATTTCCTGCAGATTTCTGCAAAGCAACCTAATTCCTGAGTGACTTTAACTTTCCAGAAAGGCAGAAGACCTCAGGAGCACTGTAATAGGCAGGGTGGGTTCTTCTAATCTACTGTTTTAATGAGGTAAAACCATCTCTCTGATTACATTAATCTCATTTATTTTAGCCAAGCCATCTAGCTGAAATCCCCACAGAGGAAACCAGGATTTTGAATTTTTGAGGGTGAGCACTTGAGTGTCAGGCAGCAAACTCCACAGGGAGATTCCCAATTTGCCCTTTTATCACCTCAGAAATTTGTAACCCTGATGATCACATTGAAAGGACCTTTTGAGTTTCGAATCTACACCACGAACAGCATCAATGAGGAGCTGTGGAGAGCCCATGCAAACCCTCTGCCCTGTCTGAAGCAATTTCCTTAAGAAATCAAACCCAGCCTGGTGCAGAGGGCTCAGCTTTCCTAGAAGGCTCCCATTTTCCCTTGAGCATCCTCTCCAGTGGAACAGCCACACTTTTGCAGCCCCACTGGCACGACAGCAGCAGGGAAGGGCCTGCCAGTGCAAACAGAAACACCTTCCCTGTGGAAGGGGAAATGAATTTTTTGTTGAAAAGATGGTGATGTTTTTCCAAGCCTGACGAATATGAAAGTCCCCATTTAAAGGAGTGGTGAAATTGGTCCCTGTTTGCACACCCACGCACCGACAGAGGCAGCTGAAAGCAAACTTCCTGGTGTATCCCAACCCAAATCACCTGGGAGTGAAGCAGAGTGGCCCCAGCTGTGAGCAGCCACAGAAGGCTCCCTGCAAAGCAGCAAACCTGGTCCCAACAGGAGAGGCAGAGCCCAGGTGGTGTCACAGCCCCCACTTCCAAAATGGGAGGAAGTTTGGAGCCTCCAAGCTGCATCTCTGGCTGTCAGAAATCAGCCTTATAGGAGGAAGGCAATGGGGGTGGAAGGCAGAAAGTGTTAGCAGGTGTTTTGGGAGCATGTGGAGGGGAGAGAAGGGAAAGGCAGGAGTTTTCCTCTGCTGGTGCCACTGGCTCTGGGTGATCTTTGCTGTCTAAATTGTGTGTTGGTGGAGAGCTTGCTCTGGGGAAGCTGAGGCATGGGAAGGCCCAGTGCTTGGGTAGCGATTGTGATCCAAAAGAAAAAAAAAAGTTCAAAGGTGTTTTTGGCTTAATGCAGTTTATCTAAATTGCTTTATGTTCATTAATCTGGATTAATGCAAATTCCCTTGGAATCGCTGGCTGGAGAAGGGTTTGCTCAGCTGTTCTGATAGGACCAGTTTTCCAAAAGTAAAAAGTCTGAGCTGGGGAAAAAAAGGGAAGAAAAAAAAAAAGCCAAGTCCTGTCTGGCATGAGTACATGTGAGCCCTGTGAGAAGAGCAAGGCTGTTTCAGCCCTGCTGCCCTCATTGAAGGGCCCCTCGAGGGGTGTCGGGTGTTCTTATCACCCAGGTACCCTGAACAACCTCCCCCACTGCCGTGGAGGACTAATCCCTCCCCACCCTGCTCCCTGGGGCACTGTGAACCCCTTTTTCAGCTGGTGTGCCAGAGCAGATGGCACAATTAGTTAGTGAACTTCAAGGTAAACTGGAGGTCAAGCCCAGATTTGGTGGTGGTGGTGGTGGGTGTGAGCATGACCCAGGGAGCCATGTGATGTGCGTGACGTCCTGGAGAGGCAGGTGATCTCCCCGTCCTCTCCTTTCCCCAGGGCTGGGATTAGGAGAGATTTTACAGCTGAGTGGTCGGCCTCATGGTAAAGTTTGGCTGACAATGGCTCAGCCCCTTGTCAAAGTAACTTTTAGGTCTGTTATGGCCAATATGCATGTCATCAGGACACGTCGTGCCTGCTGGGGGCTTGTCACTGGGAGGGACCACCCCTTTGCATCTGTAGGGACTTCCCATCTTGAGAACAGGCAGAGAAACACCCAGTGTGAAAACTGGAGAAGGATCACAAAGCCCAGCCCTTTGGAGAGGGTTGTCTCATGCCTGAGCATTGGCTTGGGATCCAGGCACACTTTCTTGCCTTGCTAAGCTTCTTGTGCGTCCTCAAGCAGGTCCTTGTACCATTTGCCCATGATCAGGGATGCTCAGGCGCCACAGGGAGGGAACTGGAGACCCATGAGGGACTGACAGACCAGCCCCATGAAGGACCCAGCTCCAGCTCTCAGCAGCCAGAAGCAGCAGCAGGCAAGCACAGTGCTCCTGCTGAGCTGGGATGGGAGCTGGAAGCAGGACCTGGGCCCTGCCCCAAACCCATGGGACTCCCTCCTCCCCTGCAAACACCAGATGAACAATTTATTTGACGTGTTGTGGCTGGTTAGTTTCTTCGCCTACTCTCCTGATCAGAGGGAATAAGTGTTGCAGTGTGCAAAAAATGTTCACTTCAGGTGAGGGTAAATATAGAAAGGAAAACCTGCTGAGAGCAAGCCATTTATTCCTGTGTTTGGAAGCCTCTGCTCATAAACAGTCAGTCATGCCCATTTGGAAAATCCCAGCGTGGTTTTCTTGGCCATCCTAGAAGAACGTATACTTTCCTGTAGGTTAAGAAGTTCGTTTTAAATATAAAAAAAAAATAATGTCATCTGACTTCCAGCTGCCCTCGGGTGTTCAGGGCTTGTTGACACACTAAGGCTGCTCTGTTCTCATGCAAAAGTGGTCTGATGCAGGATCCCCTGAGGAGATCCTGCAGGGCTTCCCCAGCTGCCTGGGCTGGTGGAACCTTGCTCTTTGGGTGAACTTTGTTCTTTGGGTTCACCTTGTTCTCCTGCTTCTGCTGGCCTTGGGATTTTGTCAGAAGTTTTAGCCATGAGTGAGGTTAAAGCCCCCCAGCTTTTGTGGGTGCCAAAGGGTGTGGGTTCAGGGAGGTGCTGGGGGTGCCTTGAGAGCCTCATGGCTCAAGAGTTGGGGCAGAGGGATGAACCCGCCATGCTGAGCTTGAGCTCGTGCTGGACCAGAAAATCTCTGAGGGTTTTTGGGAGGATGTGCCAAAGGCAACAGGATGGTGCAGGCTGCAGGAGCATCCATCAAACAAGGCAGCAGCCTGTGACCTGCTGCACCACAGGGAAGACACCTCAAAACTGTGTCGTCAGAAGAGGCTGAGGAAGGTGGGGAGCCCCCAGCACGGCCAAGCTCTGCCTCCTTCCTCTCCTCACAAGTGGCACTGAGGATCCCTGTGGGTTGGAGTTGGACGGCTGCCCTGCCCTGAGCCAGCTCCTGCCTCCCAGGAGCTCTGCAGGCAATAAGGGTCTCTCCGTGTTTTCCGACAGGCTTTGGATTTGGCTCGGGCTCGCCTTGGTTTCCGAAGGCAAGAGGCAGTTAAGTCTCCTGGAAGAATGAATTAATTAGCAAATGCCTTTGGTCAGGTCAGTGCCCTGAGCAGTGTGCCCATGCTTTGAGCAACGTCTCTGCGCCAGGTACCCGCTCAGAGGCTGCTGTTCCCCTCCCTATTTCCAGAGCTATATGTGCATCATCCTGGAGGAACCCTTTTCCAAAAAAAATAATTTTAAAAAAGGGAAAAATCCTCCCCCAGAACGTGGTATTCACTCTAATGGTGGCGTTTGTGTAAGCAACAAAATATTGACGGAGTTGGCTGGGGTCTGGCTGAGGCTTCTGGAAATAAACTGCTGCCTTGTTAAATTGTAGATGGAAATGCAAGTGGGAAAATGACTGACATCTTACACAAGGAGGGCAAATAAAACCACTGCTTTACTACGGCGTGAAAAAACTCAGGAATTAATAGGTCTCCTTCTGCTCCAGGGTGTTGGATTTATCCTCAAATAAGATTCATAAACTATTTTAAGTAGAGAAGTGCTACTTTTAAACACGTGTGTCTGGGTCCTGGAGTTCCTGTGGTGTCACAGTTAACCCCTGCCTTGTCACAGCGTGTGGCCCCAGGGCCAGGGGTGGCAGAGCAGCCCCCCTGAGCCCCATTCCTGGCAGGCACCACTCTCACCAATGCACAGACACATCAACACCTGATAGATAAATGCTGAGGCAACTTCCAAAGGGTGTTCACCTATAATGTGTCCCTACAGCGTATGCCAGAAATGTGTTTCAGGCCTCGACTAGGACTCACAGCTTCATTTTACTGACGTGGGATGTAAAATATATTTAAAATGAAACACCTGCTCCAAAACTGTGTCTGGGATGAACTTGAAGCAGATGCACAGAGCATTGCTGATTCCGCCTGGGGTGTGATCTAGTGCACCCCAAAAGACTCCTCTGGACTTCAGTAACAGAAGACCTCTCATCAGGTTGTCTTCCACGGGAAATACAATTAACAGAGGTTTAGAGGGTGATACATCACTTTCCTTTCTACCCAAAGCCCATTCCTTCTCCACCCACAACCTGACAACCTCTCAGCTGACGTAGACACGCTCATGGAAAAGCAGGATGAGATAAAAGCTGTGGGGAGCATGCAGCAAGTGTCCCAGTGGCACAGGGTCTGACTTGCTGGCAGCGGTGACACCGGTGCAATTATACACACTCCAGTCCAATCTCCCAGTAATTATTCTGGAATAAAAATCTGCCTATTTCTGTAAGACCTTATGTCACTTGGAAAGCTGCTATAAATTCAGCTGGAAAAAGGGACCCTTATTCTGGGGTAAGTGTGGTTAGTGGTTAGCTGGGAATGGGGCTATTCCTGGCACTGCCATTGACCTTCCCGGTGACGCGGGGGAAGTCACCTCACCTCAGCCATGTGTCACCTCCTCCCGCTGCAAAATGGAAAATACAAACCAGAACCTTTGCATGCAGCGTTTTAGGAAACTCCGTGACGCTGGAAAAAAGGTGTCATAGGGTGCCAGGCACTCATTTAGTGGGACTTGGGGCTTTTTCACCCACCCTGGAGGCACCTTGATGGAACTGTAGGGAAAACGAGGGACGCGGCGTTGGGAGCTGGCGGAGCTGCCCGAGCCTGGGCTGTTGGCGTGTTTCTGGGAATATTGTGTTTTCCTCTCTGTTTTTAAAAATAGTCTATTCTGTTCCAAGTTGTAGACCACAGCCCTCACTGGGGCATTGAAATGTCTGGGCTGCTCTTTTCTGGAGCCAGCACCTTCCAGCGTGCAGAGCTGGGACACGGTGCCAGCATCCAACCCCCCAGATTCTGGGTGCAGCGAAGACATGGGGTCCTCCTCATGGACTGGAGGGGAAAGGAAACCTCCTGGTTCACTCTTCTGCCTATAGTGTCTGTGCCTAATTCAATCCCTGCTTCTGCAAGCCCTAAAGGCCTTGGGGGGTTTTGCTTCTCAGCAGCTTCTTGCACAGCCTCAGAATCACCCTCTTGCTCAGCATCATGCAAGCACACGCAGTCCGAGCTGGAGATGTGGCTCATCCCTAGCACGTGGCATTAAGTTCACACTAGAGATGGGGAGGTCGGTTTTGGATGGGTTTTTTCATTTGCACAGACAGTGCAGGCCGGCTCACAGCAGGGATTTGTTCATTTGCCAACGTGGGTGCTGCCCACGGAGCAGCTGGACCAGCATGCTGATGCAGAGAGGTGAAGGCAGAGCCTGCCCTGGCACGTTCCCACGACCTCCATCCCTGTGCAGGCACTGCAGTGGGGCTCACTGCTGCTGGAATTGGGCTCGAGCCAAAGAGGCAGAGGGGAAAAAGCCTTTTACAGTCCATTAGTGCTCCCCAGAGCCATTCAGCCCCTCTCGTCGTAAAAGTGGTGGAAGCCACAGAAACATTATGGTTGATCTGCAGAAGATGCTGGTCTGCAGAAGATGCTGGTCTGCAGAAGATGCTGGTCTGCAGAAGATGCTGGTCTGCAGAAGATGCTAGCCTGACTCCTGGCTCCATGTCCCTTCCCAGGAGGTTTGCCAGAGCCACTGGCTCTCCCGGCAGCTCTGACTGCCGGAATTCCCTCTGGGAACAAGCTGACAAGAGCTGGTCCCCTGTCCATCCCGAGTTCCCCCAGCAAAATGTACATGGGAGGGTTCCAAGTGCGAATGTGTGTGTGCTAATGGGAACTGAATTGCCTCTTGCCCCGAAGCCTTGCAGCTTGAGGAAAACAAGACAGGGGCTAGGAATGACCTCATATCGCCTCCCAGGGAATGTTTTGCCAGATGAAGGGGGGAGAGGCAGCATCAAGACAGCACAATGTATGTATCTCTCTCCCTGTGTAAACATCTCTGTAGCTGCAGAAACCTCTTAAAACCCCAAATGAGAGGAGAACAGCTGCTTTGATCTGTGGATGTGGTTGTTGTTTTCTGAGTGCGGATCCGTTCTTTTTTTAATTTTGCTTCAAATTAAAAAAATGCCTGTCGTGATCTTTTGCTTCTCTTTCTTGGCGAGGGACGGGAGCGCGGTGCAGTAAATTTTCCTGACTCCCCATGTAACCGTTTCAGCATGGCTGACAATTCCTCCCTGGCTCTTCAGGGCTGAAGCACAATGGGCCGAATCTTCTGGCCCTACATGAAGCCAAAGCAAATGGATTTTGCCCAGAAGTGCACAACGGGGAGTGGAGGCAGCGGGGAGGAGAGTGCTGCCACCTCCTTCATTGCCACACACACACTCACAGGGTTGTCCCAGTGCCTGGGAAGGTGCTTGGAGAGGACAGGCACAGCTCCATGCCAGCCCCACAGGGCAGCAGCAGGTGAGGAGCCATCGGGACAAAGCACCCAGGCTGTCCTGCAGGTGATTTAAGTGATTCATGACCCTCTGTCCAGCCTCTCTGTGTGATCTCAGGAGTCTCCATCTGTGCATGGGGCAGGGGGACAGCCCTGTGCAGGGAGGGGCACTGCAGTGGGCACAGCCCTGACACCTCCATCGCCCTTTGGCTGCTTGGCCAGCCAGCATGATTTGGGAAGAAAGCAAGATTACAGAATTTTTTTGTGAGTCCCTGGTCATCAGCAGCTCACCCCAACCCTGCTACTTTGCTGTGGGGATTTGCAACCCTACTGGAGGAGCGAGATGTGGGGCTCAGCCCCTTGGCTCCCACGGCACGAACCACGGCTCTGCCTTCAAAGGAAAACCTGTCTCCCCCAGTTCAAGACTTGGGGTTCAGAACTTCAAACCAGTTCAAGACACTGGTTTAACTGGGAACACTTGGCTGGAGACCTGTCTCCACTGAGGCAGCCTGGGCATGAGCAAAGAGGTTTGCTGTCACGTGGCTGCCCAGTGTTTTGGCGTTTTAATTACACACGATCCTGTGTATTTAGGGCTGGTTTATGGGTGTTTATACTAATGCATAAACCTGCAATTTAGAAGCTCAGTTATAAATCAACATTGCTGAAGGTCTTGTTCCTCCTGCCATGAGATTGGTCTCCAGATTTAGAGGATAAGTAAGAGGGGGGGGAAAAAAAAAGGAGGACTGTTTAGTTTTCCTCTGCTTATGATGATAAAGGACCACAGGATGGGGTGTGAGGTGTGGTGGCAGGCACAGGGATCCACCAGCACAGTTTCCATTTTGACTCTGCTCCTACAACAGCCAGAAGAAACTTGTGTTTTTGCAGCAAATCCCAGCCCAGGAAGAGAAGCAGTGCCACAGTGGCTGATAGGATGCTCATGGGAAAGTAGTGGCACCCCACTAGTGATGGTCTCAGCTTGTGCCAGGATCTGAGATGCAAGGACCAGGGACCCTTCCTGCTTGGCACCACTCAGGAGAAGCTGTTTACCCAGGAGCTCTTGTCACAGACCAGGGGCTGCTTCCTCCAGCAGCAGTGCCAAACAGGATAGCATGTTTCTACTGGTGGGTTATGGTCGTCTCCCAACACATCCTAAGGACAACACCTCAGCATTCATATTTTTATGTATAAAATTCTTTTACAGCTCTAACAGTCATTCCCACACCTTTGCTCTCTCCTGGCCGCCCTGGAGCCTGATTGTGCCAGAGGTGGGTTTGCATTGCTGGTGTGGCTCAGGGGAGCAGACCTGCAAACCCCCTCCCAAAGGAAAGCTCCCTGTCCCATCTGGGCAGCCCAAGCAGGGGTGCTTTTTTAGGGCAAGGATGAGTGGACCCAGGCACTCCTCAGCATCGTTCTGTCCCTCCTCTCTGCAGCAGGTGCCTTGGCTTAGCCAGACATCTTCCACTGCTTCCAGCCCCCTTTGTTGTACCTTTAGGGATTATTAGGACAAAAGGAGGTACAGGAGGGTGCAGGGGCAGCACAGTAGGCATGGGCAGGATGACCCTGTGGGCATGGTAACTGCTGGGGCCATGGGACCCCATGTCCCTGGACAGGTGGAATCACTGCACACCTTCCTTCTGGTCCTGCTCCTGGCTCCCAGCCTTATCTCCTGCTTCAGTTTCCTGGCTGGAGATGTCTCTCCTGGCTCAGGGAGCAGGAGCACCCCAGAAGAGAGATGGTGCCAGCAGCTCCCAGCGCAGGGACGGTCACAGGGTGAGGACAGAGGTCCCCCTGGCTGCCTGGGGTGCCTCCAGCTGCAGGAGGTCAGGCTGTGAGGAGCTCCCACAAGCAAACAAAACCCCCCTGAATATTTCAGGAAGCTCTTTTCCTCCCCCCTCCACCTTTATTTCCAGTCCCTCCTCCCACCTTCCCCTGCAGCCAGCAGAGCTGCTCTCCTGCCCTGCTTTCCCCTGGCCCACCACCCCGAGATGCTCCCGCAGCTGCCAAGCTCAGCCAGGCTGTGCCATCTGCAAACTCTTGGGTTTTTTCCTTACACATACATTTTTCCTTCCCCTTTTCTTTTCTACCCCCTCGCCTTTTCTCTTGCCATAAGCCTCCCAGTGGCCCCCCTCCCCTTGCCACCACCTCAAGCCCTCGGCTGGCCCGGGGGCTGCGGGGTGCGGGGTGGGTCTGGGGGTGGCGGGGGGCTTTGCATTGATGCATTGATCGCCCATGGTCTCCGCCTGACCTCCCTGCTCCCAGGGAAGCAGTCTCCATGGCTACTGGCCCTTCTCCTTCAGCGCAGACTGTAAATTCCTGCAGGCAAAGCCCAGCCTTGGGGGTGCGAGGGGGGGAGCCGGGAAGGAGTAACCAAAGCCAAATAGAAAGAAAGAAAGAAAGGCTGGGAGAGAGAAAAAGGGCGTTGCTTGGATGGGGCTCTCCTTTCCACTCCCCTTTCCCAGGTCCCCAGCACCAGGGCAAGGCGCCTGCTTCCCCCCTCCAGCGCTGCTGCTGCTGCTGCTTCTGCTGCTGCTCTTGCAAAACTGGAATTGGCTGGGATTATTTAAGGAAAAAAAAAAAAGGAGAAGGGATCAGAGCAGCCGCCAGAGAGAGGGCGTTAGAGTCCACTTTCCTCCAACTGCCCTGGGTCTCCCTCCCTCGCTCTCTTCTCTTCAGCAACACCAAGAGCCCCAAACTGAACCCAAAGCAGCTTTTTCCATCAGTTCAGTTCCCTTCCCTCCCTCTGTCTCACACACGGCAAGGAGAGAGCCCCTTCCTCCCCTTGATTTTCCTTCGCATGCTCAGCCCCTTGTTTCCTTTAAAGCACTAGAAATCCCTCTTCTTGACCCCGCTCCTCCCTGCAGACTGGGATTGCAATGGGAGCTTTGCAGATTGCTGGATTTTCCATCCTTTTCTTTCTTCTCCACTCTGGAAACACTCTGGCAAATAAAGCCAGTCAAGGTAAGAGAAAATCTTCCCTGCTCAAAGGTTTGCTGTTTGATGTGTGGATTGGGCAGCTGGATCTCCTCCTCAGAGCTGGGGTTTAAGTGCAGGCTGGAGAAGGCAGCAGCAGTAGCAACAAACAGTGGAGGGGATTTTAAATGTCGCTTGCAGATATTCTCTCCTACTGCCTTGGACTGGGTTGGGTTTGTAAACTCTTTAATGAGTTGTTTCTCAGATTTTAGGGTGTTTTTTTTGTTTGGACTCTTTATCTCAACCCAGGGTTTTAGGGTGGGCAAACAAGTCTGCACCCATCACAGGGAAAACATGGCTGTTTGGAGGGGCTTGGGGGGCTCTGCTAGTTTCGGTGTCTGTGAGATGGGGCTGGTGTGGTGGTGCGGGCGAGGAGGCTGCTCTGGGCTGGGTTGGAGGGCAGGGATGGTGGAGTGGGCATTGGTAAAGCCAGGAGGCTGCATCTGTGCTCAGGAGCTTTGCATCGGCGTGGGGGAATCTCAGATGTTGGCTCCAGGGGCGAGGGCAGCAGTAAACTTTGGGTGGCTGAGCACAGCAAAGCCTGAAAACTGAGGGTGCTCTCCCCCTATCTCTTGGAAAGAGAGCTATGTCCCATCCTTATCAACCTCTGGCTTTTCTGTTCCACCACTCCCGTCCTGAGCCAGAGCCACCCCTTCACAGCCGTACACACGGAGCTTTATGTATGGTCTATCTATACCTTGGCTTTTCTATAGCACCTCTATATTTAGCCCAGATTTTTTCTCTCCACACGCGCGGGAGTGCGCGCGCACACACGAGCACACACAGCCCTATACATGCTCCTGTTGGCCGCCTCAAAGGGGGTTTTCTCCTTAATTCCCCACTATCTGCACAATCTGTTGGGTTTTCTCTTTTCCTTTCCGTAGCACTTGAGGTATGTAAGGTTTCCCCAGCCCAGCTCTGGCCGTGCTGTTGGGGCAGCCGCCTCTTTGCGCGTACGGCGAGATTAAATAGCGTGTGAATGAAATCTCGGAGCGCAGGATATAATGAAAGATCTCTTGTAGGCGGATTCCAGCCACGCGCATGGTCACCCGAGCCCTGTCACCGACAAAGTTAGAAGGAATTTCAAGGCTATTGTCTTATCTGGCTCAAAGTGTTACTAAAACAATAGGCGACTTTTCCGGAGAGCAGCCTGGGCAAGCAGGAGAGATTTTCCAGGGCAAAGGTTTGGTGAGAAGGCATCCAGCTTCACGAAAGGCTTTATGATTTAGGCACAGAAAGGAATGCTTAGTTTTTTTATCCCCCCTCAAATTATCTTGAGTGTATGCATTGCTTTCATTTCTTATCATAATATTTATTTATTAAGGCCTTTTGGTTTCCAGTTCTATTTAAGCCTGAGCCAGAATTGCATTAAAATAGCAAAGTGAAATTCCATCGTGCAGAGACTTGACAGATCCCTTCAGGGAAGGAGAGGGGTGGAGTGGGGGTGGAGAGAGGTGAGCTCAATCCTGCGCTGGGGTATCTCGCTCACGAACGCCTGGGACAGCACTGGCTCCTCCCGGCCCCACACAGGCACTGAGCAGCCTTGGCTGTCTGGCCACTTGGCAGGGAGGAACGGGTTGTGTTGAGAATTAATCCCCAAGGCTGCAGCTGGGGGGTTCTGTGGGCTGGGGAGGGGGAGGCGGCTGCAGAGGGGCGAAGGTCGGTGCCTGTGGAGATGCGAGGACTCTGGGCAGGGGTCGACCTGGTCCTGGTCCTTTTTGGATGAGGTTGAACTCATGGGCATCATTAGGGCATCAGTGATGCAGGTACAACCCGTGCCTTTCCTAGGAACCCACTGTTGTCTGGTTTCCTGCCAGTGTCCCTGAGCTCCTCGAAGCCTCCCTGTGTCCTCCCTGGGACTTGTCTCAGCAGAACATTTCTGAAAAGCATCAGTTCCCACCCTGTATGTGCTGGGCAATGCCCAGGGATGGGCACACATCGCCCCGAAGCCTTTGCCCTTTCAGGCACAGCCACCCTCACCAGGGGACTGTCATGGGCTGCAAAGGGCTCCTCTTCCATCAGATGGACTTGTCTTCCTGGTGATGTCGTGCTGTGGGTCGGGCTTGCTGACTCATTTCTTGTGCTGAATTACCCCAGAAAGTTTAGTCTGTGGGGAAGGAAGGATTTAGAGAACCGGCTGCCGGGCCTGGATGGTGTCTGCCAGCAGACCTGTCTGTCTGCAGGGTCAACTTAGGGCTAGGAAAGCTTTCAAGAGGAGAACTGGCAATATAAATCTAAATAACCACGGAGAGGCTCTCTCTTGGTCCCTGATCCAAGCTGCACAAACACTGCCATGCCCACTGCTGCCTTGGGTTTTGGACAGATAATGTCACCCCCAGTCTCAACCCCGTGTCCATCAGTCCATCTCACAGCCTGCCAGGCAGAGGAGCTTGCCCTGAGCTCCTGCTCTCAGTGGAGCAGTGCCCTTGCCCACCATCTGCCACCTTCAGTCCCCCCTGTGCCCTGGGATGACCGAGCCCAGGGACTGGCAGCTCTGTAGCCTCCTCTTGTACCAGGCACTGCTGCCCCTTAGGGGGACACATACCAGGACCTGACACTTTTCTCTGCAACTGATTGTGCAGCCCCTCAGATGATGCCAGGGTAGGGGCTGGGAGGGACATGCAGCATGTCCCTGGTGGAGCCCAGCACTTCAGTTTGCAGCCCCTGGCATTCCCACTGACCTGTGCGGGGTCCCGGGTGGGACTGAGACCCCAGCCCAGCCTGCTGGTCACTCAGTGGTCACCCATGGGTGACACCATCCCTTCTGGTGCTGATGGATGGAGCCACCATCCTGGGTGAGGGGCTGTTGTCAGTGGGATGCACCTGCAGAACCTGTGCGGCCACGGATTGTATTTCTGTGTTTTTTAAGGAGACTAAAATTTTCCAATTGCAGCGTGAAGATGCTGTTTGATTGCCCTCCCATTGCAGCCAAACCTCCTCCCCTTGGCCTCTGCCTTCCTCCCTCTCCAGCATTCACAGTGTGCGACTGTTGTGCCTGTCCCCTCCACCCCACTGAAATATGAAATGTAAAACTGTAAACATTTCACATACACAGTTCAAAGGAGATCTTTGACTGAGAGTGTCTAACGTGCCTGTACTGAGATTAAAAAGGGGAAGGGGTGGGTAGAAAGGAGGGGGGAAGAGGTTTTTTTATAACTGCCAACTGGAGTATAAATATTCAGACACCTTGAGTCTTCCAGTGTTGCTGTCTCTAAACTACTCAGGAGTTGGGGTTTCTTTTCTTTTCTTTTCTTTTCTTTTCTTTTCTTTTCTTTTCTTTTCTTTTCTTTTCTTTTCTTTTCTTTTCTTTTCTTTTCTTTTCTTTTCTTTTCTTTTCTTTTCTTTTCTTTTTTCCTTTCCTTTCCTTTCCTTTCCTTTCCTTTCCTTTCCTTTCCTTTCCTTTCCTTTCCTTTCCTTTCCTTTCCTTTTTCTTTTCTTTTCTTTTCTTTTCTCCTTTCCTTTCCTTTCCTTTCCTTTCCTTTCCTTTCCTTTCCTTTCCTTTCCTTTCCCTTCCTTTCCTTTCCTTTCCTTTCCCTTCCTTTCCATTTTCCTTTGCAGAGAGTCACACTGGATAATCCATTTAGGGAAAAAAAAATGCATGAATGACCTTAACCTTCACTTCCAAAATTATAAGTCCTTCGTGAAGCTTTAGGAGAAGCCTGGGATTGCAAATGAGGTTTGCTCTGTCTGGTGGCACTGGGGGATGTCCAGCCACGTTCCAGGGAGGCCATCTCCCTGCTGGAGATCTTGTGATTGCTGCTCCCAGAGAAGAAACCAAACAAACACAATTTTTAAGGCAAGGGTTGATCAGTCTGATAAGCCAAAGGAACAACAGCAGCAGTGACAATTCCCCAGGGAAATGAACACGCTGCTGGCATGGAGCATTGAACCCTCTGTGGGGAAATGATGACAGAAAAGAGCCAAAGCAACAAGAGTTGGAACAAGGAGGTGGGATGGAGATGTAGGGAGCATTTCCTACCCAGGGGATGGTGGTAGAGCTCAGATCCATCAGAATGACCTAAACTTGTGCAGGGGATGGGGAGCTCAACACAGCTCTGCCCTTGTGGGAGTGGGAAGCATCAATGAGAGGGGAAAAAAGCCCCTTTGGGGGCACTGCCAGCTTTGGGGAAACAAACCCCATGACAAGGGGTACAGAGCAGGGTCTGCACGTGGGGCAATGGGGTGACCGGGCTGAGAACCCCCCAAGGTCCTCACTGTGACTTGTGGTTCCCTGTCCTTCATCCGTGCTCCATCATTCTGCAGGGCCAAGAGCTGGGACTGCATCTCCTGTGTCCCACATGCTTTTGAGAGAGCTGGATGGGTGTGTGGGGCACTGGGCTGGTGTGGGGGTCTCCGTCACGTGGTGAGATGCATATCCCCCCTGACTTGGCACAGCGCTCCCGTTCCAGCAGCAAGACATTGCCCAGCACCTGAGTCAGGATCTCTGAGCTCAGATAACACATCTTTGGCCAATTTACAGAAAGCTGCCCTGCAGGGCATCCTCCTCCTCCCCTCTGGTGGCCCCCAGCCCCTCCCGGGGACTGCTGCTGCCTGTGGCTGTGCCCCACACCCCTCCTGCTGTGGCGCACCACGAGTCACCCCTGCGAGCTCCCCGGACGAACAAATGATTAATAAACTGCACCACAGTGTCTGAGGTGGTTATTAATACCCTGGTAAAAAGGAGCTACTGAAGTTATAAAGCTTTAATTTGGCATTAAGGCTGAGTGGAAACTCCTCGTGTCTGCCAACAGCTACACACACATCCCCATACAGGCAGGCTGTTAATGTATATGCCTGTATAAAAACAAAGAATAAAATTAATTTGAAGAAAAAGCTGAAGTGCTTACAGAGGAGGGGAAGAGGATGGTGAGTTTGTTTGTTTAGGAGTTTTCAGGTGGGTTTTTATTGCCCTGTTTCACCCCCCCTCCTCAAATTTATTGAGACTTTCAGACATCTTTTATTATTTTTTTCAAACAAAATAAGGAAGTGAGGAAAGAGACTCAATCCAGGCTCTAAAAATATACGAGCTGTTGCTTTATCCCCCTCCTCACTGTCGGGTACCGCTGGCTGTGTGACATCACAGGGTGCAGATGTGGGACCCGTGGGCTTTGCCATCACCTCCCTGCGTTGGCCGGAGCCCTCTGGGTGCCTGGAGGATGTGCCCGGTCCCCGGGACGTGGCGGTCCCTCTGCTTTTGGCACACTCGAAATGGCAGTGGCGTTGAAACCGTCTGCCTCTGCTGCCTTTGAAATGGAGAATAAAGCTGCAGCTGGAGCGGAACGGGGCCCAACAGCCAGAGCTGGAAAATCCCACCCACAACGGAATAAAAAACATGGCCCAAGGCGCGGGGCGAGCCCCACAACCTCCTGCCCTTCACCACAGCCCCTGGCGATGGCTGTGCCAGGGATGCTCGTGCCCTCTGAGGAGCCCTAATTACCCCAGAGATGTGGGATGGGGAGGTGGGGCCACTGCGGTCCCCACTGACTCAACATCTTCATCCAAACCAAATTCCCTGCTGGGTGCAAAATTCCCCAGTGCTGGGGATTTGAGGCATGATGCGCCCGTCTGTGCTGCCCAGTTTGGGCTCATTTCAGGCCCAAATTTAGGGTCAAAACCAATGGTTTTGATTATTCATGCAAGGGAGAAATTGAGGACCTGCAGAGGGTCTGGCAAGCTCTCCAAAACCCTCACCTCCAAAACCACTCCCAAACCCTGTGGGATTGGGACTGGACCAGGTCCCCTGGAGCAGGGGTACAAGGAGGGCACACCCCAGCGAGACCCTTGTGGGAGCAAATAGGGACAGGAACATCAAGAAGGATTTTTTTTTGCTAAAAATGTCTTCACTTGGCTTGAAGATGAAACCCTTTACATGGCAGTAGCAGCTCAGAGCACCTGCAGTGAGGTCACAGGCAGCTTTTTGGATGCAGAAAATTCTCCTGCAGGAAAAGCAGGCAGTTCTGACAACAATCCTTCACTTTCATGGGAAAACGTTGCTTGCGTTGACAAAAATGCTAAAAAATGAGTTTTTCAGAGGGTTTTATTTTAATTCACTACATCATTTCTTGAAGGATACTTAGGAGCCAAAACTTCAGCATTCTGAAACTGGGATCTTTGCCAATCTCCGGATGGCTCCTGGGGTGCTGAGGAGGGTATTTATTCACTCTTCCCACTCACACACATTTTTTTCCTTTTTTTTTTTTTTTTTTTTTTTTTAAATAATCCTATAACCTTTCAGAATGTCTCCAACTTTGGAAAAATTACAGAGTGGAAAATTGATAATGTTTTCTTTTGTACTCTTGCTGCTGTGTAATCCTTCCCAAGTAAGAGAAGTTTTGAAGTTAGAGAATGGGAGGGGGGAGGAAGAAAAGGTAGAAAAAAATTACTATACACATTGTGAGTGGGAAAGGCCCAGCAGTGTGTTCAGTGTCACACAGACATTGTTCCTGGTCTCGAGTTTGAGGGTTCAGGAGGATGAAGAAATAGGAAATAATGTCCCCCCCCACTCCCCGAAAAAAAAGGTGAGATTCCTGGCAAAAGGCTGGGAAAGTTTTAAATGATGCGATGTCAAGCAGATGCTTCATGTTTTGCCTGTTTTTAGGGAAAGGAGATGGTTGGTCTGCACTGTTTGGGTGCTCATTCCCACGCATGGGAGTATCTGGGGTGCTGGACCCAGCAACTCCCACCTCGGGACCGTGATTTGAAACATCAGGATGTGATTTATAACTTTGGGTGAAGACCTGAAGGAGGGCTCCTAACCACACCGGGCCAGGACCAGGACCGGCAGGTCCAGTAGATCTTTAGGTCAGCGCTGGCTTTCTTGCCACTGAGTCCTTGCACACATCCTGCCCAGCGCTTGATGTGCCCTCGCATCCCCCTGCTCCAGAGCCACAACCTCCCACATCCTCCCGGCAGCGCAGGGAGGATGCTGGAGCCGGAGGCAAAGTCGCTGTCGGTGCCGCACAGCCAAACTCGGCTCCTCGGAAGGGACCGCAGCCCCCAGGAGCCCTGGGGCGGGCTGCGAGCCTCTCCCCGGGGATGCCGAGGGGTGCCGGGGTGGCCGCAGCGCGGTGGCACGGCGGGCAGTGCCGGGGCTGGCAGCGGTGACAGCGCCCGTCGGGGCACGGGGCGTCGGTCGTGTGCGATCGCCGCGCCGTCCCCGCCGCGGTGGGTCAGCCTCCAGCCGCTGATTAATGGCCCAAGGGAGGCCGTGGTGGCCGCGGGCCATGGCTAATGTCAAATTACAAATATGAATGCGGGCTGTAAATATTTATACAATGCGCAGGCACGTGCCGCCTCCCCGGTGCAGAGACAAAGCTCTCCTGGCCCCGGCCGGGTGAGTCACATCTCCCGGCGGAGAACGGCCGGGGGTGGCCGGGACAGGGCTCTGGTCCTCGTCTCCGCGGCCGTGGCCCCTGTCCTACGGAGCTGCCGGCCCGCCCGCCCCTTGCAGGGTGTTCCGTGCCTTTGGGATGCTCCTGGAGCTCCTCTTGGGGTTGCTGAACAGCGGGTTTTTAAAGGCAGATAAAAGCTTTGCAGCCTCAGGCTTCTCCTGATGGGGACTCTCAGGACCCCCTTCCCCAGGGAGAGGCTCCCCATCCCCGTGGGAGGAGGTGGAGGCAAACCCCCAGGAGCAGGGCTGGTGCTCCCTGTATGCCAGGGAGCAGGGAGCCTGGGCTGCTCTGTGTGCCTGGGCTGCTCTGGGAGCCCTGCCCACATCCGAGGGGTCGGGGAGGATGCCCAGAGTTCTCCTGCCCTCCAGCACCCTGATCCCCTCCAGGCAGTAGCAGTCAGCAGGGGAACAGGGGACGTGCCTGCTTCACGGCACCATGTCTCCCAAACTTCCACCCTGTGCACTCGAGGCTTCTCTGTTCTTCAAATACCATTAAAACTTCCACTCCCACAGCCTCTTGCCACAGCAAACCCTGGGGCATCGCTGCTTGAGACCATTGCCTGCATGTGGAGCTCTGGAGGTGACATCCTGGGTACCACATCGTTGCTTCCCAGAGAAGGGGGTTGAGGGTCACAGGGGGGGTGGAGGAGATGTGGATATTGGCTGTGTCCCCAAGGAAGCTTTAATTTTTTTCCCCACTTCTTGCTCCTTCTCTCTCCTGGCTCCTAGGTTTATTTAGTGTGGTCGCTGCTACTCTGGGCAGGTTTCTCAGTGCCTGAGAACCGAAAGAGACAATGATTATTTGGGCGACTGGTTGGCTCAGGAAACAGCTAATTGGAGACAGAGACTTTCGCCTCTGCCTGGGCTGGCTGCAGCCTGGACTAGGGTCACCAGAGCAGCATTTTCTATCATGAGACAACATGAAAGGGCCAGGTAGTCTCAGGGTGATGTGTAAGAGAGGAGCACAGGTCACGCTGTTTGGGAGTGGACCCAGTGACTCTGTGTGCCCCAGAGAGAGCCCATCCCCTGTTGCATCAGGGCTGGGCACAATAAAGTCGGGCAGCATTATTGTTCCCTCAAGCCTCTCTGGTCCATGGGCTGGTTGAGGAGCTGGAGGCTGCTGGGATCCACCACCTTGGGCAGTGGCTCCCATGGGGACAGCTCTCTCCATCGCTCCCCCTGCCTGTCCTCTTGCAGATGTCGATGAATGTGTGGAGGGCACTGACAACTGCCACATCGATGCCATCTGCCAGAACACCCCCAAGTCCTACAAGTGCATCTGCAAGTCTGGCTACACCGGAGATGGGAAGCACTGCAAAGGTAGGGACACACCACTGCCCCTGGAGCCGGAGCCAGAGCCAGAGCTCTGCTGAGTGCTGACAGCACCAGCAGGTCAGAGACAAGCACTGCATCATCAGCATTGGCCCTTGCCCTTGCAAAAAGGCTGTGTGTTTACCCCAGTCTATTGAAAACCTTTTACTCCCTTTTCCTGCCCTAAACTCCTGGTCTGTTGACACTGCAGTGCATGGGGACTGTGAGGACTGTGACTGTCCTTGGCAGTGGTGGTGACAGCCTTTGTGTTTGCATGGCTGGGGCTGCCCACTCCCAGGAAAGTCACCTGGGGTTTGTTTTAAACAAAGCTGAGCTTATTTCCTGGCAGGACTTTCAACTCTAAAGCTGCAGAACTGTGCTAGCAGCTAGAACATGACAAACTCAAATAAGAAATAGAAATAGAGATATAGGTGGTGTAGATATCAACACAGATGTAGATATAGATGTAAATGTAGGTATTGATATAGGTATATATCTATATATAGGTATATATCTATGTATAGATGCAGTTCAGTGGGGAATGGAAAGAAAATGGGCTTCTTGGATGAGAAGCAGCAGGAAAGCAGGAATGGTGCAGGGGGGGAAATTCCCAGCTCTGCTAGAAGCAAGTATTGGGTCAGGAGGTACAAGTACAAATAGCAGAGACATTAAAGATCTCCAGGCACTGTTGGGCTTCCCACGGAGATGGGCTGTGCTGCCACTGCCCTGGGAAATCCCATGTGGTTCCCAGCACACACTGCGCTGTGCCAAAGCTATAAGACAGTGGGTTAGCTGACGGTCCAGGATCTAGACTGGGGAGAACGGGGATGTTTCTGCGTGGTCTGGAGGGGTTCTGCAGGTGATGATGGAGCTGAGAACCTGCTGGAACAGGCAGAGAGAGCAGCCCCATGCATCAGGTTAGCCACCTGCAGCTGGGACAGCCCTGCATCTCTCCTGCCCTCCTTCTCCCCAGACGTGGACGAGTGTGAGCGGGAGGACAACGCGGGCTGTGTCCACGAGTGCGTGAACATCCCCGGCAACTACCGCTGCACCTGCTACGACGGCTTCCGCCTGGCACACGACGGCCACAACTGCTTAGGTGAGGGATGTCAGCTTCCCCCAGCCCCTCAGCAGCTTTGGCACCGTGGGACCAGCCTGCTGGCTTTCTCTGCTGGGCACCCTCTGAGCTGTTGCAGAGCTAGGGAAGCGTGGGGCACTCCGAGGGCAGTAAGCTGGCTGCACATGTGTCCTGTACTGCGATGGCTCGCTGGGGATGGGATCTCTCCCCATTACATGGGGGTGATGTAAGGGAGGATGCTCCATGCTGGCATCAAAACTTGCTCCCTGGGTCCATCCTAGTGTAAGAGGGTTGGGGTAAGGCAAGACAGGGAGAGTTAGGCTTGGGGGTGCTGCGTGCAAGCCACGGTCTCCCCATAGCCTCGTTCTGCTGTGATGAGCAGCCAGGCTGGCAGCTCTGCACCACTGCTGAAGGCAAGACCAACCAGCAGGGCTCACCCAGGCCCTGCCGCTCACTCCGCTCGTGCTTGAGGTCAGCCCTGCACCTGCCAAAATAGATGAGTTAATAGCAAATATGGTGGGGATGGGAACCAGCGAAGGGACTGGGTAAATAATACGTGGGCCAAGACAAACCCAGCATCTGCCTACGGAGCGGCTGTGCATCCTCCCTGCCACTTCCCACCGTCACAAACTCCATCCGGCCGCAGTGCAGTCAAAGCTCCCGGCAGAGCCCTGGGGTCCATCGGGCTGCCTGAGCCCATCACCCGCTTCCTCCTGTGGCATCCGTGGTGGAATTGCCAGGCGTGGGGCCGCCCACCTCCCCTCCGGCTGGAGCTCATGTTATTTTCTAATTAGTGTCTGCAGAGGGGTCATTAATGAGCTCATCACTGGGAGGAGGAGGAGGGGGAAGGGATTATGGACACATACGCTTTGCATTAACCATCATCACCGGGATCTTCGCAGCCTCCTTGGGGAGGAGGGAGATTTACACAGCTGGGAGGAGGTGCGGGCGGGCGGCTCTGCCTTCCTTTCCCAGGGGAGGATGAGCCTGAGGAGAAGAAAGGAAAGCCGGACTCAGTGAGCCACAGACGTCATGTGTTTACAGAGTTGGGTAGGAGGGGATGGAGATGGCTGGGGAACAGCCTGGGAACTGGAGATTGGGGGTGGGCAGCCTGGCTCCCACCTGGAGCCTTTCCTCAGCTCATCCCAGCATCACATCCATGATCCTGACATGCTTTGCCCAACCTGCCTGCATCCCCTCTTAGTTAAAAGAAAGAGAAGCCAAGCAAATGGAATGCTGTGTCCAGGGTTTGTTGGTGCCATGGGAAGGGACTGAGATGGAGAAGGGTCGGACTGCATGCCCACTGGATCCCACCACCCCTCCAGTTCCCACCCTGGGCGACCTTTTGAACTAGGACAGGAATTCGAGCTGCTGTCCTGCCACAGGCCCTGCTGGCTTCTGCCCATCTCCATTGCTTTTAATAAAAGAGGTATTAGAGCAGTGGAGTCTCATTTCAGCCATTGGGTTTGAACGGCTGCCTCCTCATTTTTGTGCATAGCTGGAAAGAGAAGGTTTCGAGACGTTAAGCCGTTGTTCTAAGCAGGGGGATTTGAGGAGAGTTATTGGCATCTGCAGGACATAGCTTGGCTGGGATGAGCCTTAGAGGAAGCTGCAAGCCTCCTTCCATCACTGAGGATGTCCCTTTGTGCCTGGCTGCAGCACCTCCTTTCCAAGAGAGTGTTTTTGTGGGGTGCTCCTGAGTTCTGCTCCCTGACAGTCTCCAGCTGGATCTGCAGCCCTGCTTTAATTTCTGAGCATCCCCCTAGGGCTTGCCTGGGGCTGGGACACAGTGCAAGGCACCCACACTACTTGGACATCCCTCTGTCCATCCATGTCTTTGCCCAAAAACAAGGGGGTTTTGTGCATGCCCTGCTGCCTGGGAGGGGGCTGGGGCTGGGAGCCCCCCAGAAAATGTCGTCACTGAGCCATATTCCAGCGTTTCTGGTGGGTGATGCTGGCGAGGCTCAGCTTTCCCTTCAACCACAGCTCTGAAATGCTTGAGTTCACAGGACGTTTTCCTTGGCACAGAGCCCCTTGCTCCCTGGCCCTGTCACCCTACCCTGCAGGCAGAGAGGGCAAGGGGTGGCCACAGCAGAGTCTCTGCCTGAGCCTGGCGTCTCGTTGCTCTGGCACCTCAGGGCACTGGCGAGTTCAGCTCAGACCACTGTCCCCAGAATATCTCTGGAGAGAGCAACAGGCTGTTGCTCTTCATTAAATGTGGGATTTGAAAGGCTGGAGCAGCAGTAGCCCGGGGTGTGGGTATTGCTGCTGCCACGGGGCCACATCTCCAGCCCTTTCCAGCCTTGATTTGTTAAACCAAAACAGGTGTTTGGGCAGCCAAGCGACTGGGGATGCGAGTCTCCTTACAAGTAATTATCCCTGCTCTGGGCTAAGGTTTCCCAGCTCACCCTAATGAAGTGCAGGCATCCCCAGCTGGTGATGGGCTCTGAGGGGCTTGGAGCAGGGGGCTGCTGCAGCCAGCGACCCAGATAAGCATCCACTGTGTTTTGGGAATCCAGGGATGAGGAAAAACCTTTCCTCTGTGTTTCCTTCTGTAAAACAAGGCTGGATCTTTCATGCCCATCCATCAGGGAGACTGTATGGCCCCTGTGCCCACTCCTTGCTGCTCTTTGCCTTTGTCCCCTGCAGCCCCCAAGCATCCCCCTTTCTTCTAGCTGGGGGATCACAGATGTAAGGCAGAAGGAGCTTCCTACCCCGCAGCTCTGTCCCACCACCATTGCCTCGTGGTGCCATGGAGCCGTGCTCACCCCCTGCTGCCTTGCCTCTGCAGACCTGGACGAGTGCTCGGAGGGCAATGGTGGGTGCCAGCAGACCTGTGTCAACATGATGGGCAGCTACGAGTGCTTCTGCCGGGAGGGCTTCTTCCTCAGTGACAACCAGCACACCTGCATCCAGCGTCCTGAAGGTCAGTGCACACCCCAGGGTACCCTCCAAACCTTCATTAATCGGGCAGCTCTGTCCCCCATCACCTTTGGCCTCCCCTGTGCAGTGCCTGGGTTTGGGTGCTGCTGCTGGGTCGTGACCCTTCTTGGTGTGGCAGTCTTGGAAGAGAATCTATTACAAGCACGTTGGGAGCGGAGGCCGTGGGGTGATAAACATCCTGCAGCAAAACCCTGGCAAGGCCCCTTGGTCAGGCACAGCAATACCAAATGGAGGATGATATCCTATGCTGAGAGCAGTTTATTAATAAAGGGAACCTGGAGGTCCTCACACCACCCTGCAAGACGCATCTTCTCCTGCCAGGTCTTGTACAGCACCAAGCCCTTCATCTCGGTATCAGCTCTAAATTGCTGCCGTCTGGAGCAACCTCTTAGCCAAAATAGGAGGAAATGAGAGATTTTTGCGTCTCTGCTGATTTTTATCTCTGCTGTTTGGCAAAGCAAGCTGAATGTTTTTGCTTTCCTCCTTCCCCCTTCCCAGCTGTATGGGTCACTCCAGCTCCCTGGGAATCTCACCCAGCCCAGGATGGCTCAGCAGCTGCAGTGGCATCTCCCATGTCCCCATCCCTGTGTGTCCAGGAGGGATGAGCTGGCTGCTCCTTCCTCCTGGTGCTGCAGTGCGTGGTTCCTGCTGGAGAAACGGGTGCAGGTGCTGGGTTTTGAGTCAACGGGGTTTAAAGCCACTTTGAGGTGTGGGAGCAAGGTCTCACCCAAGCTGGGAGGGAATCAAAGTTGAAGGCTCCTAGGTGGTTTTCTCCACCTGCCCAAGCAGTTCTGTGTCAGCAGCTGCCCACTGAGGCTGCCCAGGCTTATCCTGTTCCCCCACGGTCCTCACTGACAAAGCTTTGCCCTCATTGCCCCGATCTCCCCATCCCACCTCAGACATGCTTCTGCCACTGCTGAGCATTCTCAGCAGCTTCTGGAGCATTTCTTTGCTTCCTTTTCTCTTTTAGAAGGAATGAACTGCATGAACAAGAACCACGGCTGTGCCCACATCTGCCGGGAGACCCCCAAGGGGGGCATCGCCTGCGAGTGCCGCCCGGGCTTCGAGCTCACCAAGAACCAGCGGGACTGCAAATGTAAGGAGCCCTCTGGGGCTGGGAATACCTCACCCTGGGGACCCCTAACCCTGCCCCCATGATACAAACACCTCCTGTCCCTCCAGCAAAGCCCTGGCCCCCCAGTAGCAATTGGGTCATCAAACCTGAAGCCCAGCATGCCCATCTCTGCCTCCGAGGTGCTCTGTCCTTACATGACCAGGCTGAAATGGCAGATATAGGGGTCTCAAAGGCACAGTGGCCCCTCTCCCAATGTTTCCCTTTCCAAAGGGAAGGTGAACAGGGAGAGTGCAATTGGCATGCGAGGAGTGCAGGAATCCTCTTCCTGGAGGTCACAGTGCTCTCAGTCTGTCTGATCTCCTGCCACCATCCTGCTGGCACTGCCAGGGTTATAAAATAGATATATGTGTGCTTATGCAATTATTTTTATGTTTTTTCTCCTTTGCTGTCTGCAGCAAATGTGTAAAATCGCTGATGAAATGGAGTTTTAATCCTAGGAGCCTATTTTCTCTCTAATCTAAATGAACAACACGCCTTGCCCCCTGGGGAGGGCTGGCAGGGATTCCCAGAAAATCCTGAGTCATTCCAGAGCTCAGGAAAGTCTCACCCTTCCCCTGTAACACCAGATTCAGGGTCAACCAGCCCACTGGTACCCTTTGCTCTGTCTCCACCAGCAACCTTTAGCAGATGTGCAAAAGCAAGACAAGAGAGACCATGTCACAGTTCGCATCTGCCAAGATCCCACAGGGACAATGAAGGGCTTTAGGACTTATCTGTGAGGGATGGAGGGAAGTCTCTGAGGGTACAGATGAGGTGTTTGCAAGCCAGCTTTATGCACCACTTGGGAATGCCAGGCAGGGAAGGAGGAGCTGGGACCATGATGACAGCCAGTGCTTTGCTCCCACAGTGACCTGCAACTATGGGAATGGGGGCTGCCAACACACCTGTGACGACACGGACCAGGGGCCCAAGTGTGGCTGCCACGTCAAGTTCCTGCTCCACTCTGATGGGGTGACATGCATAGGTAGGTCAGGCCATTGCCCGGCCACGGGGACGTGGGTGGGGGTGTGGGATGGCTCATCCTCCTCCCTGGGATTTGTTCTTGGCCTGGGGAAGGGTCTCTCCCAAGCTTTGGGAATGTGGTGTTTCCTTTTGCTGCGGTGGGGGAAGCTCCGTGCGTGTGTGAGGGATGCTGTGGTACCTGCAGGGCACAGGGATGTGTTGCTGCTCAACCACAGGCAGCAGAAGTGACCACTTTGAGGGTGCTCGGGGGGACATCTGGGGGTAGGTGGCTGTCCTGTGGTGTGGGCAGGGTCCCTGCCTGTGTCCATGCTGCTGGAGAGAGAGCAGTGAGGATGTCCCCATGACAGAAATTCCTACTGTCTCTGTCACCAGCAGCTTTGGAGAAGGGACATGGAAGGGACAGATTTGGCCACAGGGATCTGTGCCAACTTGGCACTGTCTGGCCTTGAGCCTTGGCTCAAGAACAATTGTCTTGCAAAAAAGAAAAAAACCAAAACCCCAACAACCTGACAACTCAACCACCCCAGAATTGTCCTTTTCCTGTGTGTGTTTTCAAATTGTAGAACATCAAACAGAGATAGAAGTTTTACTGGTTTCATATGCTTGTGCTGTTTAACAGCTGCTTTGATTTAAAAAATGTTATATTTGGGGAGTGATTAAGTCCACAAATTGCTTCAGACGTTTGAGTTCTTATTGCAAAATGAAAAAGAAAGCAAGAGAGGTTTTGGCTTCCCATGCCTCGGCTGTGCCTGAACAGAAAACCCTCTGAGCTTTGCACAGATGGTTCTGTCCTCAGGGAGCAGCAGAGGAGCCCCTGATCCCCTGAGCTGCTCCCTGAGGGCTCGAGAGGTGTTCAAGGCTGAGTCCCAGCAAAGCCCTCCTGCCCCTTGGCTGCCTTGATGCCACTGCTGTCCCGCAGCTGCTCCCAGGATGGATCCCAGTCCCTCCTGGCTGCTGGCAGGCGCTCACAGCCCCTGGTCCCCGCCGTCCTCGTGTTGCTGTGCCCGAGTGGGGAGAGCTCCTCCAACCCTGGGACCCTGGAGTGCATCAGCTGGTGTGTTCCTCCTGGATGGAGGGTGCTGCTTGTGGTGTCTGTGTTGGTGCGAGGACTTGGGCAGGTCAAGGGTGCTCCTGAATTGCTGGGCATGACTGGGGGAAGCAGCTCTTCAAAGCGTCCTGTGATTTGGGTGATGCTCTAGTCTGCACTCAGACCCCGGATACCACAAGTGTGAGGGTGGGATTTGGGATTTTCCAAACTCACACATCCTCGTGGCCTTGACCAGGACGTCCCTCTTTGTTCCCACACTCTGCACCGTATCTGCTGGGGAGGCATCTCCCACCAGAGCCAGCACAGCCCTGTGAGCTCTTCCCTTGTCCACCTTCCTAGGGGAAACCAAACACCACACAGAAGGATTTTAGGAGCAGCACCAGCCCAAAGCCCACCACCACGCCTGTCTCATCCCTTTAGGATCTGCAGTCCTCTCTCACGGGAAGGGACCTGCCCAGCTCCTGCCTTCCCTGGGGACTCCTGGCTGCCAGCCCCACCATGGGAACACTGTGGGATTGTGCTTCTGCTGCTGGGAGCTGGCAGCCACCCCTCAGGGATGCCCGGCCAGCAGATTTGCAGCCGAGGTACCTGCTCGGATATTTATAACCACCCTTTCTTGTTTTATGGCTGGGGCTCCACAAACAGCCCTCCCCCATCCATGGTGCCCCTTCTGCATTTCCTCCAAAATATTTCATCATTTCAAGGGGAATAAAGTTTCCAGTGAGGGGAAACGCACAGTCGTTCCCTGGGCTGTGGGCTTTGAAATTGTACTCGGTGCGTTTGATGGGCTGCCGGGACAGGCCCCTGGTCCAGGTTCCCTTCAGATCACACCACACGGCAGGAAGCACGATCAGCCCCTCTGAGTGACAGTTTCATTAGGCCACGGCCAGTGTTTTTCATTTTTCCGCTTTTTATTGCTGCTTTTAAAAATGCAGATAATGAATAACATGCCTCTGAGCAAAGGGGCCAGAGTTAATGGCTCCCACCATGTCTGCAGGCACGAGGGGGAGGGGAGCCGGGAGGGGAGGCCGATGACCTTATATATTTATATTTATGCTCCAAAAACAGCCCTTAAAAACAACAACAACAACAAAAAAAAAATTAGAAAAGCACATGCCAAGGGTGCAGCGCCTGTGCAGAGATGCAAACGGCTGTCGCAGCTGATGCAGATTTTGGCTTTCCAGGAAGATTTCCCAGCCAAGGCATCCATGCAGCTCCCTCCTGCTGATACCCGGTGTGCAGCAGGGCTGCTGCTGGATCCACACTTGTGGCGATCACTGGTGGAGTGGGAGGGCACGAGTGGGGAGGAAATATTATTAGATGGAGAGGGGAAACTAAACCCAGCTCGACTTTGATGGGTGATTTCCTGACCCACGCCCAGGCGGTTTGCGGCGGCAGCACTGCCGATGTGCCCCAGCTCTGAGGATCCAGCAGTGCTGGGAGTGCAGTCTGCACCAGTCCCACTGCCAGGGCAATGCCAGGGGCACCCACACATGAGTGAGACGAAGCAGCCCAAGCACACCCAGAGTTTGGGCTCACTGCTGGCTTGGCTGCTAAATCCAAGGGGTGCAAGCGCCACTGGCAGGATGTGGTTGCCTTCCCGAGGCCCGTAGCTGTGCAGTGTCCACATGACTCCTCTCAGGGATTGCCATCTGCCCTGGCACACGCTGGTTATGCTCTGAAAGGGTGAGGACCTCGTTCCCCAGACTAACAGGCTGCACTAACGCTCCTCATAATGTGCTTCTCCTTCTCGCATGGGGCTCCAGCCAGTCCAGCAGTGTGTGGAACTGGTGGGGGTTTGGAGAGGCTGAGGGACATGGGATGCTTGGGACAGGGTGATGGAGGAGTCAGTAGCACTGGACCCAAACCTTGGGGTTTGGCTCTTTTGGGAGGTGGGGGAGAAAAAAACCAAAGAGATGGTTTCCGCTAGGCTGGAAAGGCAGCAGAATCCAACCCACTGACGTGTGACACCAACCGAGTTCCTTGCTGGACACTGTTTCTAAATCACTTTTTTATAATGTTAAACAGGGGAGAGACACTTCCAGCAACACGTTATCCTTGAGACGTTTTCTAATGGTAAATATTTTTGTTCTCTCTATCTCTACAAAGGGGTCTAACTGTAGATGGTCTCTCTTCCTGCGATCTTAACAGGGCTTGGGGGGCTGAGCTGCTGTGCTAACTGCATGTCTCACTAACCGTGCCCTGCTGCTGCTTCCAAACCCTGCAGGGCTGCCCAGGCTGGGGGACAGAGCAGAAAACCCTCCCCTGGCTGTGCTTGCATGAGACGGGGGCTCTCGCAGTGCTTTGGTCAATCCAGCCTTGCCCAGGGAGTGGCAATCCACTTTCCAGTGGCTGTGCTAGTGGTTACCCTCCACCAACCAGGAAGAGCTCACAATGGGCTGCCAGTGGCTGTGCAATGGGGAGAGAGGTGCTCATGCATCTCTATGCTGGGCACTCCCAAAATTACCCCTTCCCAGAGCCTACTTGCTCACAGATGGTCCCCTCTGGGACATCCAGGATGTCCCAGGGTTTGGCCTCAAGGCTGCTCGCCATGCCCAGAGGCTGCAGCAGTGGCAGAGCTGTGAATGCCCTTTACAGGGCTGAGCACCTCCCCAGGGATTTCTTTGCATCCCCATGGGTTGGCCAAGCCCTTCAAAAAGGTAAGGCAACACCTCTGCTCTGCCACCAAGGAAACTGAAGCAGAAGATGCAGCAACTTGTCTGTGATGGGGAATCTTCTTCCTGGATGTACTGGGTGCAAGCAAAATCCTGGCACATCCAGGAGGAGCTGTGGGAGTGCAGCTTACCAGTGCAGGGAGTACTGACTGCAGCTTTCAAGGTCCCTGCAGAGCCTTTCCCACAGGAGTGGGAGAAGGAAGGGACCCCAGACACTCCCTCACCGTGCTCCAGCCAGCCTTGCTGTAATCCCTCCAATTACTGTGGAATTATCCCCTCAGGCTTGTGGGATCACATCCCAGAAGGTGCAGTCAGGGCTCAGGATGACAGGCAGTGCAGGCAGGGTGCTGCAGAGGGCAATGATTGCCATGGCACAGCAGGCAGAGGGTGAGACCAGAACTGGGATGGAGGAGAGTGAAAAAGTGTTTGTGTGTGTGTGAAGCTGCTTTGTTCTCTCCCTGCCTGAACGATGGACGCCTGGCCAAAGCCCTGTGTGGCTTTGCCGTCTCACACCAGGCTGGGAGCAGCCCCTGGGCTGCCAGCTCTGTGGAACAATTGCCACTCCCCAGGGCCCACTCCAGCACCCGGCCCCGTGCCACCAACCTCTGCTGCCTTACAGGCACCCCAGCCACTTCCAAACTTTCTGCAAGCCCAGATAGGTTCCCCCCTTCTCAAAGGGATTTGCAGTGGTGCTCTGGCTGTGCTGGCTCAGCTCTCACCCAATGCCCACCCTGGGCAGTGGCCCTGGGATGGTGGGTGGGACTGGCTTTTCATCTCAGCCAAAATCCCCAAAGGTGCAAAGGGGCCACGAGGGGATATCACAGAGCTGGAGGAGCCTGTGAGCACCATGGTGTGTGCCCAGGGCACTGCACTGTGTCACAGAGCTGGAGGAGTCTGTGAGCACCATGGTGTGTGCCCAGGGCACTGCACTATTATCACAGAGCTGGAGGAGTCTGTGAGCATCATGATGTGTGCCCAGGGCACTGCACTGTTATCACAGAGCTGGAGGAGCCTGTGAGCATCATGATGTGTGCCCAGGGCACTGCACTGTTATCACAGAGCTGGAGGAGTCTGTGAGCACCATGGTGTGTGCCCATGGTGTGTGCCCAGGGCACTGCACTCTCCAAAGAGCCCTGCCCTCCCCAGTGCAGCAGCATCTCCTATTCCGCTGGAAGCAGTGCCTGAACAGAGCCCATCACCTCACCTCGGCAGCGACCCTGTTAAATCAATCCTCCCCAGGCTGCTGCTACATCAGCTGCTGAAACAAAGGCTGGCGTTTAATAATTCACCGGGCTTCCAGAGAGTTTCCCTTCCCCTGGGCGCGGTGTCAGCCCCGCACCGCTCGCTCCCGTGCCGCGGGGAGGGGAGCAGCGCAAGGACCTGGTGGGAGGAATAATACCCACAGAAGTCCCTCCCTTGACGTTAGTTTTGTAATTGTGCTGGCGATTAATTTCATAAAATGGTCTCTTTTGTTCTCTTATTATGGGACATCATAAAAATAGCAGTGGCAAGACGAGCACAGAGCGATCCCAGCTCCCGAGCCCTGCAGCAAATGGTTGGATGGTTCTGTCATTCCCACCCCATGCAGTGCTTGCAAAGAGCAGGAGAACCTGGGATTTGCTCTTTTCAAGGAATTTCTTCAAGGCATTTTCATCTTGGGTTCCTTGAAACCCAAATGCCACATTTATCCACACAACCAGCCTTCTGAAAGGAATATTTTATTACCCTTTGTGAACAACTTAATGCACTTCAAACTATTGTTCTGGTGGTTAGGGTCAAAATTGAGGATTGATCTCACAAGGAAGCTGTCAAGCTGAAAATGCTTCATTTAAATTAGTGTCCCTTCTAGTCCTTACCAGCAACAGCTGACTTTGATAATACTGAAATAATTAACATTTTTTTCAGTTGGATTTTTTTTCCACTGGCGCTGTCTGCCTCTGAGTGTGTGTTCTAATTATACAAACTATTTCCCAAATTAGCCTGCAACCCAAGCGGGCGGGCGATGGTCAGGAACCAGTGGCAGAGGGTCACCCTGGGTCTGGGACCCTCCTGCCCCCTCACCAGGGGACTGGGGCTGCACAGCTGCATCCCGGGCGAGCTGCAGCCTGAGCACTCCTGTTGAGACCTGTCTTTGGCTGCATTTGCACGAGTGCTGTGGCTTTTTCCCTCGGAAATTCAGTTCCTCCTCACTGGAGTTGCCAAAGCTGGCCTCCATGAGACCCTGATTGTGAGAGACACACAGCCCTCATGCCAGTGCGTTCATTAATTTGGGGCTCTGTGACCTTATTACTGTTGCCTGAGAGGCCAAGGGCAGTTTCAATGGGCTCTGCAGGGAGGTTTGTATCTGCTGCCTCTTCCAGGCTGTGGCGTGGGGGATATCTGAGTGGTGTGACCCTGCCAGCCTTCTGAACACTGGTCCCTCACCCCAGCCTTTCTCTCCCCTCCTCTTGCAGAGACGTGTGCTGTGAACAACGGGGGCTGTGACAGCAAGTGTCACGACGCAGCCACAGGTGTCCACTGCAGCTGCCCCATGGGCTTCATGCTCCAACCCGACAGGAAAACCTGCAAAGGTAGGTGGGTGTGAACGGGGCTGGGATGCTCATTGCTCACCCTCAGGTGCCTCAGACCCCTCCTTGTGTACTCAGTACCCTTAAAAAGGGCTTAATTTTAGCTCAGCTCTACATTGCCCATAGTGTTCACTGGCTTGATGTGTGTGTCCATGGGGTAGGGACAGGGGTCACCCCCATGCCTGGGCATTTGGACACCTTGCTGCAGGCACCCTGCTTAGCCCTGCTCCCCAGAACGTCTGTGGAGAGGAGTAAGAGGGAATCAGGTCAAGTTGGAGGTGATAGCAAGGCCCTTGTGGGGCTGGAGGGTCCTGCCCCACCTCGCTCCACCCCACAGCCTCAGGTGCCCCAGGGCTAGTTCTTCTTCCCTGGGTGTGCAGGGAACCAACACCTGCCCTGGGAGTTTGAGATGCACAAGTCCCTTCGGGGTCACTGTCCATCTGGCTCCAAGCACCATGTCCCACTTGGGGGAGAGCCCCTACAAGATGCAGCACATCCCACCATCGTCCCCAAACACCTGCCTCTGCAAGACAGGGCAGTCCAGGCTAGTGACCCCAGCACTGCAAACCTGCCCTCCTTGGGGGTGCCCGGGGTCTGTGTTGTGTCTTTTTGCAGCTCTGGGAACTTGACCCCGGCTGAAAGGGAAGCCTGTCCTGCTGCCGTCTGCCTGTCTACCTGCTGCTTCCAGAACCCCCTGCCCCTGGTATTTTATCAGAGCATTCCCCCCTCTCCAATTCTGCAGTTTCCAGGAATGTGCAATAACCCAGAGGCTCGGCCCCTGTGTCTGGGGTTTTATTATGGCTGCAGGCAGGTTTACAACTCGCTCCGTCACAGTCATAAAAAGAAAGCCTCAGCCCCATCGAGGCAAGAGCTGTTGCCCTGACTCTGGGGGATGGAGGGACAGGGCAAGCCACTGCCTCTTCCTGGTCTACTTGTATTTTACAAGTCATTTCCTAGCAGTAAATTTTGTGATTAGTGGAAAAACAAGAAAAACAACTGAAAAAAAACATGTCCTAGCCTCTTTCCAGGTTGTTGGGGCTCATTCAGTTATTGTGTGTTGTCCTTTTTAGCTTTGTTCATGGCAGGAAGGAGATGGAAAGCAGAGAAGCAAGGGCTGAAAAGTAGTTATTTTGTCAAGTAGCTGTTTTGAAGGAGGAGTTTTCCCTTCTGAGTCTTCTCTCTGTTTCTCCTGATACCCCAGAGCAGCCCCCAGCCCAAAACCATGACTCTGATCTGGTGCTCTTCCTCAGCTGCAAGACTCTTTTGGAGGCCCTGGGTCCCAGCTCTGCTCCAGGGGATGCTGAGACCTGCAGCAATTAATAATTTTGCACCACTTTTGTGTGAGCTGAACCCAAGCCCTGGCCTGGCCCAGTGTCACACACTGGGTCCCCAGACACACCAGACAAAACCAGCAGCCACACTCCTCTGGAGCCCAGAGGGTTTCCTGCATTTGCCAGCTCCACGGGGGAGCACCCATCTCTCCTGGCTGACCCTCCCAGGCAGGGTGTGATGGGTGTCCCTTGTCCCCACCAGACATTGACGAGTGCCGGCTCAATAACGGCGGCTGTGACCACATCTGCAGGAACACCGTGGGCAGCTTCGAGTGCAGCTGCAAGAAGGGCTACAAGCTGCTCATCAACGAGAGGAACTGCCAAGGTAAGGGGATGGCACCTCTCCGTGTCCTCCCATGTGTCACAGCCCTCCCACCGCTGCTGCTGGAGGAGTGCTGCTCCTGTTCCTCATTCCTCTGGACTATGTACATCCTTTGGGGGATTAGTGCTGGATTTGGGTTCTGGTCTGAGGCTTACCCCTTTGATCTCAGAGCTGGGGATTTATCAGCCCTTCTCACAAGAGTTAAAGCCAGCAATTAGGGAGATGCCAGGGTTCCTGCTTCTTGGAGACTGAAGGGAAAGTGCCTCCTGCTCACTCCAGAGGGAGCTGGCTGCTCCAAGCTGTTTCTCCACCTTTTTCTCTCTGTCTTGACATCCTTCTGCACATCCCACATAAACACAGCAGGTTTAAATGACCCATCAGGTCGCTGGGCTGTCCTGGTAGGAGCGTGGAGCTCTACCCTGCAGCCCATGGCCGAGGTCAGCGTGGCAGGTGTGTGTGAGCCCAAGTGTTGCCTCCTGTTGTGTGGCTGGGGAAGGAGGGGGCTGGCACACTCTGGGGCTGCCACTCCTTTCATCTCCATCCAGGTTCTGTGCTCTGGGAGTCTGACATGAGCACAGCAATGAACTTAATGAAGCCAATGAAATGAAGCTGCCACCTGCCAGGTTGAGTTCACCCCCCCAGCCAGGGCCTCCCTGCCCCAGCGAGGTGCCTGTGGGGCTGAGCAGACATCACTGGCACTGCCCCTGTGGCAGGACCAGCCTGCACAGCATTCCTCATCCCTGCCTGGCACTGGGCTGAGCCCTGGCTGAGCAGCACCCAGGGACTCTCGCAGCCCTCCCATGCCAAGAACACAGTGCTGGCCCTGTTTGGCCCATTCGAGGTGCAGAGGGGCTGCAGCAGCTTGCAGCGGGATGATGCTGATGTAGTGGGTGAGGAGGGAGCTTGGAGGCAGGCAGGGTGGGAGCACAGGGTTCTGGAGCATACGGGTGCTCAATCCCCAGAGCAACCTGGAGTCTTGGAGCATTCCAGTGGGGGCTCTCACAGCATCCCAGTGCAGCTCCCAGCTTGTTGAAGCAATTGGAGCAGGAAGGGGACAGCCCTTATGCCCTGGAGGGTCCCTCCACCGTGCCAGCCCTAACCTCCTCCTTTCCTCCTCCTCCTCCTTCTCACTCCAGATATTGACGAGTGCTCCTTTGACCGGACCTGCGACCACCTCTGCATCAACACCCCTGGCAGTTTCCAGTGCCTCTGCCACAAGGGCTACACGCTGTACGGGCTCACACACTGTGGAGGTAGGGCTGGCCGGGTGCCGGCAGCACCCATCGCCCCGCGGGGTTTGTGTCCCGTGGGGCAGCCCCACTGTACGGCTGCTGTGGCTCCCCCGGGGATGCTGTTCATCCCAGGGGTCCGTGGCAAGGGTCAGTTCCACGCATACCCAGGGCTGAGGGCAGGCGGGGAGGGGGCTCACAGCCAGATGAGCCGGTGTCTGCAACTTCAAACAGAGCGACAGGAACAATTTGCGACTTGTCTGCAGCGGGAGAGAGGGAGAAATCCCCGGTGTTTTTGGCAAGGATCTGGGGCAGGGTGGGAAGGGGAACATCAAAAGGGTTTGATTTAAATTTCACAACGCAGATAGCTCCCAAGGGCGGGGGCGTGCTGCGCCCGGGGAGGCAGATGAAACATGCTTTGGAGGGGTTGCCGAAGCATGTCGTGGCAGCGGAGCCGGCAGCCCGCAGTGACTGAGCGCTCCAGTGCCTCCGGCTGGTGAGGGCAAGCGACCCTTCTCATATTCCCAAAATACGCAGCCAGCGTGAGCCAGCACAGCTCCCAGATGCTGTCGGGGTGACCCTGCGGCAGAGGGTTTGATGGCTCCCACCAGTGCCCCCAGCAAGGGGGAGCTGGGCAGGGAGGGCTGTGGAGGGGGTGGCTCCATCCCTGGCCATGCTTCGTGCCAGACCTGAATCAACACCCCGTTTCAGGCTGTGGCAGAGGGTCCCTGCTGAGGAAAGAGGCCAGGGCTGCTGAGCAGCTGTTTTTGGATTTGGCTATTAAGTGCTTCCATGTCGGCTCTGTCTGCTGCCTCCCCTGCAGCTCCTCAGCCCACCAGGGGCCAGGACTGGGGTCAGCCTCAAAGGACTGCACCCATCATCACCAATCTCTTGGGAACACCAAGGATTTCGGGGTGTCCCTCAACCCTACAAAACTGGAAGTGCCCTGTGGTGCAGATCCCCTGTTCCCATCCAGAATCCCAGCCCTGAGACCACGCAGTGATTCAGGGTCAGAGCCAGGGGCTCCCACTGCCCTTCACCCACTGCTTCTCCCTTCCTCCCTGCAGATGTTGATGAATGCAGCATCAACCGGGGTGGCTGCAAGTTCGGCTGCATCAACACGCCTGGCAGCTACCAGTGTACCTGTCCCCCTGGCTGCAAGCTGCACTGGAACAAGAAGGACTGTGTTGGTATGACAGGCCAGGAGCCACCATGGCTGGTGGAGGAGCTGGAGGATTTGGGATATCAGGCTGGGGTCCCCACGCCACTCTCTGGCACCTCTTCTCCCCAGTGAATCCCCCCATGAGCTGGAAGGGTGCAGGGGTCTCTCGTGGGTCCCTGTGCTGTGCCTGATTGTGTCCCTGATTGTCATCACCAGCTGGCACATGTCCTGTGGAGCTGGTGAAATGCCTGCCAGGTTCGGTGCCACCACGGGCCACCCTCACCTGCAACAAGACAGGCAAGAAGGACAGCTGTGCTCTCTCCTGCACCTCCAAGGCCCGATTTCTGCCAGGTACTGGTGCCAATGCCATGGCCAGCATAGGCAGAGGGGTGCCCATTTCCCTGCATGGCCCAAACTGGGAGGGAGAATAGTGCCTGCACAGCCAGGGTGCAGAGCACCCAACCAGTAGCTAGGTGAAGGAGGCAGGTTGTTGCTCAGGAGAGCTTGTAGTTGGGTGCAGACCTGTGGGACTGCTCCCTGGTGCAGGATCCCCATGGCAGGGTGCTGGGCATCATCCCCCCATGGCACAGCCATGCCTCCCTGCATCACCCTGGCAGAGCCTTGCAGGAACTGAGAAGCTGCTCCACCATCCACCAATTCCCCTTCCTCCTTCACACAGAGTCTGACAGCAGCTACACGGTGAGCTGTGGGACCCCCATCCTGCGGCAGGGTGGCCAGCACAGACCCACAAACAGCAGCCAGCAGTGCCCTGGTAAGGCAGCTTCTGAGGTGCCCACTGCCAGCTGTGCCAGGCTGTGCCACGTTGCTGAGCACCTGCCTTTTCTTTTAGAGACTGTCACTGCACCGGTCAAGCAGAAGGCCTCCTTCAAGATCAAGGATGCCAAGTGTCACCTGCACCCGCGAGTCAAGGGCAAGCAGGATGATGCTGGGAAGGCTGGGGCACAAGGTGAGGTGTGATGGCAGTGGGCTGGTGAGGGTGCCCATCACCCCAGCAGGGATGGGGTCCTGACCTGTCCCCCTGCGTGCAGGGGGTTCGGCACCTTGCTCTGACTGCCAGGTCACCTTTGTCAACCTCAAGTGCGACTCATCCAAGAAGGGGAAGGGCCGCCGGGCTCGCAACTCCCCCAACAAGGAGGTGACACGCATCACGCTGGAGTTTGAGGCAGAGATCAAGCCAGAGGAGATCACAGGTGGGTACAGCACTGGCCTGGCCTGTCTCGGGAGCAGGCAGGGTTGGTGGGACCAGTGACACAATGCCATCCCTGTGCACCATGGAGAGACAAGCCAGTCCTCATCCCGCGCCAGACTGGGATGTGCTGGGCAGCACTTGCAACTGAGCACCGGGGGGATGGTTTCAATCTCTCTGGGTTTCCCTTCTCCATCCCTCCCTCCTTACTGCATCCCTGTCTCCCCCTGTACCCCCATTCCTCCCTGCTCCCCCAGCCAGCTGCAACCTGCATTGCCTGCGACAGAGAGTGGAGAAAAAACTGAAGTCTGCCATCAAAGCCCTGAAGAAATCCATCAACCAGGAGCGGTTCCTGCTCCGCTTCTCAGGGATGGAGTACGAGGTGGCGCGGAAGCTGAGCGTGGCCCCGGAGCGGCAGGAGGGCTGCGGGCCGGGCCAGCAGCGCCTGGCTGGCAAGTGTGGTAAGGAGCATGGTGGGGTGTCTGAGGGGGCCCGGCGGGGACAGCCCCCACAGCATCACCGATGTCCCCCCGGCTCTCAGTTAGCTGCTCGCAGGGAACCTATTACCATGGGCAGACGGAGCAGTGTGTGCCCTGTCCCCCCGGCACCTACCAGGAGAAGGAGGGGCAGCTCTCCTGTGACCTGTGTCCCCGTGGAGACACATTCGGACCCATAGGAGCCACCAACATCACCGGCTGCACAGGTAAGGAGGGCACGGAATGGGGTCTGAGGCACACTCAGGGAATGTCCAGGGCTGCAATCTCAATAATCAGCCAGAGGAGGAGAAAACCTGGAGCATCCCCAGGGCCCACAGAAGTTGGGATTTGGGGTGTTTATCATTTCAAGGGAAACCCAGGAAGGGCATCACTTGCTCTGGATGTACCTGTCAGGCCAAGGCTGTTGAGGGGGAAGGATCTGGGCACAGGGCAGGAGAGTCCTGGGCATGTGGGGTGCCAGGACTTAGCGATGCCTGTGCCCACAGGTCAGTGTCCCCCTGGCCAGCACTCAGCTGATGGCTTCAAGCCCTGCCAGCTGTGTCCCCGTGGGTCCTACCAGCCCGAGGTGGGACGGGCGCTCTGCTTCCCTTGTGGTGGGGGGCTGACCACCCGCCACGAGGGAGCCCTCTCCTTCCAGGACTGCGACACCAAAGGTAGGTCAGAGTTGGTGCCTGGGGAGGGGGCACTCAGTGGGGCTGTGCTGGCAGCTGGTGCAGCCACCTTTGCTCTCTGACCCCACAGTTCAATGCTCCCCTGGGCACTACTACAACACGAGTGTGCACCGCTGCATCCGCTGCGCCGTGGGCACCTACCAGCCTGACTTCCGTCAGAACTACTGCATTGCCTGTCCTGGCAACACCACCACTGACTTTGATGGCTCCACCTCTGTGTCCCAGTGCAAAAGTAGGCAAGATGGGGTGTGATGGAGGGGGTGGACAGGCAGGGGGTCCTTCCTCAAAAGCATCCTGTAAAAGAGTTTTGGGTCATTTCAATGCTTTAAGCACGTAGGGAGGCACAGGGGGATGCATGGAGCAGTGCTAATGGGACACTGCCCCCTCACCCAGTAAACCACCCACAGTGGAACCCCCTGCCCCAGTGCCCATGCCACTGGTTCCCAGTGGAACCGGCTGTCCCCATGCCTTGCAGACCGGCAGTGTGGAGGGGAGCTGGGCGAATACACGGGCTACATCGAGTCACCCAACTACCCGGGGAATTACCCTGCCAATGTTGAGTGCACCTGGAACATCAACCCACCGCCCAAGCGCAAGATCCTCATCGTGGTGCCAGAGATCTTCCTCCCCTCTGAGGACGAGTGTGGCGATGTCTTGGTCATGCGGAAAAACTGTAGGTAACCGAGCGGGCCGCGGTGCTCATGGGAGGGAAAAGGTTGGGCTTTGGCAGAGCTGCCTTGTGCAAAAGGAGAAAGCCACATCCCTGGCTAGCAGGAGGGGAATTTTGGGAGCTGGACAAGTGGGAAGATCAGCATCACCCTTGTGGCCTGGTATCTTGCTGGATAAGGGGGATGTTGATAGGCTGGGCTGCACACCTGGGTCTCAGCATTACTTTTTGTGGGTATAAAGCCCCATTTGGAGCTTTCCTGATCAAGGAAGAAATAACCAACATCCCTGGTATGTAACAGGAGGGTTGCAGGGCTCAGCTTTGCCCAACACAGACAATCCTCACCCTTTGTGCTGCTCTGACTCTGAGCCTTTTAGTCCAGTAAGGCTGTGGGTAGCTCTGCTGATGGGCAATTGGCATCCTGTGTCCCCTTGCCATCCCATGCAGCCTCCCCATCCTCCATCACCACCTATGAGACGTGCCAGACCTACGAGAGGCCCATCGCCTTCACCGCCCGCTCCCGGAAACTCTGGATCAACTTCAAAACCAGTGAAGCCAACAGCGCCCGGGGCTTCCAGATCCCCTATGTCACCTATGATGGTGAGCCCAGGGCACAGGAAGATGCCATCCTAGCATGCTGATGCCCCCCTGCCCAGTTTGGGACCCAGGTTGCCCCCAGTCGACACCTCCTGTGTGTTTGGGGGGGAGTGGACTCAGAGATGGGGATCAGACGTTCGGGCACAAGTGGCAGTTCGTGCCTTGACCGTGTTTTTTTGGCTGGGTGTTGCAGAGGACTATGAGCAGCTGGTGGAGGACATTGTGCGGGATGGCAGGCTCTACGCCTCTGAAAACCACCAGGAGATCCTCAAGGTGAGTGTGTGCCCCCCTGTCTGTGCTACCCAGGGCTGTGGGGGATGCAGGAGCACCCTTCCCTTCGGGAGTGCCTCATGCTCTCCCTGCACTCAGGGCTTCAGTTTGGAGCTGCTGCAGGGGAGCGTGGGGCAGGCTGGTGAACTTCTGGCTCGGCTTCCCTGCAGGACAAGAAGCTCATCAAAGCTTTCTTCGATGTGCTGGCACACCCCCAGAACTACTTCAAGTACACAGAGAAGCACAAGGAGATGCTGCCCCGCTCCTTCATCAAACTCCTCCGCTCCAAAGTCTCCAGCTTCCTCCGGCCTTACAAATAGCCCCCCGCACCTCCACCAGCCTGGGCCACCCTGCAGCCAAGGAAACCCTCTTCTCCCTTCCTTCTCCTTTCTGATTTTTCCTTCCTCCACCCGGCTCTGGCAGGATCAGCACCGCTCGCCCCGCAGACATCCCCTCCCGGTTCCCCCGCCGCTCCCTGCAGAGCAGTGCTCCCAGCCTTGGGGATTCTCTGGCCTCATCCAGCTGCCAGTGAAGCCGCTCCCCTCTTCTGAAGCAACTTCTTCGTTCTGGGAAACTGAAGTACTGATCCTTTCACTGTCCTCTGTCCTCCCTTTGGTTTCCATTCTGCCAGGTCTGTCCCCGCTCCCTGGTGCCACCAGCAGCCCAGGACATTGAGGGGGCCATCGTCCTTCCAGCCCTTGGGGCTGGTGCTGGCTGTGGCCCCACGAAGCCCTTCGCAGAGGAGTGCAGGAGGTGACGCCGTGTTCACTGCAGCGCTGGGCCATGGGTATTGGTGCCACTTTGCAGAGATCAGGGGGAAGAGAACTGACAAAGCCGACTTGATTAAAAAGGAAGCATAAAGGAGAGATGTCCAAGCCCACCAGCATGGCACCGTGGTGGCTCCGTGGCCATCCCACTGGAGAGCTGGGCTGGCACTGGGAGGGAAGTGCAGCCAAGCCGCGTTCCCGGAGAACAATGTCTGGCTGCACGGGAGAAAACAGAGAGCAAAGGAGAAGGACTTTCATCTGGGTTTGGTTTTTAATTTTTTCCCCTCAACTCCAGACACTTGTGCCAAGAAACCAGACTTTGTTACAAGCTCTGCCAAAGAGTAACTCGGAAAAGCAAGCTTTGAGAAGAGTAGGAGTCACTGTTTGTGCACTAGGATATACTCCTTTCTACCTTTTTCATATGTATTAAGTGCAATCATTTGAGTCTTCTTTATATTATTTAGAGGGAAGTTGGTTTTTTTCTACTAGAAGCGACAATATTTATACCTGCCTGAGAAATGAGAATGTGCATTTGCAAGAAAACAAAAACCACCCACCTAGAGCAAGCCCAGCCCTGGGCTGCACTGATCAGCAACGTGGTGTCTTCAGGCCCTTTCTGCCACATTTGTCCCTGTAACAGCCCCCATTTGGGGAGGGAGATGGTGCCTCTCCTGCTCGGCACAACGGGGTGAGTTTTTGCAAGGAGTTTAAGGCATCTTGGTCTGTCCACAGAGGGTGGAGCAGCCAGGCTGGCCGTGTCCTTTCAGGCTCATCTGCTGCAGTCCAGGTGTTGTTCAAGCCCCCTTGAGAGGGGGAAAAGGAACTTGGCCTATCACCTGCTTGTTGCAAACTGATTTGCTTCCCTGCAGGGGCTCGGGGATGAGCCAAGACCCCAGGAGACTGGGTGGCAGCTCCTGAGGGCTGGGGGACACACTGGGAAGAGTGGAGAACTGTGCCTCCACTCAACCTCAAAACCTTTCCCCCAGCTGTGGAGATCCCTGGAAGCAGAGCCACCCTCATGCCCGTCAAGATGCTTCGTGCTTCCAAGTCTCATCAGGTGTTTTTGGTTCATCCCTCTGCGTGTGCCCATCCTGCATGGATGCTGTGGGAGCCCCTCTCCAGGGAATGGGGTGCAGATCCCAGGAAAGATTCCTCCTGACACCCCATTTCACTGCCACCTGCCTGCTCCCTGCTTTGCAGACAGGCATGGCTGATGATGACAGGACAAGAGCCAGGTGGACTCCACCAGTGGGTTTGTCCCCCTAGCATCTTGACGTGGACAAACAGGACCCCCAGGGACAGGTGACTGCTGCCACCAGTCATCGCTTCTCCTCCTCCCCACACCTCCCTCCCTTTCCAGCCCTGCCACCAGCTCTCAGCTGTCACCTCCCTGCACCTTTATTCCCATCTTCATCCTCTCAAAGACCTGGAGCTTCCAGGACTAAACATGGTCGACTTGCCTGCAGCTCTGCTAGAGGCAGGTCCCCCCCCACGCCCTATCCCAGCTTGTCCCTCCCATTCCTTTTGTCCACACCTGGGCCCAGCCCTGCTTTTAACCAAACGTTTATTTATTGCTCTGCACATCTCACCGATTCCATCTTTCTTGAATCCAGGAGGCAGCTGCTCATCCCTGTTCTCCCTCCTCAATCCACACTGCTCCAGCACCCCAAGACCTGGGCTCTGTGAGGGGCTGCGGGTGGGATGAGCACTGGCACAGGGGCTGAGGTTTGTCCCCACAATGTGTCACTTGGAAAAGTCTGTCCTGATTCATCCCAGCTGTTGGATTTTTGCCTCCTGCCACCAGCTCCCAGCTCCACATCTGTGGATTAAGCTGTTTGCCACTTGGTTGCTGTCTGAAAGCAGCTGCTTTGATGCACAAAAGCTGTTGTAGGGATCTGGAGGGGTTTTGTGGCTCTGGGGCAGTCACATGGGGCAATGACCCTTCAAAGGGTCCTTCGTATACAGATGGGAAAAAATACAACAGCAAAAATACAACCAGCCTGGGAATGACCAACCCCACTGCAGTGCCTCGGTGTGCCACAGCCCCTGGTGTCCAGCAGGGAGTTCATTGAGTGATCTAACATGGTCTTACTGTCCCCCTAATCCTGTGGGGTACCACAGCCTTGGGGTGTCCTGGTTGTCACCAAAATGACCATCCCCACTCCCCAAAGCCATTCTGGAAGGATGAGGTGGGCAGCACATCCTCCTGTAATGGCACCTCCTCTTTTCACCAAATAGCTCAAAAAATTGCAAGTCCACAGGGTCCCCAGAGCCACCCACCCCACTGTGGCACAGCCCCACTCCTCACCCACCCCCACCTCAGAAAGGGTTTCAAAGGCTGAAACCCACACCAGTCACCTCTGGGATTAACTGTTTTGACACCTAAACAGAAATGAGGGTTGTTGGGTTTTGTTTTTTTCAAGTATTTATATCTGCCTTTTGCAGCAGGCCAGGACTTGCCATCTCCAGCAGAAACAATTAAAAGTGATGAGCAAGGTGTAGTTCATGAAGTTATTTGCACTTGATTAAAAGAAAAAAAATGTATTTGAACTTTGTAAAAAGAAATGTTTGCATTTTGTATTGTCTTTTTTTAATTATTAAATGGAATTTCTTGGTGTTGTGTTGATCTTCCAAAAACTAGCTCTGATGCTTGAAGGTTTCTAGCAGCAGGATCCAGCTCTATTTTCATTGTTTTGTTCCCTCAGATGCTGACAAGCTTTTCCAGGGCCCAGTGTTTTTCCCCCCCAGAAGCTTAAACCCTGCACTCCCCTAAGCTCACCAGTCCCAGCACAATGTATTTATTTATGGACATTAATTGGATGCAGCAAATCTTATTTTTAGCCCAGAACAAGGAGTTGGACACGGACTGGCTCAGAGGGCATGGAAAACACTCCATACCTTAGCCCCAACCCCCTTGCTGGGCCACAGCTCCATCGCCCATCAAGTCCTCACAGGCTGCACCTGGACAGGACCAACCAGTCCCAGGTATGGGTTGTTCAGGGGCAGCAGAAGCCTTTAAATGCAGGTGCCCCCTCTCAGAGCAAGGCTGGACTCTGCTGCAGGATGGCCTCAGGTGAGCACTGCACCAGGTAAAGGTCCCCTCAGGGGAAACTGCACCTGCTGGGAAAAGCTCTGCTTGGTCTGGGGTAATTTGATCTGTTTCTCATCCTTTCCAAGCTCCGAATTAAGGGGGCTGAGGTACCTTTCCCTCAAAAGCTCCCATACACCACTTTGAATTCACATCCCTATCAACACAGCATCTGAAACCCTGCCTCACTACAGCTCTTTGGCAAACCACGCCATCCCAAGGAGCTCTGGAGAAAGAGAACCACACAGGGCCGTGGGTGTCCACAGAGTTTATTGCTGCCCCCTTAGTAGAGGCGCTGGGGCTTCCCCATGGTGCTCTTGATATACAGAGCTCGCACATTCTGCCAGTTCTTCTTCAGCAGGGACACCAGGAAGTTGATGGCCAGGTGGATGTTGTAGACAAGTTCATCCTCTGTCATCTTCACATGACCGACAGCCACAGCCAGACAGAGCACCTGCGGACAGACACCAGGTACAGGTTTCATGAACGAAGCAAAGGTGCTGACCTGAACTCATCTGTGTGGCAGACCACCCTGTAAGCTGGACACTGCTTCCTTAGCTCACCCATGGGGTTTTGCAGGTCCCACTGCACCTGGCATGTGTGGCTCCCTGTGCCTGTATCACCTGGATGTCATTGCTAACACACAGGTGACTGGCAGAAGGTGGGAGCACCACTGCCTCCCAGAGAGCAACACCAGGAAGCACATGTGGGACGCTGTGTGGAACTGGCACTGGAACAGACCTCAAGGTTAACCCTGCTCTCAAACCCACTCTGCCAACAGTTGACCTGCTGACAGCCATCAACCCCCAACTCCACTGGCAGGTCCCACAGCAGCTTCACTTTCTGCTCTGGGCATCAGTCCTCTCCTTCCACACTACAGCAGAGGCCAAGGCTCTGCCCATGCAGCATCCCCAAGAACCAGGAACTCAACACTCCCTGCAGGCTGGAGACAGAAGGATTTATGAGCGAGCCAACAGGCCAAGTGTTGGGACATCATTTTAGCTGAGCTACTTCAATTGCTCAAGCATTTGCAAACCCTCACATCTGCTGTGCCCCCAGGCCCAGATCAGCTGGAGTCCAAGAGTGCACCTCAGCTGGCAGAGCTCTTAATTCTGAGTGACATCCAAGAGTCACACACAACAGAGGAGCCCCAGTCGCTGCAGGCACCTCTATCTTAAACAAAATTACAATGTCTGAACAGGGTTATTTTGGCTTTAGGGAGTCAGCTCATGTTGACAGGGAGAGCAAATCCCCACAGAGCTGCTCTTAAGTTCACTTGCAGAGTCAAGTCCCAGACTTGTCCTTGGCAAAGCCCTGCTTGTGCTCAGCCCCCTTTAGGGAGTATGCCCTGCCAGGGCCAACCCTCTGAGTCAACCACGTGTTGGGAGAAGTGTTAATTACACTGGTTTCTGCTCAGCACTGAAATATGGAATCATCTCATGATTGCTGGCTCCCAGATCTGTAAACCACAGATAAGTTACTCCTCCTTTCTGACTGGCAGAACACTCTAGGCACCTCTCTCTTTGCAGGACGAAAACGCTCGAGGGACACCTACAGCCCATGCCAGACATAGCAGAGACACATAACTGTCTTGGAGAGAAAAAGCCCTGCTTTACCTTCTTCATCTGAAATTTAATGGTCGACTTGACCTCATCAACCTTGGCCACCAGGTTCTCGTTGTGGGTGAGCAGAGAAGGGAACTTCCCAGCTTTGTTCAGGCCTGGGCCCAGAATTCGAGGAATCTGCTTGATCAAGGACTCAGAAGCCAGGAAAGCATCATACTTCTTAGCTGCAAGGAGAGAACTAGGGAGGTAAGGACTGACTTGGATCCCAGAGGGTGGCTCAGCCAAACATCCACAGCTCCACCTCCTGCAGAAGATTCAGATTCTCCTGCAGTCCCACCTGCACTGGGGCTGGTTTTACCAACAATCTCTCAGCAATGACTGTCACAGCAGCCAGACCCCAGTCCTGCTCGCAGCAGCAATTGTGAGCAGCATACAGCTCACTCCCTGAAGGAACTGTCCTTTGCTCAGCCCCAGGTGACACTTAACTCTAAGCTCTGCCAGGAGCCTCCTGCCACAGCCTGGGCACACCAGGATGGATGACCCATTTAGGAGAGGCTCAGCTAACAGACATGGCATCTCACGTAATTTCCTAGCTGCACACAGTTCCATGGCTCATTACAGACTGAGTGGCAAGTTCTTATCCACCTCAGGAATGTACCAAAGTGACTTTCTCAATTCTCAGGGAAGCATTTTCTCTCAAAGAGACAACAGGTAAGTTTTGTTCTGTTCATGTAAGAACTGCAGGACTAAATCACATTTTTGTTTCCAGCAGTTTTCTCCTTTTGCTGCACTCCAGCTCCCTGACCAGGAAATCGAGGAACACAGCAAGGAGTGGAACTCTGTGACAGGAATGTCTGTCCCCTCCTTCTGCAGGACAACCAGCCCCACTCCAGCAACTGTTAGACCTGAACTACCAACAGCTTGGTGTCTTTTCTAGACAGACTTTGGTATTGGGGCTGACTCTCCTCAGCTTTCTATCCCTGGAGCTAACCATGACAGGGAAATCAGAGCAAAGAGAAAAACCTGCTTATCTGGACCCCTGTCAAGCTGGCCAGGGTACTCAGAGCCTGATCCACACTCACCCAGCTTCTTCACCAGCTTCTTGTTTTTGTTGAGCTTCTTCAGAGCTTCTATGTCCATGTGAGGGATGTCCACCGCTTTGGCCTCATCACAGTGCTGTTGGTCCCCCAGCAGACAGACCGAGAACTTGGGCCGCGGCGTCGACTTCAGCCTGGGGATGGAATGCCCAAGTCAGTGCCCCACCAGCACCGCTCACATGTCCATGGAACCATCACGGAGACACCTTACCAGAGCACGGGGCGTCCTGCACCGCCGCTCACCTGCCGTCCCCAGCAGGCCGGTGGGGACACCCCGGGGGGCTCCCACACCTCCCCTCATGTTTTAAGACCCAGGGTGAGGGTCCGTCCAGCCGCTCCCACTGGGCCGGGGCGCACTGGACTCCCCGAGCGCTTCGACGCCGCGGCGGTCCCGGGCAGGGCCATGCAGCGCCGAAGGCCGGGTGGGAGCGAGAGGATGGCGAACCTGACGGTGCCGGAGAACCGCTTGTCCTTCTGGGGGTCGTAGTTCTTGAGGCTGATCTGCAGCTCCACCGTCTCCACGAACCTGCGAAGGGCAGCGGGTGAGGCCCGGCCAGGCTGAGGTGAGGGGGGGGGGGAGACCGAGGCCAGGGGCGACAACACCGCGTCTGGGGCTCTTACTTGCGCTTCTTGGCGCGGCTACCGTGCAGCACCTCCTTCACCGCCTCGTACAGGGTGTCCCGGGACACTTTGCTGCTGCGGGGGGAAACGCCAGAGCGGGCTCAGGGCCGGACCCGCCAGGCCCGCGGCCTCCAGCCCATCTCTGCCCCGGCGCTCTCCCCCCGCGACCGGCCCCGCCGCCCGCCGCCCTCCCGGGCAGCCCCACGACGCCCGCGGGTAGGCCGAGAGAGGCAGATGGAGTCGGATGGTGATGGATGGGGACGGATGCAGAGCGGGACCGGACCCACCTCATGGCGGCAACGGCGGCGGCGCCTCCAGGAAGAAAAGGCCTCACCCTTCCCAGCGCGCTATAAATAGGGGTGAGATCTCGCGAGAGTTGGGCGCGCGGCGCTCTGACGGCGCGGCGGGGCCGCCATGTTGGGAGTGGCGCGGAATGGCGCCCACCGCCCCTCGGGGAGCGGCCCCTTT